>CM061533.1:105755521-106254335 GCA_030545055.2 Neoaliturus tenellus
CTCGGTAAAATTATTACTTTCGTTTCTCACACAAAGCTCGTTCGCTCCGCTCACTCGCCAGGCGGAAGGTTTGCTGCAGATTGGTATGATTTTCCTAAAACCACAGGTTAAAGATGTAACACATTGGTTTATTTTATCTACAGTTATCAGCTGATTTTTGTTCAGTTAAAAAATTTCCATAAGGATAACATGGGATCTTTGAAGGGCTCTAGCGCGAAAACCGGATTTTTCCCAGCTATGGGACCAGCTCCAATCGATTTCTGGTGGCCAAAACCCCCATATTCCAAAATTTGAAGGAAATCGTCGGAGCCGTTTTTGAGATAATTGTGCAAGCAAGCAAACAAGCAAACAAGCAAACATTGCTCGTATAAGAGTATAGGATAATAAAGGACAATTGCTTGAAGGAGGGTTTTATGGACATGAAATGTTAAAATCAACAGTAGGTGATGTATATCTAGTCGAAAAGGTGTTGCAACGAAAAAAAGATAAGGTTAAAGTACGATGGTTAGGATTTAATAAGACGGAAGATTCTTGGATACCTAAAAAGGATCTAATATAATGATAGAGCATCATTTTGGGTTGAACCATTACAAAGGATGGAGATAATACCGCAAAAAGACAATTTTACTATTAATAATATAGATGAACTTACAGTGGATGGTTCTCAATTCAATACTGGGAAACACGGTGTTTTGTTACCAAACACGGTGCGTTGTCTGGTTACCGGTCCTTCCAATTGTGGAAAAACAAATGTAGTATTCAATTTGATTACAAACCCTAAAGGATTACGTTTTAATAATTTATATGTATTTTCAAAGTCACTGCAACAACCAAAATATCAGTTATTGGAACAAATACTCAATAATGTGCCTGAAGTTAAATATTTTAAATTTAACGCAAGCGTGAGTGTCATGCAACCGCAAGAGGCTAAACCATTCTCAGTATTTATATTTGACGATGTATCTTGTGAAAATCAAAATACAATAAGGAATTATTTCGCCATGGGTCGACATAACAACATAGATAGCATTTATATTGGTCAAACTTACAGCAAAATACCGAAACAGCTCATTAGAGACAATGCAAACATGTTAATTGTATTTAAACAGGATGAAACCAACCTAAAACACATATATTATGACCATGTAAGTGCGGATATGTCATTTGAACGATTTAAAGAGTTGTGTGGAAAGGCTTGGGCTGAAAAGTATGGGTTTTTAACAATTATGAAGGAACAACCGCTAAACAATGGTCGATACAGGATAGGATTTGATAAATTTATACTAATACACTGATCATGATGTAAAACATTCATTGTTGTACAACACGTCTTGCTACAAACATGGTTAACCAAGAAAAGTTAATAAAAGAAATAAAATCACTTAGTGATTCTATTCGGGATAAAAACAGAGCATTAAAATTAGGTATTAGCGAAAGGGAGAAATTTCTTGAATCTACTTTTAAACCTATTACTGAACCCTTGAAACAATTAAACAAAAAATTTGCTAAACCCGTTTTGGAAGGAGATGCAATTGCACCTATTACAAAGTTTGAAAGAGAAAATGTAAAATCAGAAGATTTTAGTGATGAAGACCCGGAATCCTCTACATATAGTGGTTTTACCGGTGGAGAACCCGAAAGAGAGCTAGAATCACCAGACTATAGTGGTATAAGAGAATTATATGAAGTAAAAGCTAAAAGAGGACATGAAGATGTATCAACCGCTAGTGAAGAGGAAAAAGAAGAAGAAGCAAGGAAAGGTCCGTCAAACATAAGCTTGTTGGGTGAAAACATTCATAACAAAGGACCTTTAGGAAGGAAATACATGATAAAAATGTTAGCTGGAATAAATCCTAATAAAAACTACCATAGTTATGGAGTAAGATTAACAGAAGAAGGTTTAATGGTTGGTAATAGCCCGGTAAACATTGATGAACATGATAATATTATTGTTGGTAATCAAAGATATAAGGGCACAAGAGGATTATTTGAATTATTATTTGAAAAAAAGCCTTTAGAATTGTTAGTTAAAGAAGAAGACATGGAAGCATATAAACAGATTTTGGAACACACCAATGCATACAGGAGAAAATATTTAGCTGACCAACCAGTTTTTAGATCTAGGTCTTTAAAATATAGAGAATTTGTATCCAAGTTAATACCAACAACGAGAAGACAACCAATGCCGATAATCCCAAGAAAATCTGTAAAACGAAGGTTTGTGTCATCTACTTTGGATATAAGTGCTGCAGAACCAAGAAAAAGAAACAAATCTGTTACAGGTACAGGTTTAATGAAGAAACTATATAACACAAATGTGATTTATTACAATAATATCAATAAATTGGTGGATAGAATGAAACTAATACATGAAGCTAAAGAAGCGGGTCATACTGGATTGGAAAACGAATGGGTGGCTTTAGTGGATGAACTCCGAAACCGTGGGGTAATCTTATAAAAATGCGTTACTCCCTAGAATAATATTCAGTTGCACCATGAGTGTCGACAAGTTCGGACGTTACTCCTCGGATGGGTTATATTATGCGAATAGTTTAAAAAGAAGTGCTGGTTTACCACAAACACCTGATGGGGATTATGATATGAGTAATAAAAGGTTAAAAACATAAAAGATCCTACGGATGAAAACGATGCAATAAATTTAAAAATATTAAAGGAAAAGATATCGCCAACATTAAGACTACAAAATAACACTTTTGATGCAGAAAATCATAGAATTATCAACGTTGGTAAACCAAATCAAAACGGTGATGCAATAAACAAAGGTTATTTGTCATCTGAATTGAAAAATACGTTAAAATTCAATGGAAAAACGTATAGTGCTAACAATAAACGTATATCCAACGTAGATGACCCTAAAGAGGAAAAAGACAGCGTAAATAAACGCTATTTACATTCTATAATACCTGAAAAGACAAAAGATGGATTTTCTTTTTATAAATTTGTTATTAACGATATAGGTTATCCAAAAAATGAAAATGATGCTGTAAATCTCAAATATATAAAAGATCATTGTGTCATACGTGATGTGGGAGTTATCGATTGTCTTGGCAATTGTTTGGCGAATGTAAAAGATGGTTCAGCACCATCAGATGGTGCAACAGTGGGTCAAATGAAAGAGACTTTAAAACAAGAAACAACTGGATTTGTAAAACAAGACCAAGTGGTATCACGGCAGGGGGATGTGTTTGTACAGGGAAATGAAAAGTTTACATTACTTGAACAAAACAATAATGTTATTGATGGGATTGTACAAAAGAAAAATGTTTGGGATGGTAAAGGAAAACAATTGATACATGTGGCTCCCGCGTCATTGCCTGGTAATGTTGTTACTTTTGAACAGATAATACAATTAGAGCCGAATAAACATGAATGGTGGAATTGTGGTAACAAAAAATTAACAGATGTTAAAGACCCTGATCATGCAGATCATGCTGTAACTGTTAATTTCCTTGTAAAAGTAATAGGTAATTTATTATTTGATATGCACAATTATATTGCAGATAAAACATATACTTCGCTTGATGAAAGCTTGAGAGGAAGATGGATAAAACAGGAAATTGTTAATAAATACTTTTATAATCCTAAAACAATAAAATTTAGAACTTCAAACATTGCTAATTGGGGTACTTTTGATATATAACTTGAATATCTTAACAAATAACTTCATTTATGTTTAACTCCTCATAGAGGTAACACATAGGTTACGCTTTTCGAATATAAAAGACAATCATGGCATTTCATTACACCAGTCCATATCGAGACACTATACGGAAAGGAGGCGGTATCACGTCCACAGCGGTTTCTCTGTTAAGTAAAGCTTTAAATCGTATTCCAGTAGGATCCATCGTAAATAGAGCAATAGACGCTTTACCATACGAATTTCACATACCGGGAGGTTATCAGTATTGCGGACCAGGAACTAAATTGAAAAAAACGACTGGAAAGAGGTGATCCAGGCATAAATAAGTTAGATCAGGCTTGTAAAGAACACGATATCGCATATTCCACGTTTACCGATTCAAAAAATAGGTCAATAGCAGATAAAAAGCTAGCGAATATAGCTTGGCAACGAGTAAAGTCTAGTGACGCTAGTATTGCGGAAAAAGCAGCAGCTTTAGCGGTAACAGCAGGTATGAAGGCTAAAACAGCGGTAGGAGGTGGAAAAAGGAGGGGTAGGAATAAAAAAGGATCAACCATGAAGAAACATGGTGGTAATATTAGACTAAAAAGACGTTCTACGAAGAAAAATAATAAAAAGCCAACAATATGGTCAATGGTAAAAAACGGGGCAGGTCTATACCTAAGACCGTATCGTGCATATTAAATAAAAGAAATCAATTAGTTATACCACATAAAGCGTTGACTAATGTTGAATTATTCAGATATATTTCCTGTTTAAAAATACCATTTTTTCGCGGAGTATTCATGAAAGACAGTTTACCAAAGAAAATATGGAAAAATGAGACTGGAATCGTAAATTTGGATAATACTGAAGGGTCCGGCACCCATTGGGTGTGTTATAAGAAACTAAATAGCAATGTATATTATTTTGATAGTTTTGGAAATTTGCCACCACCTAAAGAACTTGAACATTACTTTAAATCTGCTAAAAACATATATTACAACTATAAAAGAGAACAACCTGATAACACTTCAATATGCGGTCATTTATGTTTGGAATTTCTAGCTAAAAGTATCAGTCACTATTGAGATGTCTTCCTATACAGTATCATTAACAGGAAAATCGTCCACTTTAAGAAGTATCCTTTTTCCAGCGTTACGCTTGCAAAAAGGAAGATTTTGGGAGGCAGCACTGTTGGATTTTACAACTTACAACTCTATTCCAAATGTTACAGAAGGTAAAAATAACTTATTGCATTATTATAAAGGAAAAGATGCCAGTGGGAAGTTTACAGACTTAGAAGAGTGCTGTTTACCCACAGGTTCTTATGAAATTGATCATATTAATGAATTTTTGCAAATTAAAATGGGAAAAGACAATATATCGCTAAAAGGTAATAACAATACAATGAAAGCTGAGCTTACTTCAAAATATTATATAGATTTCACTAAGCCAAACTCAATTGGTGATTTATTAGGATTTCCCAAAGATGGAGCAATTTTAGAACCAAATAAAACACATTCCGGTAAACAAACTGTAACAATATTAAAAGTCAATAGTATAGACATAACTTGTAACATTATACAAGGAGCTTACAGAGATGGAGCAAATACTCATATAATACATACTTTTTACCCCAGTGTACCGCCTGGATTTAAAATTGTTGAAAAGCCACAAAACCTGGTATATCTACCGTTGAACACCACTTTCATTTCAGACATCGTGTTGAACGTATTGGATCAAGACGGTAACTTGATAGATTTCCGAGAAGAGCCTATTACGGTTAGACTACATTTAAAATCGACACTTTAATACAAAACCATGGGTTTAACATTTAAAAGCGAACAACCTACGGGAAACCGCATTAGTAGCTCTTCAGCTGTGGAGGAGTTAACACGCGAGAACATTCGTTTCTTAGAGAGAATTGGATTAAAATTAACCGATTATGGATATACTGGATATAGCGCAGGGTCCGACATTCGACGAAACCTTATGGGAAAAAGAATATCACACCCACAACCCTTACACTTCATCAAAATTAAACAATAACGATGAAATTCGTATTCCCATACAAAATCAGGACATTTACACACTACCATGTGAAAGTTACTTGTATATTGAAGGAAAAGTTACTAAAAAGGATGGTACTACTACTGGTACAACAGTTCCATTTATAAATAATCCCATGGCTTTCCTGTTTGATGAAATTAGATATGAAATATCAGGTGTAACAGTTGATTCCACTAAAAAAGTAGGTATTGCAACAACTTTAAAGGGATTAACATCTATATCACCTAATGAAACCAATTTAATACAACCTGCAGGATGGGTTTTACCTGCAAAAGACACAATCACTCCAGATACAAATGGAAATTTTGATTTTCATATTCCATTACGTTTGTTGCTTGGTTTTGCTGAAGACTATAGAAAAATAATATTAAACGTTAAACAAGAATTGGTTTTGTTGAGATCTTCAAACGATAAAGACATTATTAAAGCTCCAGACGGTACAACAGATGCAACTTTAGAATGGAAATTAACATTAGAAAAAATTGTATGGAGAGTTCCACATGTTAAATTAGCTGACGAGCATAGAATGCTACTATTAAGAAAGTTAAAGGCTGATCGTGATATTGTAATTCCTTTTAGAAGTTGGGAATTTCATGAACATCCCAGCTTGCCAGCTACGGATCGTCACACTTGGACTGTTAAAACATCTAATTATGTGGAACGAGCCAGGTATATTATATTTGGTTTACAAACAGGCAGAAGAGACACCATCACCAAACATGCAGGTCAATTTGATCATTGCAACTTGAAAAATATTAAAGTTTATTTAAATTCACAATTTTTTCCATACGATAATTTAAATGTGTCATTCTCTAATAAAAAGTACAGCATATTGTACGATATGTATGCAAGATTCCAAAGTTCATATTACGGTAAAACAAATGCACCTTTACTATCACCAGAAAAGTACTTAGATGGTTACCCAATAGTTGTAATCGATTGTTCTAAACAAAATGAATCAGTAAAATCATCAAGTGTGGATATAAAAATAGAAATGGAATTCAACGCGGCTATACCAGCTAATACAACTGCATACTGTTTAATTCTACATGATAAAATCGTAACATACACACCTTTAACTGGAATTGTTAAAAATGTATTGTAAAAAACCGGTTTTGTTACATTCCAATGCATTCCGCGAGTATAAAAGCAGAGCGTTCAGCTCGCTCCTCATCAGTTTGTTGCCTGTTGTTGTATGGGTAGCATCTTATTCAATATGGCTTCTCCTAGTGGTACACAAGAAAATGTAGTAGATATTGAGAAGGAGATATCCGACTTTTTAGATCTTCAAGGTCAACCGGAGGGAGATGAACACAACGCTTGCGGACAACTCCACGCCAGTAATAATGTTGAGGAAAAAGGTAAAAGAAGAAAGAATGCACAGAAGAAGAAAAGGGATATTGAAGATAATATTTCTCCTAACATATTGAGTGAGGTATTCTTGCGAATATTTTATCCAATCTCATCCAGTTTGGACAAAAGTGTTTTAATCGGTGTTATGAAATCGACGGATTATTCACCTACTGTAATTTTAACTCATGGACCCAAAATGATTTTGTTCACCGATAGTGCTTGGGAATCTTTTATGAAGCACTTGCATCTGCTAGAATGCTATTTAACTAGTAACATGTATGGAAGAAAGACAAGAGTAGGACTTTTGGATTCAAATGTGGAAATTGATATTATAAAGAATCGTGGTGACCATCAATTGCGGTTTAGAGACACAACAAGACATGATAACAAGATTCAACTTAATCGAGAAGAGTTTTTTATTCTAACCTGTGCAACTGAACCAATAACAAGATACTTGAGACAACTAGTGTTTTCAAGTTCTATTATTAAAGATTATTTGGAAGACACTTTGGACAAACAACCGGACGCACCTATATTGTACGGACCTGTGGATACTTCTATATTTAATAGGGTTCCTCATGAAGTACAAATGTGGAGACAGTTGGAAAAATACGCTCAACTACATAAGAAATCAGTAAAACAGGAAGAAGAGGAAGAAGGAGGAGAAGAATCAAGTGTTAGTGATGAAAATGAAAACAAGGAGAATGTAAAGATGGAAACTTGGTTGGTTGGTTTTTAAAACAATATCAAACACTTTGTGGGGTTAGGCCTACCGGGGACGGTGCCCACGTTAAATATACACCAACGCGCCAACAACTGTACGGCCTGGTATAAAAGTCGTACCTACCGTGGTGTGGAAATCAGTTGATCTTTGGACTTCGTCATGAGCAGACGAGTGGCCTTCGCAATGGACAAGGAAGAAGAACAAGTAAAGTCCAAACCTGGTATAATTGAGTTCCAAGCGTTTCGGGGTAATGACGATAGATTTATCATAAAAGAACTTGTGTTTTTCGACATCAATACAAGTGTTCCATATACATTTTTGTTCAAACCACCATGTTCTTATTCATCATTAACTAGCAAAGCCGCTACTACCAACAGGTGGATTTCAAAATATTTCCATCATATCGATTGGTATGATGGTTTTGCAAGTTACACAGACTTGTATCACATCATGCATCAGTTTTCAAACAGGTTTACCAATATTTATACAAAAGGACTGGAAAAGAAGAGATGGATCGAAGAATTTACTAATGTTCCGGTTAATGATGTGGACTTGGATAAAAACTACAAGTATACGATGGAAAATGTTTGTATTTGTACTAAAAGTCCAGAACATGAAAAAGATAGACATTGCGCTTTAAAAAACGCCTATAAACTCGCATCTTACCTTCAAAGTGGGGAAGTGGGGAGTGGTGGGGGTGACGGGGGTTATATAAGTGAGGAGCAGACCGGGACCTGGCATGAGTATTACTCGAGATTCCAAGACGACAACATCTCCCAGCAAGAAGACGAAGAAGACAATCTTTAACTCAACCATGGCATCTCACCAGTTCCTGCAAACTTTGGTTGAGCAGTTCAATGCTCACTCTAAATCTACCATACTACCTGTCAAAAAGTGTTCCGAACTTAAAGATGAGAAGCACTACATTATCCACGCCATGAAGAAGATGGAGACTACAGTTGGAGAGGCCATCTGCTGCAGTCTTAGCGAGGCACCGTTCACTCCGGGGGATGAGCCCAAGTTCCAAGTCTACCTGCCGAAACGATTCGTCCATCTCCTCCAGAACGAGGATCTGCGCTCCATCCAACCCGGCTGTCTCTACCTGGTTTCCCACGGTTGCACGGGTAGCAATTCCACCGAGTTGACCATCCACATCGCCGACAAGCAGCAGTGTTAGATTTAAGTTTTACTGTTGTACATATGTTATTGTAATGTTTTATAAATAAACCATAAAAGACAAAAAAATACAAAAGACAAAAAATGCAACATATCAATATGTGAGGTTTGTCACATATTGATATGTTGCATTTTTTTTAAACTTCGCGGGTGACCTTGACCTTTGACCTTTACATTTCACAGTTACCCCCACCACCAAGCTAAAGGTCAAACCTGCTTCGATGCAAACACCCCCACCACTTTTTCATAGTACCCCCAAGCGCTGTGCCTCAGCTTCATTTCAACTCCGACGGTCAACCGTACAACATCAAGATGTCTCTCAATGTAAGTTGTGCTAGTTACGAGGAGGTAACCATTAAGACTCAGCAGGAGCTGAACGACTTGTACAAGGAGTTGCAGCTGATGGTGGCGCGAGGCTACCGTATAAATGTGCAAGTCTACGCTTGCAATATACGCAATCTCCGACACCCAAAAGAAGAGTCTGAACATTACTCTTCTCCAGCGACTTCATCACCGGCGTCCATGAAGACTGAAGCGAGCCAGACTTTGGATTATTTCAGCTGACTAGCAGTTGTCTTCCTTCTTCTTACCATTGTAGAATATGTTTATTTCTTTATTATATTAAAGATGTAAAAGAGAAAAAACACCTATCTTGTTACTGACATATGTGCTCAGTAACAAGATAGGATTTTTTAAAACACAATTTGGATGACCTTGAAACTTCCCCCACCACTTTTTCCCACTTTTTTATAGTACCCCAAGCGCTGTGCCTCAGCTTCATTTCAACTCCAACGGTCAACCATACAACATCAAGATGTCTCTCAATGTAAGTTGTGCTAGTTACGAGGAGGTAACCATTAAGATTCAGCAGGGGCTGAACGATTTGTACAAGGAGTTCGAAAAGGAGGTTGTCAACAAAACCGATGATCAACAATTGTGGGACTCCTCTATTACAGAAAAGGAATTACATGCAGCCGTCGAAGCTGTCGAGGAAAAAGGAAAAGAACCTCAGGCAGCTCTGGTTGGCTCAGATGGATATTTGCGGATCTGTGCCGCGTGATGATTTTGAACTTCAATGTCAGATGGCGATTACCCAGCAACTAGAAGAAGCCGAAAAGGAGCTAAAGAGTGGAGGTACTATCCGGGCGGAGGTGAAAACTGAGAAACATGAAGAATATAACGAATATGATGATTAAACGTACTGTTGATCCCAATCCTTTTAGTTTAAGTGGTTATGTTATAAGTAAATAGACAAAGTTTCCTTTTTTTAAAAAACTCCATTTGGATGACCTTTAAATTTCCCCCACTACTCTGTAATACCAGCATTGCTCGCTGCAACAAGCATCATTCCTCCTCCAACAACCATGGCGGACACACCTGCTTGCAATGCCATGTCTTCCACCGAAGATGTACCCACTACGAATTGGAAATTGACAATCGACAACGTGCATTATTTAGAAACCATCTGCGATTGGATGAAGTCTATTCTCCTCGACAACCCGGGAATAAAGCTCAAGGTCACTTTAGATTATGATTGGTCTGAAGTTATACTGCAGCAAGACGATCAACAATCACCGGAGTATTTGTCAAATTTACCATTGTCAACCATATATCTTACAAATGAGGTGGAAAGGGAAGAAAAGAAGCATGGGGTTTAGAGTTTCTTATTTTTTAAAACCCAATTTGGATGACCTTGAGATTTCCCCCCACCACTTCCCATATACCTAGAGTGCGCAGGGCCAGACAGTCAGTCGCTCGGTGTCCGTCGTAGGGTGCACATCGCGGTTGCTACTCCAATTCCTGACAATTTGGGGTAGTTCAAGGTCACAACACTTCTACAACTTTGAGGTCACCACACTTTAACTCTGGGACGGGATCGACTTGTAGTATTTCTGTGTTTTCACTCAAGGTCATCACACTTTAACTCTGGGATGATTTCAACTTATTGTATTTCAGTGTTTTGACTCAAGGTCACCACACTTTAACTCTGGGACGGTATCAACTTGTAGTATTTCTATGTTTTTACTCAAGGTCATCACACTTTAACATGTAACTTTAAGGTAGCACCGAAACAGAGCTACCCGGCTTGACATTTTCAAGTTTCCCAAGGTCATCGCAATTTCCCCCACCACTTCCCATATACCTAGAGTGCGCGGGGCCGGACAGTCAGTCGCTCGGTGTCTGTCGTAGGGTGCGCATCGCGGTTGCAGTAATGGTTGAATGGGGGCTTCTGGGCCACAGTTCAAGGTCACCCGAGCGGTGTCACATGACGGTTTAAGCAGAGTCACGTTGCAAACTTCAAGTTTCCTCGGCACTTTTGCTGTTTCTTGTCTAATTTCGCTCCAAGTCGTCAAGGTCATGGGAACCTGACTGAAACTCGGAGCGTAGTGTGAGAAACAGCAAAAGTGCCGAAAAATTTTAGGTTTCAGCGTGACCTTGACCTTTTGTGACATCGATGACGTCATCTTGGTGACGTAAGGGGTGATGACGTCATCAGCACGTCATTTCTGTGACGTCATGGGTGTAACGTCATGGATGTGACGTCATTGGTGATGACGTCATCGATGATGCAATCGATGACGTCATCGATGAGGTCATTGACCTCGATGACGTCATCGATGACGTCATCGCTCGGGTGACCTTGAACTGTTCCAAAAGCCCCCATTCCCCACTACTTTAGTCTAATGTTATGTTAAGATTGTACATTATTATAAAGAATAGGGGTTATGGAAATTATGAATTGATCTGAATAAAAGTATACTCCTAAATGGTTAGTCTTCAATTTCCTTGAAGTCAACAAAACGAGTATCAATTTGCAATCAAGATAGTCTACAAACATAACACAGCTCGAGGCTTTCATAAATTATCTTGTTTGCATCAACATATTGTGCGTGCTGAATTTCATAAAGCGCTATTCCGTAGGTTATTGTATGCACGTGACTGAATAATAACAATCACATTGTTAATGTCTTATTTGAACTTAGTCATGAAAAGCTATACCAATATTTTTCATAATTTTTATGAATATAACTATAACTAAAATGTAATCATGTAATATAGACTAATATATTAAATATAACTAAAACGTAATACAGTGTAAGTAAAAATACATACGGTCTTTTATTATATCTAAAACCATATATAAATTATTATGTTTTGTAAAAAATGTCATAAATGTAGTAAACGTTGTATGCATTATTACGTATATGTATCTAACATCCATATATTTCTCTAAAGTAACATATTCAGTAAGTCCAATGTTCTGAAATATTCGTATGAACTTCATTTCAAAGTCCAGGTTTTCATATCGCTTCAAGAGTTCTTGCTCACCGTGAAAAATGTGAAATCCTTCAGCGACAAACCGTTTGAGAGTAAACCATGTGTTATTTACATTTAATGTTTAAAAAGGAAAATCAGAGATAATCAAATGAGTGGACATTTAATTTCCAAATAGTTCGTAAACTGTTGAAAACCTGGTCATAGCATATCTTTCGATAAATATTGAAATAATTCTTATATGTACTGTATATAAAGTTGTTGCCACTTTTCATAAAACAATTAAAAGGTTTGCAATCGTATAACACATCGTATAAAATGACGTTACCGTATCGTATTCAATACTTAAATTTCTCAACTTGAAAAAAAAATTTATTTCAAAGTAAGTTGTGGTGGTCAACTTAATTTAACTTTGTAAATAAAACAAAGCGATTTTTTCAAACAGCAATCTGTAGAGGTGGTTAAGCCAGCTTATAAACTTAAGTTGTTTATATTACAGATACAGCCTGTGTCTTTTCCATTTGAGAGTACGAAGCAAGAGAACTTCTGCCATGATTTGTCTTGTTATCTTGAAATTGAGGATCAAACTTTGTCGTTTCTTGACGTGAAAATATTTCAGAGAAAGAGACAATAACTATTAGTTTTTAGTAATTAGTCCAGGCTCTGAACAGGTTGAGCATGCATAAAAGTCTAACGAAATTTGACTTTTGAAAAACACGGGGGACGCCCCCTGGAGGAAGTCGTAGAGGAAACTGAATTGGCCTATGTCATGTTATATATCATTTTAAAGGTCTTTGAATGTAGATTAAAATTCCACAAACCCGATCTCTAAAGGTCGAATATAACGCGAGTTATTGCGTTTTGAAATTTCGGTAAAATCCTTTCATGCAAAATTTGACTGCCTGCCATTTCTGGCTCCAACGTTCATTTGAGGTCGAGTTGACGACATTATTTTCAAATCTATTTAAATTATATCTATCTTTTCTTTATAAATGTCCTGAAAATTAAGTTAAATGTTTTATTTTAAGTCTTCATTTGCCGTCTTCAATTGCTGTCCGAAATTTTATAATTACGTTATGATTTTTAATCCTATTTGGGACAACCCATGACATTTTTTGTGAAATATTTAACGTAAGCTTTAAGATCATGTTTAACAGAAAGCAATGTCGCAAAGCCGACCATAAATGAACGATCGAGTTATAAATGGCAGGCATTCAAACTTTGCATAAAAAACATTTTGTCAAAATTTCAAAACGCAATAACTCGAGTTATAATCGAACTTTAGAGATTGGGTTTGTGGCATTCGAATCTACATTCAAAGACCTTTAAAATGATATACAACATGACATAGGCCAACACAGTTTCCTCTACGACTTCCTCTAGAGGGCGCTCCCCGAGTTGCGCCCATTCTGGAAATGTGGCAACATCGGTTTTTTCACATCTACTAAATATTCCCAACAATAATCCAAAGTCAAATTTTGTTAGACTTTCAATGCATGCTCAACCTGTTCAGAGCCTGGACTATATCGTACTTAAATGTTTTTAGGTACCGTATGCAAAATGGAATTAATTAATTAACAATGTTACGAATCAACAGAACTACTTCTTATTAAATTTTAAAGATATAAATTAAACAATAAAAAAAATTTGTAAAGAACTTAATAACTTTACTATTGTCAAAGTTGGATGGTTGCAAAACATTAAAAAGTTAAATTAGTCCCACTTTTAATAAAATTCTGAGCGCTTTTTATAATTATTTTAATAATTTTCACTAGAACAAAGTCAACAACGTGAAAACGCGAAATAAAAAGTCATTATTTTAATTTAATGTAAATACTACGGTAGGGCCAAACAAAGGTGTAATTGACAATCCCCAATTAGAAAAGATATCTACGCATTTCCTATCTAACAGGATCAATGTAATTAAAACACACCCCACCATGCCCTACTATTCCTGTAGTGAAATATAATATGAGTCGTCGGAAAGGATTTGAATGTTATTGAAGCATATTTTGTCCATGTAATACCAAAAAAGTAATCGCGTGAAGTCTGGACGAATGCATTTTTGTTTGCAATGTTTACTGTGTCTAAATATTTTCTAAACTAAACAACTTTATTTTCTTCGAGCCAACATTTGATAGAAAGTTATTATTAAAAGAATAATGACAATAATTTACAATAATGTTCAATTAAAATAAAACATATACTTGTCGTATTAATTTAAAAGAATTATAGTTGTATATTAGGTCAAGTTCAATTGGTTTAAATAAAAAGTTGGTATCATTGTAGGTGTTGGTACTATTAAGCTGGTATAATAGCATCTATACTGGTTGTTCATACGTATGACTAGGTATTTTGTACGTAGTTCTTAACAGTACCAGGCCCACCAAGTTATGCTCTATAAAATTATGATGTGTTACTTTACTTTCTCAAAGCTCGTTCGCTCCGCTCACTCGCCCTCTTCCTTACTAAGACAAGCTTGTTCGTTTCGCCTACTCGAAAGGCCAATGCTCGATAGGTTCGCTTACTTCATTAGGATGTGATGTTACACTTTGGTGTTGAACCACTTGTTAAAGATGTAATACAATGGTTTATGAAATCAGCTGATTCTTGTTCAGTTTTTATAGCTTCAAAAATCTCCATAAGAAATAAACAATATTAACTTAATGCCATGATTTTGTTCTAAAATTTATCACTGAGGGTATTTTTAAATTTTAAATTTATCATGAAAAAATTTTAATTGAGATATAATTTGAAGAAACTTGACAAGATTAAGATTACAGGATATTGGTTATGAGAGCCAAGTACGCACGCTAGTTACTTAGTTTTTGACTTACCTATTAGGCTAAAAGAAAATAATTTCCTTTCAGGTAATGTAATTTTCTTAGTTCAAAGAAACGTTAATTAAAATGTCAATATGTTTTCTTTTCACAAGTTAAAAATCAACTCCATGTTTCAAGTGGTCGTTATTTTGGATTAAATTATGATCTTAATTAACTTGTGATGCTTTTTCTATATAATCTACTTATATAATCGACATATAATATTATCTTTACGAGATATTTCACTATGTAAGTCGTTTGGTAGAAGCAGGCTTAACGTAACACATTTTAAGTATTTTTTGTAGGGAATTATGAATGATAATATAATAAATACTTATTTTCGATAGACTTATGATTAGTATGTAGTCACTAGGATGTAATTCTGATTTAGTAACATATTTTGCCTTTTCATTTACGGTTTAAGATAATATTCATTCATTAATTCGTTTCAAAGAGAGTCAAGATAAATGGCCAACAGTTACTGTCGGCCGTTAACAATGCTGTATATTAATTTACAAGATTTACGTTCACTCTATGAAAAACATTTTGTTTCTGTAGCCTAAATTGTGTATATTTGCCAACATAATGTTTTATAATAATGTTTTTTTAATGTTTATTAAAAATGTAGTTTTCCAGAAATTTACTTCCTTAACTTGTTGGACTTCGATTCATAATTACTTCTAAATACTAGAATATTCTCATGTTCATAGCTATAAACTTCAAACCCCAATATTGGTAAAACTATAGCATGGATCCATTGCAGTTACTAAAGTGTCAAAGAATATTTTACTAATATCAACAGTAACTAATATTTATCAATATCCTTAATTACTTTTTACCAAATATCAGCTTATCTATTGAGTGAGTTGAAATCTGAATATAACTTTTAATAGGTCTTAAAATAACTATAAAAGATAGTCTAAAAGAATAATAAATATAAGTAGCTTTCAAAAATTAGTTATTGAAACATATATCAATAAAAACCGAGCCAACCGAACCCGTTGGAGGGAGAAGATCATAACAATAACAAAGAACATCTGCTGTTCAGTAGTTAGTGTACTGTAATTACCGTTCCAATGTGTTTTTCAAAAGCAAATGGTGATTCATCTATTCAAAGCTATAATTTTCTTATAGTATCAGCAAACCTAAAACCTTTATTGGACCTTATAAAAAAAAACTAAAATTTAAAATTGTATAGATATGTCGTAAATGAAAAGAGTTAAATCAACATTTGCCTTAAAATTACATAAGGACGCAACATAACATGAATAAACGTAATGAAAAAAAAAACTGGCAACTTAAAAATGTTTTGAAAGTATAACTGGCACCTTTAGTTATATACAGTTGCCATATTGGACTTTGAAGTAAAATATATGAACATTTATTACCTCTTTTTTATTACTAGAAGAGGTAATGTTTAAATTTTTATACATTTTTCATATGGCATAACAAAGAATCGCTAGCGTTTCTTTCTCTCATCGATTATTGGGTTGAAGTGCACCTTCTAAAGTAATTATTATCTTTTAGATTAAATAATTACTAAATCTTATGTTTTTATTAAAATATATTTTATGATGAGCCTCCATATTTAATATCTAAAAAAAACTAGATATTATCGGTGAGCGAGAAGACGTGGACTTAAAATAAAAGCGTTTCCACGTCTCTTCCTGACTTGCCAAATGTATTTAGTGTCATCTAATTAATTACGAGATTATTTTATTGAAACAAAAATATAGAGAAAAATAACATCTTAGAACATATTTTCAGTTTAGGCATTAAAAAAAAAACTTCTATTGCATAAAAAAGATTAATTTAGTGTTTTCCTTAAAATCCGTTGGAACCATAAATCCTTCAAATTCCGACACAACATCTTAGGATCTAAAATAACACGTAGGCCTAAATCCAATTGAAATATGCTTAACTCGCCAACACAAACAATTTTTTCTCTGAAGTAAAATATTTTTATAAAGTAGATTATAAATTTTATAAGATATACTTTAAAATTTATTTATGTTAACAAAATATTCAGAGAATTGACAATTTAATACTATCCGAAAAAAAAAAAATCTAAAGAAAAGTTTTACACATTACACATTTTGATAAAAATAATGAAAAAGTCAATAATACTAGTTGTTAATTAGGCCTAATTGTTTTTTTTTCTTTGAAGTAACTTTGATGAAATAGAATATATTGCAATGTTAAGAAAAGTTTGTTGGATGTGACGTAAGTTTGCTTGTCATCTTGGGCCTTGGACTACTGAATTTCAAGTTCAGTCTTCTTTTTTACCTTTGTAAATTCAGCTCGAAAAGACTTAATTAATATACACCATGAATGGTAAGTTTGACTTGAATTACTGTTAAAACCTTGGCTGTTACCCAAAAGTACATTCATAAGAAACTTTAAAATAATTCATAATTACATGATAAATGGAAAAAGATATTTCTTTAAGATGTGCTTTTAATATAACTTTTGAATATATTTATTCCCAATAGTAATAGCAAATATGTACTCCATTGAGACTTACACTCAATAGGAGAAATTTTAAGTGGGGTTAGGTTTACTTAAGTAAATACACAAGCAGCACGTGTGAGACAAAATAAAAACAAAAGTTTTGTGTAAAATTAACGTTTCAGGTTTTCATTCAATTTAATTATATAATTTAATTTGTAAAATATTAGTAGTGCTATTTAACTAAAGACAAAGTAAAAGACATGAGAATGATACAAGGCACGCGCTATATTGGGAATTACTGGGGCGAGCGAGAGAAAGGAGTTTCTAAAATTACAATCATCCATGAATATTGTGTTTATATGTAAGCTTCTTCTCACAAATTAAGGATATTTGTAACGGAAAACAGTAACTTTATTACTTTCATTGAAATAAAATAATATTAATTAATATTAATATTAATTAATATTATTATATAATATTATTAATATTAATAATATTATTAATATATAATATGTTAATATAATATTATTGATATTACTAAAAGACATAAAATTATAATATTTTAACTAATAAATACACCCCGTCGCAGCAGACCTGCGTACTCAGCGAATTTCCTAATTATTAATATTAATTTTGACCAGATAAACCTGTAAACTAAATGTCATCACATGCTCATAAATAGGGAAATAAAAGTCTAGTCTCCTTATGATAAATAGAAAAGAGTATGCAGGTTTGCTGCCATGGGGAACACCAAAAGTAGGTTTTTAGCATAAAAACAATTTATTTCAACCATATAAAGCCATATTCTAAGTTTCATCAATATCTGTCCATTGCTAAATGATTTTGCCTATTCTCCATATGATTAACATGGGAAAAGAGTATGCAGATTTGTTGCCATGATAAGCATAAAAACCAAGATTTTTTTACCATAAATGGATGAATCTCAACCAAATGATGCTAAATACCAAGTTTCATCCAAAAAATATTGGTTAATAAGTGAAATATTAACACATCCTTATTCTCCATAAGATTAACATTGGATCTTCAAAATACAATGTACTGTCTTTAGACTTTTTAATATTTCGGTAACCAATGGAGATAGAGCAAAGCTTCAAAATACTAAATTGTGTGTTTTTTGAGCTAAATCGAATGGTCAAAACAAAAATTAAAATTTTTTTAAATTACATATGAAAAATGCAAAAAAACCCATTTTTGGGGTACAAAACCCCCCAAAACTAATCCTTCCGGTAGGTTGATATGTCTGGTTTACGAACTCATCCGAATAAACGTAGGATTACACATCTCTACCAAATTTTGTGTCGATCGGACCTTTTTTACGAGAGTTATCGTGCCTAGGGACACATACATATATATATAAATTTTAATGACTATTATTTTTGGTCTCTGGGCACCTTAAAACGAAAAAGTAACATGGTCCCGGGCTTAGGTCTTACCATGAGACCTACGGTAATAGCTTATTCCCTATGGGAAATTCGCTAAAAGCAAAATAACAACATTGCTTTTCCATGATTTAAATATGAATATTTTCACTATGACACCCTTTTGAGATCTTTATTTAGTAGAACATCATACTCTTAAAAACAATTAATTTGATAACATTATATGTTTGTTCTCCTTGGACCAACGATTAATTGGTACAATATGTTTAGCGGGGGTAACATCCAATTATAGAGGACTTATCACATTATTTTTTACTTACTGTAAAAAATAAAATGTAAATGTAAAAATTATGAAAATTTCTTTATCAAGATAAGATAAGGAAGGGTAATTGATTTGAATGTAAGAGAGGTATCATATTAATGTATTTTATGGTAATAGAAAAGACGAAGCAAATACTGCGTTTTAGCAAAGTTCACAAGAAATTGAATTACTTAACAGCCTTTCATGATTGTAACCAGATTTTATCAACTTTCAGGTGGAAAGCAATAAATAAATTACATATTCATGAAAAGAATTGTTCATCAAATTTTATTTTTTTATTTTTGTGGTGTTCAAGTATGGTTTACTCTATTGTTTGAAAACAAAATGAATGATTTGAAAACTATTATGTCTATTTATATTTTACATAAAATCTTTTAACGCTTGCTGTTTTCCATACTTTTCGAAAGAAATTCAGTAGACAATTATTAAATTGTATATATCATTATTTGATTTAGCTTGATCACTTGACTTATTAGCCACAAAGGTTAGCTCGTTCGCTTCGGTAACTTGCCCCTAAGATTCGCATTTTCAGTAACGCAACACCAGGATTAGCTTATTCGTTAAGTTAGATTAGTATTTATTTATTTATAGATAAGTATTTATTTGTGAGCACTCTTCGCGTTAAACTACCATCAGCAGTTTCGAATAACTTCTATGCATTTTTGAGCTGCCTAGAATGAAAGTGGTGTAAGTCACTGAACCTTAGTTTTGAGTTATTAGAAATGAAAAACAAACGTCTACAACACTCAAAAATATATTTACACTCATACTGCAAAGACTACAGACGGTAAATATATGAAAAGATGGATAATGGCAATCGATTTCGACCGGACACACCGATCATCATCAGGCCCAATGAGAGAATGGCAGAATCCAACATGGCGGACAGTAAAAACAGAGACAAATGACGTCATAGTCACATGACTTCCTTCATCCTCCCTTGCATAGGTCGTTGAGTTATTAACGTTTTTGTGGAACTAGCTGTTAAAAAATCTAGGTTACATCTTAAGAAACGGTTTATTGTAGGCCTACTCTGGATTGTATAAAATTCTAATACTTTAATGAATTGTTTATTTAGCATAAAACATTTATGCTGATTTTAAAGTTGATTTTTATGGATTTGAGTAACCTACACCACTTGCCGCTGTGACTTGAGTAACTTGAGTGACTTACACCACAAAATTATGTCGCTAGGTCGTCTACTTTATCTTCATTACCCTTATTATTTACCCTTCATTATTACTTAAATTTCATCACAGTTATGCTCCATAACACACTCTATAAAAAAGTAAACATTAGCTTGTCACTTCAATGTATGACTTACACCACTGTCATTCTCAGTCCACCATCTGTTTCGGTTTGTTGATATTGTTGGTGCTGCTGCTGGTGGCCAGTTTTTTAACTATTGACTTACACCACTATCATAATGAATAGAGGAGCTAAAGAGAAACCTATTATTGTATCGAATTCAAACTTGCAAAATTTTGACTTCACCACTTTCATTCTATGCAGCTCATTTAAAACCAAGACAAATCATAACAAAAACATGGAGATTTAAAATTAACATACACCATAAAACAAACATATATAACCAAAGAGTTTTAATGTAAAACAAGAAACCTCACTTTAGTTAAACAAATCGTATTCTTCAGGTACTATGGGAAATCAGATCGGTGAATATGTTTTGCCATTTTGTCTAACTGAATGAATGGGCCGAATCACTGCCATCACTTGTTCGCACAAGTAGCTGTGTATTAATTGATAAATAGTGAAATTAACATTAGTTTGGTAGAAAATGTAGGAAAAGATTTTGGTAGCCATTTGACGGAAAAGGTCCCTTTATTTATTTTTTCTTAGCAATCTTAGCATCTATACACCTTTTCGTACAGTACATGCACATTGGTTGAGATTTGCCACGAAACTTGTTCTTATGTCTACTTTTAACATATAAAGTAAACTAAAAAAAGAAAAAGAAATATTTCACAAATTGATACGTTTCAAAGGAGAATCTGCTAAGGCTTTTAACAAACTTAGGAACAAATGAAACCTTTTAGATATTCCGTCCCAATCCCGTAGCTCGGAATTGTGAGACACTGTAGAGGCAGTTATCTAAAATATATTCATAAAGTGACTCATATCTTATAAATACTTATACATGTCAAAATATCTTATGTTTGTAAAGATATTTAGCCGCGGTTATCAACAAATTATAATACAATATCAATTACTTAAATAAAAGTACTTGTTAATATATATATAAAGCCGACCATTTATACGGCTATTCATAAACAGATCCTCACGCAATATTTAATTTTTTGTGTCATACAATGTGCTTATATTATCACTACGTGTAAATATTGTCAGAATATTCAGAAAAATGTATCACTGTTAATTTTGAATTAAGTGCCTTCTAAGAACCCAGTGGAACAGCAAGGCTAAAAAGAACATTTTTATTATTCATAGGTAAGACCGCTCCAACTTCCCTTGAGGACATTTAGAATTGTTTCCAACCCTTATATTTTGTATTTTGGTTAAACAAAACCGCTATAAATAAAAAAGTAAACTTTTTTGAACCTTCTAACCCTACTCAACTATCCAAAAAATAGAGCTTGGTCAATAGTATGATTTTTTATAGTTCTATGAGCTTTATATGGACAAAACTTTAAAAAATTAACTGTTATTATATTATTATAGTTATAGTATTATAGTTGTTATTATGTTATTATAGATAACGTAGGTTATTTTTATGAACTAGCGTAGTTTTATATTTATATAAGTTCTATAACTCTTGTTGTTCTAATATCATTACATAATTTGTTGATCACTAACACATAAAAACAATATAAAAATTATGGTAATAGAACTGTATAAAGTATAATAAATAAATCGAAATTATATGAAAAAACAATGAAAATGAAAAAAAAAATTGAAGTGAAAAAATAAATTTGGTTTATAACATATATGACAGACTCCATTTATTTATTTTTGCTTTTGTATAAATGCGCCATGCCATTTCGATATATTGTTGTCCCATTTTTTGTGTAATTATTTAGATTAGGGTTAAAAACTCAACATGATGAATGCAGTAATGGGGACCTTGTCTTGAAATTCATATCACACTCCGACGAGACTCTAAAACAAGAATATCAACGAGGAACGAAGGAATCTTAGAAAAACACATGTTAAGGATGCAAATGAGGTCACAAAAAAGAACAAATGACTCTCAAGGACATTCTTGGCACAGAATTTCATAGAGAGAATAAAAAATTGAAATATTTTTGTGACACGTCTTTATGCACATTACATAGTTGATTTGTTGTTCTTTATGATATTCTGTATACAAGGAAAGTTCTTTAATAAAACTCAATTAGTGATTCATTTACTAAACTCATTTAAAATGTGGTTTATTTTGTTGATTAATTATCGATAGTTTAAATGATAAGTATAATAGAGTGTAATTTTTTTATCGTACCATCCCTACAAATCATAAAGGTTCTTTAACCCTACTGAATTAGTTTATTAGTTAGTTAAAATTGAATTTTTATTAAAGACAGTAAAATTGTGTGTGTTTTTACAACATTAAACACCTAACAATTGCTTATGTGTAGTCAATGCAAAATTTCATAATATTAATATTTAGTTTAAATTCAATCTCTAAAATTTATATCACAAAATTTGTTTTGAATGCTCTAGTTTACTTTCAAACCCACAATATTTTATTAAATTCAAAGTATTTATTAATATATCAATAATATAAATCAAACGTAAATCTTATGTAAAAATAATCAAATCCTGTTGCATGTTTAAATTACTATTGATTTGATTGACGATTTGATTTCTTATTCTCACAATTATAAAAGTTTTACAAAAGTAATTGTTGACTGCTACATTACTATTGGATAAAAGACATGCCAGCGTATCTAGAAAATTATGAACCTTGGTGTATCTTTTCGAACGTTTCATCAATCAAAACCTAGATATTTTGGGAGTATAATCCTAAAATTTCGTTTCAAAGTTTTCGTTTACCTTTCCAAAACCTTTGATTCACTATCCTACTGTTAATTTCATTATCAGTATCACAAGTTTTTAGATTGTTCACATATCATGAGCGAAAAACCTCAAAACATTCTGTTAACTTGTTCCCCGCATGGCAGCTAAACCTCGCTTTTCATTTGGTAGTTATAGCCTCTGGATCATTATTCAACATTGTATTTTATAGGTTTATATTACTATTTTAAACGCTAAAGTTTTGACAATGATTTCCGATTCAATACTTGGTTCTTACGTTAAGAACGTTTTAATTAAAGTAACAGAATAAATTGTATTACAATTAATTTGTAATTATATTAAAGTAAACAGACGTTTTTTACTTAAACTAGTGCAAACGTTGCTCGAAATCGAGTATAAATATTACGTTTAGTAATTCACGACGAAATAAATTAATGAATAATAAATCAATTATAACCAATAATTGCAATAATTGTGTAATCCAATATTGTGATTTTTCCTACAATGTGACAGCTGATTGTTACCTCCTGATTACAGCTGTACATTAAAATATGATTCATATTCTGGACCCTATCACAATGTTATTCTAATGGAAAAATATCAAATTTCAATAATGGATAGCGCCTTTAATATAAGTCCAATTCTCATCAATTTTTGGAGTAAACAAATACTACACACCAAGCTCTATCCAATGTACCAAAAACATGAAATTCGCTTTAACATTTTATGAGGAGTTCTCTTAACAAAAAACCCATAGCGTATTAAATAAGTATATACATTGTTGACCTGGTTAGTAGTGTACACGGACTTAAGCACACCATATAGATTTTTTTTAAAAGGCAATCTATTTTTAAGACGTGATTTTTACACTTTTTCTATACATTAATAAAT
The DNA here is from genome assembly GCA_030545055.2 of Neoaliturus tenellus. NCBI lineage: Eukaryota > Metazoa > Arthropoda > Insecta > Hemiptera > Cicadellidae > Neoaliturus > Neoaliturus tenellus. The sequence continues at coordinate 105,779,658 of CM061533.1, forward strand.
AATGGTAAATATTTTCATAGGTTTGCAGAACATTTCATTAAATAATGAAATAATTAATAATATGAAACAAATTAAACATTTGGTTACATTGGGCCACTATTAGTGGAGATACCAATAGTACAAGACTGGTCGCTTGACCCTGTATGGGACAGATGATAATGGATTTGTGTCCCTAGAAACTGAGCTCAGGTGGTACAAGCCCAACCTTAATACAATTATGATACAAGCAATCTTGTATACGTAATAATGAGTTTTACATTGTTTTGTAACTAGAAATAGTTTGTAGCTATTTTTTTTGTAAATCTACTTTAAAAAATAAAACTTGGTCTCGGTTTCTCACTGCAAGTAAAAAGGTTTGCTTGCTTTGTCCATAGAAATAATTGTATTTGTTTTAATGTATTTCTGACTCTACTTTTCATACTGATAATGAAATTAAATAAGTATATTAACATTTTAATACATGATTTCCATTGGCTTCAACCTATTTTCAATTTAACATGACACGTACTTAAAATAATTATTAGTTCAAGTGTTTGTGTAAGAAAAAAATACAACAAACTAAACATATTCTTATGTAAACATTGTTCGCTTGGTTGCTTTGTGGTTAGATTTTAAAGTATGATCCTCGTGTAAAAATATGAGACTTAATAATCAAACCAACTTGAAAATATTTCCAACAAAATTTATAAGGAATAAAATAAATATATTTATAATAGTAGGTATATGATTTTTTAAGTAAACATTTTTCTATTGTATGTTTGAAGAATATACTTAAATGTTTTCAAACAAATCACTTTCAAGCGGAAAAAAGTCAATGGAGCGTGCATGTAATGTCTGGTAGAAAAATTGTTGAATCTTTAATTCATGTTTGCTTACATTTGTTTAGTAATATAATAAGACGGATATTTATTTAATGCAAATAAAACGCTTTCAAGATATATTAATTCATTTGAAACTTTATCCACTCCGACATGTGATGATATATTTAAAGTGCAATTTACAACAACTATAAAATCATATTAACACAGCTTTCATAAAATGTAAACTAGTTAAAAACACAATTAAAAACTAACTAATGCAATACATGGTACTTCCAAATGATATTTTCTACTTGTAGTAAAATAAAAATATGATAAAAGGGATTTAGCTCGGTCATTTTGCTCAATCAAATGCAGTGTAAACTCGTTTGTTACGTTCAATCGCCTACCAGTGCAGCACTGAGTAATTAATGACCGGCAAGTTTCACATGCTAGGCCTATATTATGTTTTTTAGTCAAAAAAAAAAAAAAAAAAAAAAAAAAAAAAACGCATTGAAAATTGGTTAGTAGTCATCTTTCTCATTAAACTCATGGAACCTGTCTTTAAAAGCAATGCAGGACAGTTAAAATGCAGTGAGGTAAAAAGCTAAACTTTACATATTCATTTAAGTTTTTTATTATCAAAAACAAAATAAAATAAATCGTTATTGCCCAAAAAAATAGTTTACGAAAAATTAAGAATCCAGCATAAAGCAAAATATGGACCATTTAAGAAAATTGGTTGCTTGGCCATTTACCTAGCCATACAGTTGATTGAACTAGTTTTTACAACAGAACTTAAGAATTTTTTATTAATAGGCAAAGTTTTTACCATCGCAAAACTTAAACACTACCTACTCTCAATAAAGTAGGCCTAAGTGTTTTAATATAATACACTATATGAAAGTTCATTGTATATAATATATTCTCAAAGCCAAGCAGAAATGAGACTCCATTTCTCAGTTGCAGGTGGCGGGAATGCAGAGCTCATGTTCGGATATCTCTCACATGAGTTGGTCTCGAGTTTCCAGTGTGGAGACTAAACAATCCAATTTGTGCCACCTTCCACAGCTGTAAATTCCTTTGTTACAATCCACATGATATAGAACCACTACTAATTATGTAAATTGATTAAATTACAAACATGTTTTGCAAAATAATAAGTAGATGTCCAAAAATAATTCTGTCGGTCAAAATCTAGGTCAATACGATAACGACTTTCTTAATACTCCATACTTGGAGTAAGCATAGTTCGTGTACTGTTTTGAAATACAAATTAAAAAAGAACAAGGAATAAATTGGCGATAAAATTATTAATGACTTTAATTAATTTTTAGGTCAATCACAAAAAGAAACTTATAACAGGGAATGTTAGAAAGTAGGTGGTGGTATGTGCTAGTTTCAGGTTTGTGACCCATCATTGATCCATCCCACTGTCTGGGACACCACAAACTGCCTCCTCACATACTATCCCTACAATACCCCAACACTACTCTTATACTACTCCTACACTACTCCTACACTACTCTTATACTACTCCTTCACTACTCCTACACTACTCCTACACTACTCCTACACTACTCCTACACTACTCCTACACCACTCCTACACCACTCCTACACTACTCCTACACTACTCCTACACCACTCCTTCACTACTCCTACACTACTCCTACACTACTCCTACACCACTCCTTCACTACTCCTACACCACTCCTACACTACTCCTACACCACTCCTACACTACTCCTACACTACTCCTACACTACTCCTACACCACTCCTACACTACTCCTACACTACTCCTACACTACTCCTACACCACTCCTACACTACTCCTACACTACTCCTACACCACACCTACACCACTCCTACACTACTCCTACACTACTCCTACACCACTCCTTCACTACTTCTACACTACTCCTACACTACTCCTACACCACTCCTTCACTACTCCTACACTACTCCTACACCACTCCTTCACTACTCCTACACTACTCCTACACTACTCCTACACCACTCCTTCACTACTCCTACACTACTCCTACACTACTCCTACACCACTCCTACACCACTCCTACACCACTCCTACACTACTCCTACACCACTCCTACACTACTCCTACACTACTCCTACACTACTCCTACACCACTCCTTCACTACTCCTACACTACTCCTACATTACTCCTACACCACTCATACACTACTCTTACACTACTCCTATACTACTCCTACTCTACTCCTACTCTACTCCTACACCACTCCTACCCTAATCCTACTCTAATCCTACTCTAATCCTACACCACTACTACACCACTCCTACACCACTCCTACACTACTTCTACAAATCAAATCAAATCAAAACATCTTTATTTCAAACAGATACATATAAGTAATACATACATGGATAAATAAGAAATATTATCTCACATAAGTTTGACACTCTTGCGTGAGATAGAGTCCTTATAATTATTTTATTTACTACATAGTAAGGAGATGTTAGCATTAACAAAAAATAACTAAAAAGAATCTATACAACGATTTTGATAACTTAAACTAAAATATTACAATTGTGACTTGGTACAAATTTGTTAATAAAATATAAAATAAAAGAAATAATAAGAAATTAATGAATAGACGGCACGGAGTCAATAGTGATGAGTAGATTATTTATAGCGCAACAAAACTAGCATGGTACAGTAAAAAGAAAGAAAAAAAAGTAAGGGATGAAATCTAAACGGACGGGTGAACTGACAATTCCTTATAAGGCAATAATCGCTTCGTTCCTAACGAGAGACCCCCCTCCCCCCACTCGAACACATTCGCTCGTACACACACACACAACCACGCACACACACACACACACACACACACGCACTGTCTTTCACCCTATATCTGCCTCACCTTACAAAAATTAAGGTCTGTAAATTGATGTTATTATACGTTCTGTGTTTTCAATTCCAATACTATGAAGCCAAGATTTAATTTTTAATTTATATACTGCTAATGAACATGAAAATACTTTAAGTTCGTCCGGTAAGTTTCGAAAAATTATATGAGCCACATAAAAAGAATTTGTGGTTGAGAAGGTTTTAACTAATTTTGGAATATTAATATTAATCGCTCCTAAGTTGCTCCTAGTTGTATAATGGTGAGTTTGATAGTTAAATATGGTGTGAAAATTTTTAAAAATGTATGTTGCCATTACTCTGACGAAAAGCTGTCTTACGTCCAAAACCATGAATTCAGAATACAGAGCCTCGGACGAGTAACGCCGACATCTACCCAAGGCCGCTTTAAGGATTGCTTTTTGCGTTACAATTAATGGGTTAAGATTTGACCTGTAAGCTGCCCCCCACATTATAATTCCTCCCTCCAGAAGTGACTGCGCGTACGCATAATAAGCCATTTTGATTTCTTGCAAGTTTAAAATTTCACCTAACTGCCTAAAAACGTAAATCAACTTCCTAAGAATATTGTTCAAATAACAAATGTGGGAAGTCCAACTAAGTCTATTATCAATCACTACCCCTAGGTATTTATATTTGTCCACTCTCTCTAGAGATTCGCAGTCACATACAGTACTCCTTGGATCGCCACAGGATGTAGCTTGATTGTATTAATTTGGGTATCACTGCTGTCTCGAAGAGCTATGGGCATAAATTTTGATTTTGAAATATTTAATGATAGTAAATTCTGATCAAACCATTTTTTAATCATTGATAAATCTCTAACCGCCTTTTCGAAAACTTCTTCCCAACTTAACCCCTGAACAAAAACTGCAGTGTCATCTGCAAATAAAGATAATTTTCCGGATATTTGAACTTTAGAAAGATTGTTGATGAAAATTAAAAAGAGCAAAGGTCCTAATGTACTCCCCTGAATTACCCCGTAGTTTACTGTTGTTAATTCACTATTGATGCCATTAATTGTTGTTAATTGTTCCCGCTTGGATAGATAACTTTTAAACCATTTAAGGGCATTATTTTTTATCCCCACCAATCTTAATTTATTTAGTAATTTATCTCTATCAACGGAATCGAAGGCTTTGGCTAAATCTAGAAAAATTAATAAACATTTTTTGCTTCCGGCGATGGCTGTATTTAAATTTCTTGAAATGTTAAAAAAGGCATCTGAAATATTCAATGATTTTCTGAACCCGTATTGACAACTTGTTAGTATGTTATTTTCCTCTAAGTAGCAAACTAGTTGGTCTTTTATTACCTTTTCCAGGACTTTAGAGAAAACACTTAACAAACTGATTGGTCGGAAATTTGACATCTGCGTGACATCGTTAGCTTTGTACAAGGGAATCACCTTTGCGACCTTGAAGACGTCGGGAAACTCGCCCGAGCGAATGCTTAAGTTTACTATGTGGAGAAGTGGCTTTCGAAATGATTGTAAGTTATCGATAAGGAAAGAGGCAGATATACAATCGTAACCTGGAGCTGAGCCACCGCGCAGGCTTGTGATGTAACGTATTAAGTCGTTCTCGGTGATGGTATGTAATGTGAACGTAGTACCTGTAGTGAAATTATTGTCATCAACTACGGGAGGGCCACTAGAGTCAATTACTCGAGCTAAGTTGTATCCCACATTCGAGAAGTAGTGATTAAATTCTTCTGCCACTTGTTTACATTGTTGAGGAATGCTTTCGTCTGTAACCGTGATTCTGTTTGCTGTGAATTTTTGAAGTGGAAAACTGTCTTTATTTCTTACTCTTCCAGCAAGTTCATTTACAGTTTGCCAAAACATTTTAGGATTGTTTTTAAAATTATTTATCTTAGATCTGTAATAATTTATTTTTGTTGATTTAATTTGGGCATTTAATTGATTTCTAATTTGTAAGTACTGATCTTTTAGTTTTCTATTAAAAGGTTGTTTCTTTAAGGCTTTACTAATCTTATCCCTCTTTCGAATGCCAATAATTAATTCCTCTGTTATCCAGGGCTTAATTTTTTTTAGTCTTGGTTTAGTATCAAGACACTTTTTCCTAGACTGCTCGGTACAATCATTAATTATTTAAAAAACAAATTGGCACTGTCGTTCACATCCGTTATGTCAGTAACACAAGTCCAGTCAACGTTTTTTACAAGATTGCTCAGTTGTTGTTTGTTAATAAAAGTTTCAGTTCCACCTTGTGTTGTAGTTGTGTGCTCATGTTCGATTTGAATATTCAGGGCAACACAATAGTGGTCAGTTATATAGGTCTTTATAACGGCAGTTTTCAGTTCGTCAAAGTTATTATGTTTAACAAAAATGTGGTCAATATTGGTCTTACTGTCGCCTACTTCTCTAGTCGGAGCGTTAATACCACACATAAAACCAGTTTCGTACAGTACGTCTAAGTACCGTTCAGTTTTGTTATCAGGTGTCATGAGGTTTGCGTTAACGTCACTAATTAGTATATATGTTTTATTTCTCGACAAATTAGAGTAAAGTTGACCAAGTTCGACAGTAAAATGATCCAAGTCATTGTCATGTGTCCTGTAAATTGCTAGTAAATTGAATTGTTTGTTAAGATAAGTAAAGTCAAAACACAAGCCGTGCACGCCGCCCAGCTCCACCTCTCGTGCCGATACATTCACTCTCTCACTCACATACACTAACACACCATCATTTCTATTCGCACCCCTTGCCGTATGAAACACCTTATATCCCTCAAGCTGGGCCCCTCCCCCGTCCTTGCCCAACCACGTTTCCCCTAAAACTATTAAATCCCAGTTAATTTTTATGGATTCCAAGAAAACTAAAAAACTATCAATATTTTTGTTAAAACTCCTTATGTTCATATGTAGAATTCTAAGCGCACCATTATTATCAGAACTTGTAAATGAATTTATGAGGGAAATATCATCCACGCAAACACTATGAATCCTCCTGTAACCGTCAATAAAATCAAATTCATTTAACATCAGTCGAGTAACCTAATATTGTTCAAAAAGAAAAACTAAGAAATATGTACTTAATTGATAAAACTAAACTAAACACGCCCTTCCTGCTCAGCGACTAAGAAGAAATTCAATGTATGATGTTTCCTACTGTAAAATAACTGCTATTTTTATTATTTTTTTTTTAATGACAAACAAGATTTCTCGTTCCATTTAACGCTTAGGTTAATATATGTACACAAAAACCAAACGAAATACAGTATAATAAAAGTCGAGGTTCAATTAATATTATATGTGTAAAATATCAATTGAAGATACGAGGAACTTTTATTTAAATGATCAATTACCTTCTAAGTAGTATGTTCTAAAAAAAATATGAACTCAAAAAATGTAGCCAATAACGATCTTAAGATGAAGATATATTAGAGCTATACAGTATGTACCTATATTATGTTAGGAGTGACAAATTAATATTCTAACAAAGGAAAAACAACTTGCTAACATAAAAATTCTACATAAATAGGCCTATTGATTATATTTACATATAAAAGTGACATATTATTGAAAGCGCAGATAAAGGATAAAGCACTGATAACTTCTGTTGGGATTATCTAAACTGATTGCATCTTATCTACAACGAGGACATCCATTAATTCTGTTATCAAATTGTTGAGTTACTTATTAGAATGTTATGTGACAAGCTTTAATATACTTATGTTTTTAGAGAGAGTTATAAAAAATACCTATACATATTTATACAAGTTATTATGAAACAAAAATTACTGAAAAAACTATAGTAAAACATTTTTTTATATAAACAGGTGCTAGATCTATACATGTTGAGATTTTACGACTTTATGTATTGGCTGCTGCAATAGACCAAAGTTCCCTTGGTTCAGTATTTTATTTATAATTAACTAATTAAATAAAATTAAATTATTCCTTTAGGATAAATAAATAAAACATATGTTCCAGTATTGACTTATTATAAGAGGACAATAGAATTGACGGACATCGTATGCAGAGATAGAGATATTAATTAATTGATTTTAATACCATAATTTTACGAACGGGTGTATAAAAATATATATATTGAAATATATGTTTTAGGTGTTAGGGACTAATAGAAGACATTGTTTTTACTATATTTCTAATTGTAATTGAATTGGGATGTAATTTTGCTATGTTTCTGATGCATATTGTTTGTTAATTTAATTGAAGTAAAATATATGATGTGTTGTAAATGAAATATTGATTAGTTCTTAGTAGTTAGTATTATTGCCCTTTTTACATATTACGTTGACTTTGTCAAGTCAGTTATATAGGCCTGCAAAAAGTAAATATTTTAAAGAAATGAAATGGCATATTATGTACTAGATATAACATATACATACGTTTCCAGCAAAATTTATAAGTACTTAGACTTTATAGTCCATTCAAGAGACAAGACATCCACTAGGTCCCTTGGTTGTCATCGCCCTCGCTCCGTGTATCGTGTGGCTTGCCCTCTGTGTCCTTGTCCCCTGGCTTGTTCTCTGTGACCGTGGGCCCCAAGTCCTCAAAACACTGCACCCTCCTTGCTCGTCCCTCCGCTGTCTTCTTCACCAGTACCCGTCCCTCCTTAATCCAGGCATACGCCAACTGATGATTCTTGACCATGCTCCTAGCTTGGCTTAGTAAGGCTTTTGTGTAGCTTGTCAAGTGTTCATTGATATATATAGATGAAGGTCTGAATTTTGAGCTAATGTGCACAGCATCTAGGTTTTTCTTTTTCTTGGCAGCTTGGAGCCACGCTGAGCGTACCGACCGACTTACGAAGCGAACGACAATATTCGGTGGACGATCGCGGCGAGCATTACTCGGAGCACCTAAGCGATGGGCTGCCGATATGTCATTACGGCACCATGGGGTATCAATTGCCTTGGCAATTGATTCCAAAACCATAAAAATGTTCTCATTTAGGGATACCGGAACGCCCGAAATTTCTAAGTTTTGAAGGCGGCTATATTGTTGCAGGTCATGTATCTGTGACTTCAAGATATCGACCTCCTTGACAAGACCATCACATTTGGTTTTTAGTTCGAGACACTCCTCGCGCCTACTCTCATTTTCAGCTTTTAGTGATGAAATGACAGTCTCAAACGAATTTCCTAGGCTAGAAATAGATTGTTCAATTGGTGCAAGATTGGATTTTAAACGTTCGTCAATTCTTGATTCCATCTCGGCTAGCTTAGTTTCAAATGTGCTATTAAGATTTATTTTGAGCTCACTTATTGCCTTGATAATACTAGAACTACCAGCACTACTGTCTTCTGAGTCACTCACATTTGTCACTGATGAGGTTCCTGTACACTTGTCACATCGGTAGATAGTACGACGTGTCACTTTTTTACTTAAGTCTAAGCTCGTGCACTTCGTATGAAGCACTGCGTTACACTCATTACACTTTATTGACTCGTCGTCAGTAACTGGATCACTGCGTTTAGCGCAAACATTGTCCGCCATGATATTCACACGCAATAATAATACAGTAGTTAAAAGGAAATTATAAGGTATCGCGCGAGACTATAAAAAATATTAACTGTAGGTAATATAGTTTTTATTACACTACTCCTATACTACTCTACTCCTACTCTACTCCTACACTACTCCTACACTACTCCTACACTACTCCTACTCTAATCCTACACCACTCCTACACTACTCATACACTACTCCTATACTACTCCTACTCTACTCCTACACAACTCCTACACTACTCCTATACTACTTCTATACTACTCCTACACTAATAATACACTAATAATACACTACTAATATGCTACTTCTACACTACTCCTACTCAACTCCTACACCACTCCTACACTACTCCAACACCACTCCAATACTACTCCTATACTACTCCTACCCTACTCCTACACCACTCCTACACTATTCCTACCCTACTCCTACTCTACTCTTTCACTACTCATACACTACTCCTACACACCTTAACACCCATTAACTGTTTTTCCAAGTGAGGGTGTGTACTAGTTGGCTGATTATAGAATCGTTATCCTAGTCCTCACATCATAACCTAAGTTAGTTTTATTCCTGATCGGGTGAATTTTTACTTGAAAGTTAAAATTTTCTCCTTTGAATTTTTTGGATTATTTCTTTTGTTTAATGTGTTACATATAATGGAGACCATCATCGATGACGTTAAAATATCCCAATATTTTAATTTTAATACTAGCATTAAACGAAATAGCCAAAGAATTTTACTTCATAACACTTAAAGTATTATTTTTAAATTCCAGCAACATAAGAAATACATTTGATCAGAACACAGTAGAGGCCATGTACAAACAAAATTTAACTAAAATAGTTTTTAATGATTTTTAAGTTTGACGTTAAGTACCCAGTGTTGAATATCAAAAGAAATTAAATAAAAATTGTAATAGACAATTGAAACATTTGATAGTTAATGCTTGCCTTGAGCTACATACATTTACTTACCTTACTTTCAATAAAATAAATCAAACATACACTTTAAGGACAAAATGTCACAGTTATTTTGTTTAATTGCACTGAGACTGAGACTAATCAGAACTAGAGATCGCCTCCTGATCGAAATTCGATCAAAATTTCAGTTGATCTGGACCCAAGAAGCTTAAAAACATTTTAGAACTAAAACATATGTTCTTCCTAATTTTCTAGCAATTGTTTTTACAGCAGCTGTCTAATGATTCATTCATTTCTCTTTTCTCCATAAGATTAACATTGGAACTTTGAAAGCCTGTGGGGCGTAGCCCTGGAGTCCGATGTGAATTAGAATGTGATTCTGCTCATCTACAGGAATATACCTTTCTAACGGTATGCTCGGATTTCTTCTACGATGTACACGAGCTGAGAAAAAAGGAGGAAATGAAACATGCTTGCGTATTAATATATAGATAATGTTATTTTCAACCAAGTGTTAGCTCACATTATTCGCTCAACTCGCAGTGCAACACTACACAGTCCCAGTCACGTGGACTGTTTTACGTCCTACCCTGGGATAATGGGTCTTCATTATCACTTTTACTTTCAACCATTACCCGTGGTAGTTTTTAACAATGAACTAGAAACGGCCATTTCTATAACACATGCTGTTAATTTTTTCGAAGAATCTGTTATAGAATTTGATGTGGAAAATGTAGGATTATAATTACTACAATAAATTAATCCCCTATTTAAGCAAAAGTGAAAGGGTATATTGCAATTATAAAATATTAATGATTTAACCGTACTGATAAATATATGTACATAAAGACTAAAATATGTAAGTGTATGTACTGAATATGTATTCCATGGGTTGTGTTACAATATACATTAGTTGTATTACTGAATATTAATATGGACTGTATATGAAAAAACAGTTAAGAGAAAAATTAGTACGTTATTACACCCCACAAATCTTCGGATTATAGTATTCGTTCTAATTATTTTCTTACCTGTAACTTGGGAGTTATTCCATTCATCTATATATTAATATGCAACCGTGTTTCGTTTCCTCCTTTTTTCTCAGCTCGTGTGCATCGTAGGAGAAATTCGGGCATACCGTTAGAAAGGTAGAGTCCTGTAGATGAGCAGAATCCCATTATAATTCACATCGGTCATCAGTTTTCCGCCCTACCAGCTTTCAAAGTTTCAATGTTAATCTTATGGGATGATAATAATTGATTGATTCATTAGACAGCTGTTTTAATAACAAATGCTACTAAATCAGGAAGAACAGATGTTCCAGTTATGAAGCATTTTAAAACTATTGGCTCAAGATTATTTCGAGTTTTGGTCGAATTTAGACCAGTATTTGGTCCCTAGTTTCAATAAATAGGCCTACTTGGCTCATCTTGTAAAAATATATTTGTATCTTATTTAAAAGTATACTTTATGAGTGTAGAGTTATGGTCTTCATAAATATATCGCATATTATAATAAGAGCATTGTCTGAAGCGATGTATTTCCCACGATCTCGAAATCTACAGCGTTGATGTTGCTTGAACTTTACAATTCGTGAGTGTTTTTGTTCAAAAATAAGTTTAAAAACAGTCTCAACCTCAGAAAATCGTGTTTGTCTAAATTTAAGTTTAAAAATTGTAATTTTTTTACATTGGTCTTATGGGCTGCCGTCAAGCCAACGGAATAACAACGAAAGATAAACAAACATAAAAGAATGATCCTGTCAAGCATTGGTTTTAAACCGCTTTCACCTTCGAAAAGTTATAGTTAGAGCAAACTTCAAGGACTGATTACCATGATATTATGAGAAAAGTGAATTGAAACAAACGAGCAAGGCTCAGTTAACCCGGTACTACTGAATCAAACAATCAAAATCAAAACATCTTTATTTTACATTATTCCTACATAGTTAAATTTTTAAAAGCAATATGTTTGCAGTTGTATTGTACAATGTGTTAATTAAGCTAATATGGTAAGTGAAATTAATTCTCAAAGGCTTGATACCGGTCTGTGAGAATGAGTAACATTTAATCTTATTAAATTAGCTGTTTTTTATTAAAAAAATTAAAATAAAAATGGGATTGACTTATAGACGTTTCATTGACTTGGCTACATTTTTGTGGTTGGCTTTATGGGATAAAAACAAAAATTTAAATGTAAATTATCTATGTTTGATTTTTTTAATGAAGCGGAAGCCTTGAGACAGGAAAAAGAAAAAAACCCACATAGAACAAAATAAAAAATACAATCAACTGGAACACACTTAACATAAATTTTCTTGGGTCATCGATTTTATTTATTACTACATCTTTATTATTAATGTTTTTTTGATAGCACAATTTTTATTTTAGAAAGGTTTTATTAAGTTGTTTGATTAAAATTGTTCCAGAAGGAATATAAAGGAAGATATCCATAAATACTTAACATTAAGCGAGCCCCACTAATTTACTAAACACAATGCAAGTCTATAAAAAATCCTGACAACAACAAAATAAGTAGTATACGACTGACGAAGAAAATAGAAATGAATAGTAGTTTTCCTCAAAGTACTTCAATTTCAAAAACCTATAAAGTCTGGATTTAAACCTGGAACCATGTGATCACGGAGTTCATAGACTATCAAATTTACACAGGTTAGTAGTAGGCCTATGTATTGAAATTTAACGGGGTTCTAACTGTTCCTAAGGAGAACGTATAAAGAAACGTATAACCTCACGAAGGTGAAGTAGGTTAGTGACTTACATCAGATGTAAAATAAATATTTGTTTAGGGGCCTAATCTTAGAAATACAATACTTTGTAGTTTAATGAAAATTACTGTACTTTTACTCTTCCAGAAGAAGTTTACCGGACTTGTATGATATTCCCGCACTCTACTTCGTTAACAGAGTTGTAACGTAATAGAAAATTTCATCATTAGGACGGAGAGTGGTTTTTTTCTGTGCAAAATCCCGCTTTACCAGCGAGGCGAATCCGAGCCTGCTACATTGACTATGACGATGGCATTAATATCCGAAACTTTATAGTCAAAAACTTAATAAAACCTTTATAAAACAAAAGGGCGCTTTTTCAGACATATGTTTGTGGTAACTATATTCCTAGCAGCCCCATGTGTAACCAAGTCGATTTACTACGTATTTATGTGTAAGTCATCCTTACTTGTGAAAATAATTACATAAATTAAACACATTAACAAGCTTAAAATCAAAATCAATTTTTTAATATAATTGTATAAAATGCTTATCAATTTTAACACTACATTGCATTTGTGATTTTTTTATTATTTAATAAAAATGAGTTTTTTTACTAAATATGTTTAGAATAATATTTAACATATTTTCTTTACCATAGCAACAAATATCTGACTGTAAATGTATTGAGTTTAAAATAGAGTTGTGAATCGTTAAAACGTGACAGTTTGCGTGACGCCGTGGCCACGCCCACCGTCACATTGTTTATGTTATGCGGATTCACAGCTGATATTAGTGTTGTGGCTTAACTCTTACTGTTAATGCTTTAAGCAATAAAATTTATCTAAATTTGACCTTAAGAGAAATACATTGTTATAATTGTAGTTGACCAATTATCAGTATTTATTTGTATATATTTGTAATGTTATAGTTATTACGGACTTGTAATTACTGGTAATAGTTTATTAACGTAACACTATTGGAATACAGTGCGGTGATCTTAAATTACTTCGTTTTAGTACGTCTTAAAAATATTTCAGTTGAAACGTACGAAACTGTGAGTGCAAGTTGTGTAAGTTTTTAAAACATTTCATGAACGAGTATGGCCAAATGTATCCAAATGTATGGCTTTCAACCATATCACAGTACAATTTGATTCTATATATAAGAAAATTATAGAAATTCACTGGTGTAGTATTAAAAAATGTAAGACATAAATTAAAAAAAATGTATCTATTGGAAATGAAACTAAGAGGTCTCCATTTTATACTCCATTTTATAGGTCTTTATTATACTCCATTACTTTTTTACTGGATGAATAAGTTTACTTTTAAAAAAAACTTATATAAAATATTCATTATAATACATTAGAAGCAAGCTTATTTTAAGTGATCCTATTGGATTATTGCAGTTTTAATCGTTCATAACAAAACATGTCAGGAAGGTAATTCATGAGGAAGTGAGGGCTTCAAAGTTTTTCATCAATCATCTCTTTTCTGGTTATTTACTTTGTAAGTTCAACTTGTAAATATGCTCCTTAACTGTTGAACTTGATTTACAACAATTAAATGAGTAATAAGAGGTTAAAAACACTATTCTTTATTTATTACCAGACTACCTCATAACAACATAACAAGTTTGAAAATTTGTCATGAAACAATGTTATTAAAGGTATAAATCCATCCGAGTTCTAGAATTAAGTTCAGTTAATTTGATATCAGTTAATTTGATACGTATGGGGGTAGTGTCCGATCAGTGATAGTATCCCTATATATAGCATCATTGTTATAGGATTTAGTCTAATTACCTTAAACTATAACTAGGGCGATAAAGGTTGTTAATATATTTATTTTCATAGTTGTTTTAACCATCATTAATAGCCTATTAAAAAAGGTTTGAATTATAATATATCAGGTTTACCGAGTTGTCGAGATTTTTTGTGTGTAATATCAAATAATAATGTGAAAATAATTGCATCATTACTGTATAAAAAAAGACTATAAGTTATTTGTGCAACTTTTATTATACTCCCCGTAACTAATTGTATTATTTATATACTATAATTAATTCCTGTACTTACCAATAATCTCTTTAGAAGAAAGTTCATTTTGATGATGGGCAGAATTTTATAGATTAAAAAAGTATATTATTCTAGGATTATCTTATGTTGAGGATATGTTGCCATAAGGTAAGCATATAATATTACATTATTAACTTAGGATCCAGAGGTTACAACCCCTAAAGATGAAATAAGTGCAGTTGATAGTTATATTAATTGATCAAAGAGGAGTGAAACCCTCGTACATGAGTTTTGCTGAATCACTGTATGGATGAAATTTGATTTCAATACTCAACTTTCGAAGTATCTTTCAGATGGACTTCAAACTTTCGAAGTAGTTTTGTGTCATTTTTATAGTCATTTATAAAATATTAGTATGGATTTATTTGTGCCTCTTTAATACATTATTGGCAATTTTAATAGCTTACATTTAAGGCCACCTATTTTTAAGCCGCTCATCTCCATATGCGCATAATAAGAGTGGGTTAACACAGAATTGAAAATAATTATAAAGAGAGGACTTTTTATTGCTCCGTCATAGTTTAGGTTCAATTCATTAAGATCAATTACTTTTTTAAAGATAGTGACTTAATAAGATTTTCTTTTCCTATAAAAATATAAAACCTTTAAACAATCCGTAAAAAATATTTAGAGATTAAAGAACTATATATTATCCGAGGCTTATCTAATGTTGGCAATATTGTGCCATAAGTTAATCCATTAACTCAATTCAATTATACAAGAGACATAAAAGGTTATATTCTGAAAGCAAATTGTTTTGAATGGATTTGGTTAGGGATTGTTGAACTTTGGAGCTTAGGCAGATTGAGATATAAGATAAGAAACTTTGAATTCCAAACTTAACCCCAAGGAAAATGAGTTAATGCTAGTTCCGTGAGCACGAATAATTGTAGCCTTGAGAGTTTGTTATGCCATTGAGTGAGTAACATATAAAAATTCCTATTAAATGTAAAGATAGTGTCAAATTAATGTAGATGAAAAATGTCTATTTAATTATATCCAAATCAACTCTGGAACTTCAGAAACTAGTAATAATGGTAAATATTATGTAATATAATTTACAAAATTATATATACGTTTAAGTAATAAAATATTGTTTTGAATTTAAAGTTTGAAGTTTAAATTGTCTTTGATTTAAGTTTGGTTTTTGTTGTATTTACTGTTAAAATGTTGAAGCTCGCAGATATTTTGTATTGGTATAAAGAGTTTGATCGATGATAGATTGTCTAAGAAAACCCCAATTAATATTCATGGCGAGGACAATTAAAATGGCAGAGAAATAAAATTTAGACAAGGATTTTATAATGGTACATTAAAATTTTAAGTTGCATTATAATGTTTATAGGAAAGTTATAATGAAAACTACAGATTAACTTGTGTTATACAAATGAATTATAGGCCGATAGAATGAAAATCCTTCTGGAAATCATAATCTACTATATATTTGTCAAATACCACTCACTCACGTATCAGAGTATCTCCAAAACTATAAGGCCTAGAGGGTTAAAACTTGGCATGTACGTTCATCTTTGCTAAAAAACGCTCACTAAGAAACGGTTTTGCAAAATTCCGTCAGGTCTCCGCCCCACACGACTTGAAAATTTCGTTACAATGTTATTCTTATGGGGGATTTTTAATACAAATCAAAGCAACAACGAATCTCCAAAAGTAGAGAGCATGCAGGATTAAAATTTGGTATAGTCGTTCCTTTCTACCCATTGATGCTCACTAAGAAACGGTTTTGCGAAATTCCTTCAGGGCTCCGCCCCACACGACTTCAAAATTTCGTTACAATGTTATTCTTATGGAGCATTTAAAATACGAATCTAGGAAACAACGAATCTCCAAAACTATAGGACCTACAGGGTTGAAATTTGGAATGGAAGTTCCTCTTTGCCTATAGGTGCTCACTAAGAAATGGTTTTGCGAAATTCCTTCAGGGCTCCGCCCCACACGACTTTGATGTAATTAGCAGTTGAAGATTCAAAGCTATCAGCTGTTAGTGAAATGATACATTTAAAGGATGACATAACCATATGACAATTTTCTTATCTTGGTAAACAACTTAACTGGTGCAAAAATGTTTATTAGTTAGAGTTTAGGTTAGGTTAGATTTAATCTACTGTACTTTGTCAAATACCACTCACTCAGTATCATCGAATCTTTATAACCATAGCGTATAGGGGTTTGAAATTTGTCATGGACGTTCCTCTGTGTTAAAAAATGCTCACTAAGAAACGGTTTTGCAAAATTCTTTCAGATCTCTACCCCACGGGACTTCAAAATTTCCATTTAATATTATTCTTAAGGCTAATATTTAATACAAATCAAGGCAACAACGAATCTGAAAAACTATATGACCTACGATGCTCTATATTTGTATGATGAAAAACTATATGACCTAATTTGGCATGGGCGTTCTTTTTTGCTCATAGATGATCACTAAGAAACGGTTTTGCAAAATTCCATCAGGGCTCCGCCACATAGGATTTCAGAATTTCTATCTAATGTTATTCATAGCAAATTTTTGTTTGAGTCTAGGAAACAACGAATCTGAAAAAGTATATGATCTATGATGATGAAATTTGACGTATACATTCCTATTTGCTCATATGTACGTGCTCACTACGAAACTGTTTTGCAAAATTCTATCAGGGCTCTGCCACTCACGATTTAAATTTTGATCTAATGTTATTCCTATGGCCAATTTTAAATATGAATCTAGGGAACAACGAATATGAAAAACTAGATGACCTAAGGGGTTGAAACTTGAATAGGAAGATACGCTTTGCCCATTGGTGCTCACTAAGAAAGAAACGCTTTTGTAAAGGGTTTACTTTTCTTTAGGGCTTCACCCCACGGGTCTTCAAAATTATTTTTGAGGCCTACAGGGTTGAATTTTGGCATGGACGTTCCTCTTTGCTCATAGGTGCTTACTAAGAAACGTTTTCACAAAAATCCCTTCAGGGCTTCACCCATGTGAGGTGGAGCCATCAAAATTGCAATATAATGTTACAATTATGGCCAATTACAATATGAATTGAAAGAAACAACGAATCTATAAAGTATAGGGAATACGGGGTTGAAATTTGGAGTAATCTCTTTGGTTATAGGTGCTCAGTAAAAAGAGGTTTACACATTTCCTTCAGGGCTCTGCCCCAGATAACCTCAAAATTACTATAGAGCTTACAGGGTTAATTTTTGGCATAGATGGTCATCTTTGCTCATAGGCATTCACTAAGATCCTAGATACTGGAGGGGAACCGATAAAAATACTCGAAGGACCTGAGGTAAACTATTAAAAATAAATTGAGACCTTGAAAACAGCGATGAGATGGAGGTATATTCAAAACAAGAGTAAAGAATGTTATAAACTATGACATGTGAGTTAAAATACAAATATTGAAAAGATATATGAAAATGAAAGTAAATTATTAAACTAATGGGGTGTGATTTGCTTCATGTATTACTGTACATAAATTGAACAAATACTGTTTTGGAAATATCGTTTTGGAAGTCCTTTAGGGCTCCACCCCACTGGTCTTAAAAAATTACTCTATGGCCTACTGGGTTAAATTTGACACGGACGTTCCTCTTTACTCATGGGCATTCACTAGAAAACGTTTTGCAAATTTAATTTAGGGCTCCACCCCCACAGAACCTTTAAGTTACCATAGATCCTACGGGGTTAAAATTTGACGTGGACATTCTTCTTTACTCTAAGGTACTAAGAAACTGTTTTGGAAAAATAGTTTTTGAAGTCCTTTAGGGCACCACACCACTGGACTTAATAATTACTTTATGATCTACGGGGTTAATATTTGACATGGATGTTCATCTTTGCTCATAGAAAGTCACCAAGAAACGGTTTTGGAAATATAGTTTTTGAAACCCTTTAGCGCTCCGCCCCACTGGACTTAAAACTTACTCTATGGCCTACGGGGTTAATATTTGACATGATCGTTCCTCTTTGCTCATGGGTGCCCTGCTTACATTATTTAAATGTATTAATCTTAATGTATGTCTTAAGAAAGGAGATTTCGTAAGTCTTAAAAGAGATTCAAAAACAAATTTAACACGGGCGAAGCCGTGACGGGCAACAGCTAGTCCTTTAATATAACACATTGTTAAGGCTTTATATTTTAGTACATATTTTGTTGTAGTGTTAAATTTACCAAATAGTACTATTTTAAATTGTTACCTAACCTATTTCAGAGTTTTAAATGTGCGATTGGAGGAACATTTTGTATTTAAAATGACGTTTTATGTTTAAAAGGGATTTCATTGATGAATGTTAAGGGCTTTGATAAAAAATAATCAATTTGTTGAATTTTCAATAACAACAAACTATTTAATCGTTGAAATATTAACTAAGGTTTTTGGGCTCAACTGGAATGTTTTGCATAGCCCCAAAACACGAGCTGATCGTTCATCACACCCTCGACTCCGACTGGTGTTGGGACGGAGCTGGCGGGGGCGTCCTGTGTATTTACTCAAAATCCAATCTCATTGTGAGACCGTAACACTCCAGTTAGTAGCGTCCACCACACATCAACAACTGAAAAATGAGTAGTGTGATAACTGAATGTAAATTAATGCCTTGTGAAAATACATTGCCAAAGTTTAGTAATTGTTAATTAAACGTTTTTATTACATACCTTAAAATTAATATATTTTATGTCTCAGTAATTTGTTGTAATTTGAAATTTAATTTAAGAGTTTGATGTTTGAAAATATTAACAATAAAAGTATATTGCGAGTTTTTACTAAATAATGCTTAAGTTTAATTTTAACACTTGATAAAGGCAAATGCATTTACTTGCAATGATGTTTTTTTTTTCAGTAAATGTTTTGAAAACTGTCAAACTAAAACTTAAACAACTTTTAATTAATTACATGACATCAATTTTTATAATTCAACTGATCACCTTAAGCAAATGTTATTGAACACAAATAAAACAAGAAGTGTTTAGTACATAAAGGTATTTTAAAATAAGGATGATGCTATGGTTTAATGTATAGAAAAATAAGCAGACATTGAAAGCTGCGTTTGGCTTCGTAAAAAATATAATAGTATTTAGTTTTAAATCTTTGTAACAATCCTGATACATATTTGACTAAAAACACATTTGACTAATTTGACACATTTGACTAATAAACAATGTAATTCTAAAGACCTTACGGTACTTCGCAATCCACATAATTATATTATGAATAAAAGTAAATGAAATGTTTTTCCCAATATTACAGTAAAAATCCCAGAATAGAATTAAAGACTTTGAATAGATGAAACAGATAAATGTGCATAAAATTAAGGTTTGTTTAAATCTATAGGAAAACACGTATTAGCAAAAATGTTGTTATAAACTTCAAATCGAAAAATAACGTTTTCTGTTAGCGTGTTTATTATTTTTTATGGAAAGTCAAAGTGGAGGGAATATAGAGAACTACATGAAATGAAGGTGATATCCTGGGGACAAGGGAATCCCCTTAGCTGGAATGGGCAGGGTCGTCCTTTAACTGACCTTACTTTGCACCAACAATTCTAAAAAACGAACTTAATATTCATCATTCAGTGTCATTTCTCTATATAGAACTCTCTAATTTCTCTTTTCATTCATACAACTTTTCTACAATACATTAAATTTTTTTAATTGCAATTTGCATACCAAGTAAACTATGAAACACACTCTAAATTGTGTGAAAATTATGTTTTATTTTTGTGCTCCTTAGAATAAAGCGCCCGTGTTGTTAACCCTAGGTATAAAAAAGTATCTTGAGGTGGTACAAGGGATATGAAAGTAAAATTAAACTTTTTTGTACACAAAAAATTTGTTTGGCGGCCTTTAGCCTTGATTTCTCCGTATACATAGAATAAAAAGCTAAGTATGGACGATATTAAACACAATAAGAAGTGGTTAGGTACAATTTAGGTGAAAATTACTCATTTTAACTACTGTGCAGTCTGGGTATTAGAACTCATAATTGCTGGTGTAATTCTGAATTCAATCACGTCAGTCATTAATGCTAATTGTTTAGACTAACTTCAATTCGATTATAACAGAAATCGTGAAAGATAGTTTCAACACACCCCAAATTTTCAATGAAGACCGGTGAATACTTGTAACAATGGGTGTACATAGAGAAAGATTATTGGTGTACAGTATTATTTTACATAGAAACTTGATAATGTTAATCCTGTAACAAAATATGCTTACATTATTTTACATTGTCTACCATTTCGAGTACATTTGGAAATTCCAAAAGATAGGTCTCAGATACATAAAGTATTATAATGTGGAACACCGGAGACGGTGTCACGTCCTCAAGTATAATTCACTTTTCTCTTACCCGCCTTAGTGTCAAACGTGACTATGGTTTTGATTCAAGTCCATTAAATCAGATTATCTTCGAAAAATATGATCAAATGTGTCACCTTTCTATGTCATTAACATACCGTATGTCAACAAATAACATGTATGAAAACCATAAATAAATTATACTTACACTTAGAAAAAGATATTAATCTTTCATATCACTACTAAATTAATAAATTATTTTTAAAAAATGTTTGAATATTTCTTATTATTATTGGTAGAATACTTCAGGCCATTGAATTGAATTGAGAGGACAACCATTTAATTTCGTAATGACGTAGCCTATCACTTAATGGTTACATTTAATGACCAAATAAATTTTAATCATTTTAATCCATAATAAGAACTTAGTGTTGTTATTGCTTATACAAACATCCGCCAACCTGTCGCCACCATTCTGGTGTGCACGTGCCTTAGTTGTTTGCACACGCTTGCACGGTGCGTGACGATATACCCATTGTTGTATTTATCCTACGCCCCTGATAACCTTCAGCAATGATATGAGTACTCCCAATACATCATTATTAAACCAAGTATTCAAGCTAAAATTGACAAAGACCATCTGAATCTTTTAAAGGTCGGTTAGGAAAGGTCAGTGCCCAGCCTAGGACACCCTATAACCTTTACTATAGGCTTTTATATTTGGGAGCCTTAGTTATAACTTATACTGTTATTTTAATACCTAAATACAGTTGGTTCATTTTGTGGAAGATGTCGTTTTTCTTTGTAAGAGATAAAAAATGTTTTATTCAATAGTATTTTTTTATTTTTATTTTAATGACTTACTAATGAAATAAGATCAACTCGTTTTAGAATACTTTCGATGAATCAGTGTCATGTCTGGTATACAGTATGTAGCCGGTGCTTTTTAAACTTTAAGAAAAATATCTAATAGCTGATGTCTAAAAATTATTTTTGCTACCTCAAAAAAAAGATACATCAGTAATATTTTAGAAACTATAGAGAACTTAACAAATCTTTTTGACGAGTCTTATAACTATAGGTATAGATATAGCTACATCTATGTGACTTTCCATAATATGATACATTGCAATAGTAATATATATCAAAGATATATTTTATATTTCGACAACGAAATATATTACTAAATCCAATTTTCACTTTTATAAAAAAATGGTACTTAAGATTAGAAAAATTTTACATCCGTAGTGTTAAATTCTATTTCGATAAATTTTCACTTTTTATAATCTATTAATTTTAAATCTTAATATTAAAATGTCCATTATTTCATAACGAATTGAGTTCGAAATGTCTGAAATCTTTCAATAAAACAGTCTTAACCTACTTAATAGTCATGCCAAATTTCAACTTAATACCTCAAGTGATATAAAATCACGAAAACATTTGGCACAACCCGAAAGATAGGAAACTAAGTACCAATACCTATGGTTATGCCATAAAATATGTTTATCTCAATGCAAGTAACAAGTTTAAGAGAGATCCGGGACACCCTTTATTGTTTAAATCTCTTGGTTTTATTAGTACCTACATTTTAAAAACTCAAAACATTAGGTATAAGCAAATCTCCTGTACGTTTTGCTTACATCCTCATAGAAAAATATCTCTTAGTAAGTAATTTATAAAATTTAGTGATGTAGATTTAGTGAAATTAAACCCTACCGAACTTATATCTTTAGTTGAATTAATTATGTTCATCGTACAACTGTTTTAAGTTGATTTTGTATGCATTCAAATAAAATATATATTGAATGCCTTCCAGTACAATAGAGAGCGATATGCAGATGAAACAATACACAAACATGTAGAAAGTTGAACATGATTGTGGTTTGATAACTTGGGGCATTTAGCACACAACCGCCTTAAGCAACCGTAAGTTGATATAGCGTATCTCTTAACTTTCCGCAGCAATGAAATCATAAAACGCTTTATTAAAACTCTCATTAAATGTACATAGTATTTAGAAAATTTAATATAAAAAAAATTAAACCGTAGGAATAAAAAAATAAAATCTCTGTTTTGCAATGAGTGTTTTTTGAATATCCTAAATAAAACATTACGAACAATACTTGTAAATTTGCTTTTAGTTAACTATGGAATATTTTTCAGTAAATGTAAAAATTTAAATTACTTAAATAGATTTATAAATATTACTGTATTGTGAAAACCTAATTCTCATTTTTTTATTGATATTTATGTTTGATATATATCTATGTATCAAATTAATTATACAGTATTGTAAAAATTTTCATAGTGAAGAAAACTTAAGATTTTGTTAGTCACATTACACTAATATTTAACGTGTGTCAAACGTTAATGGTGGTTAAGAAAATGCCCAATAGGTTTTTTATTTACACTACAAATAATATTAATCACAGTTACAAATAAATTTTATTCATTTTGTTCATATTTTTAAATACATAATTGGTCAAATATTTAACTAAAACTTCAAGCAAATTATTCCAACAAAACTAGAAAAGATAAATGATGGTTGTAACGGTCGTATCCATCCGTAAAGATAATAGAGTTAAGGCTATATATTAAATGTGGAATGACTAGAAGATATAGGATTGAAAACTAATTGTACTTATGAAAAATAATTAACTATATACTTTTCAAATTTTGCTATTCTTGTGATGAATTTATGTTAAGAATATTTTTGTGAACTTCATTCATAAGACCGTTAATTTTTCTGAATGCATGTCATATATCAAGGGAAAGTCTATAGGGTAAAAATGTTAAAACTTTCGTTCTGGATGGTATTCAACAGTATTGTCAGTAGTGTGTTTTGGTTACTTCTGCGCCGGAAGTCGTGCCATCTGCCCGAGCAGCTGCTCGAGCAGCTGGCGCCAGCTGCTATGTGACATAGCTTCCGGTGGGGGTTAGAGGGTATATATGAGATGCTGTAGTTATATTTTATGCCATATAGGTTGGGGTGGAGATGGCGATAGTGTTGGCGTTAGGGTGAAGTGAATTTGCGCATAAAATTAAAAGTTAGTTCAAAATTGAAATTCGTCGGTGTTAACGAAACTCTAACAGTTGAACAAAAATTAAGAGTTAGTTCAAAATTGAAATTCAAACTTATAATTGGGATCTGGAAAATATGTCAAGGTCATCCAGAGTAAGTTTTAAAAAATTCTATCCAACTATCACTAGAAATAGTTTTAAGTTGAAGTAGTTGGTGATAGCGGGATAATTGATTCGTGCCATGGGAGAGGTGTTTATCGTATGAAAGTTGGCGATCGAATGAGAAACGCCGCCTAGGGAGAGGGCTTATAAAACGGCAACCTCCCCCCACCACCCCTTCCCCCACTCCTTTAGACCAATAACCGGTTGCCGACACTATGTGGTAAAACTGAACTAGACATGGCGGCCGCCATGGATAATTCTAACCTCAAATCTTAGCTCAGCTGAAGAGAATAGAGGAGCATGAAGTAGGAATTGTGGTGACAGCGCTTATATGAGGAATAGTAGGGGTAAAATAAAAAAACTTGTTGAACACAGTCGATAGGTGTAACAAGTTCAAAGTTGTTGAATTGTAACATAGAATGCAAAATGTTGTAAATAACACTATCATCAACATTAACCTGCGAAGTCTTTGAAGAGTATAATGGGTTAAAACTGTACTTCTTCCTAACTCTATTTAAATTAGTTCTACACTTTGAAATTGAAGGTTTAGAAGTACTTTGTAATATGTGTTGTGTTCGCAAAAGCTTTAATTTTAAACATTGTGCAGTCATTATAACCGATGTGTTAAGTTCAGAAGTTAAAAGAAGACTGAGATATAAAATGAAGTGTAAAAGAAATTGAAACAGAACGCCAGAGTAGTAATTTTATAGGTTAGAATTTACGAAGGCTATTCCATGGATAATTCTAACCTCAAACCTAGTAAGTGAAGTAGTCATAACATAAAACTAACGAGAGATGATGACCGAGCGGATGCGAGGCAATGAATGTTTGTAGCGCGATAAACTACCCACCTTTATAGAGGCAATAACTCCAGCCAGATGGCGGCAGATGGTGAGCAAATGACTGGTTGAGGACTTTCACCTGAGTAGTAAGAGAAGTAAGGTTCCGTGTCCATCCCTACTCCTTTGGGTCAATGACCGACCGGAAAGGTAAATGACCCCCCCCCCTCCCCCCCCCCTCCCCCCCCTCCCCCCCCCCCAAAAAATGGAGCCCCCCCCTCCCCCCCCCTCCCCCCCGAAAAAATGGAGCCCCCCCCCCTTCCCCCACTCCTTCCCCTACTCCTCTGGGTCAATGGCCGGTCACCACCTTTCCCTACTCCTTCTAGGCCAATGACCGGTCACCACCGGTTGCTGACTCTATGTGGTGAAACCAGACCAAACATGGCAGCTGCCATGGATAATTCTAACCTCAAACCTGCTGCGCATACAACGAGTTCTCCGGACCGGAATCAGTCCATGCTATGCGCATGCGCCTAGTCCTGTATTACTCACTTTAGCGCTACTGCACATGGATAATTCTAACCTCAAACCTTGGTTTTGTGTTGTTGCGCATGCGTCGCTCCCTACTCCTTTGCCTTCCTTTTACACTGCTGCGAACTGGACTGGATTGAACACTGTACTGGAGTGAAACAACTTCCCCCACTACTCGAGAATCCGAGGAGCAATACGAGCCTGATCTTAGCGTCAGTCGTCAACAAACTTTCATAGCGAAAGGTTGTTGGCGACTCAGCAAGAGGTTTCAAATATATAGTAGGCCTATATATATTTGAACTTCTTCTACTACGTTGCGTTTTTAATGCAATGTGGTATGTGTGTGTGTGTGTGTGTGTGTGTGTGTGTTTAGTTTTAAGTTGTATTTAATTTAAGAAATAATTTGCGCATTGCGATGTTAGTTATAAGTTGGGTTTAGCATTAAGGTGTATTAATTTTAAGAGGTGTTTAGCATTAAGGTGTATTAATTTTAAGAATAATGATGGTATTTGGTTGTGTTGAATTATTTGGTTTTTAATAATGATGTGTTGGTACTAATAATTTATGTTTGTTTTGTGCATTTGTTTTGCCTTACAGCTAGATGTTAGGGGGTAGATTAACTGTAAATTCAGAAGTTCAGTTGAACTTCATTTAAAATGGGTGGGACATCCGCAAGCCGGACTTTTTTTTGCATTTTGTTTAGGAATATGATGGGTGGGATTAGTTTGGGTGGGGTTAGAGTTGCGTTTCTGCATTAACTGTTCCAGTTTCCCTGAAATTAATGGTTACGCTTTGATGCGGACGGGAAGTTACGCTTTGATGCGGACGGCCCAGGGACCTCCCTTGCAGAACGTAACTAGTGGGTTGGGAGTGGGAACCGCTAGGCAAACAGGGTGGTGGGAACAGTATTACTGTTCCCATCACCTTGGATCATTATAAATCTTGAATGACCTTGACCCACTTTCGGAAGGGTCAATGACCCCCCCCTCCCCCCCCTCCCCCCCCCCTCCACCCCCCCCTCCCCCCCCCTCCCCCCCCTCCCCCCCCGAAAAAATGGAGCCCCCCCCCTTCCCCCACTCCTACCCCCACTCCTTCCCCCACTACTCCGGGTGAATGACCGATCATGACCTGAAAAATTAAAATGGCTATAACTTGATAACGGATTGACGGATTTGGACAAGCGATACATCATTGAAAAGGTCTATGTAAGACAAACATTTTAGTAAAAGAAGAATTTGGTTATTTTATTTTAGTCAAAAGTTATGTGAATTATTTGAAATAAATACCTTCTCTTTCCCCTTTTCCCCCACCTCCCAGGTCAATAATCAGTCTTGGCCAGCTGCTACCCCTCTCATTTGCATATTGTTATAAAAGACGCACCGACTGCGGCTAACATTTCATTCTGATTCCAGACGTTACGCTGCGAACTTGGAGCCACAACCATGTCATCTCTGCCAACTACAACTTCTACTTCAACTTCTACTTCTACTTCAACTTCTACTACGGCTGTTCCTGCACCTAAGAAAACTCTTCGCCTCAAAAACCTTCCTGATTGCTACAAGAACCGACTTGCATCTCAACCTTCAACTTCTGGAGCTATTCTTCCGCCAACCAACACTTCTAGACTTCGTAGTATTTTTTCACCGCCTTCGCCTTCGCCTTCAACTTCGCTTTCAAATGACTCCGCACCACCATTAACTACTATGCCGCCACCGCAGAAGCCAGTTCACCACCGTCCTAATACCCCTTCCGTTGAAACCATTGTTCATCGTCTTAGCACACCCATTATCCCACTATCACCATTGCCTCCTACCCCACCACTTAGTACACCTGAAGATCATACCTATCACAAAACTGAATCATCTCAACCTGCTACTAAATCAGCTCCTAAATCAGCTCCTAAACCAGCTCCTAAACTTACTCCTAAACCCGCTCCTTCAGAGCAACCACTTAGTACACCTGAAGATCATACCTATCACAAAACTGAATCCTCTCAACCTGCTACTAAATCAGCTCCTAAATCAGCTCCTAAACCAGCTCCTAAACTTACTCCTAAACCTACTCCTAAACCCGCTCCTTCAGAGCAATTTCAATTATTACAAGAACGGCGTCGTAGGGCATTTAGCCGTCCTACTACTTGCCCTGAAACGCTTACTAGGGGAATTAAGAAAGGATCACCTTGTGGGAGGAAATGTGTAAAAAACGAAAGTTTTTGCCGTGTACATGTCGTAAAACACATTTCTGAACCACAAGTGACAGAAACCCCCACTGTTGAATACCAATCCAAAATTATTGGTGTGAAAGGAAATAGGCTTAAGAGAGGTTGTGTCTATTTTTTTGAAAGTGTTATTGACAACGAACACATTTTGGCAACTTGTAACGGCGTAAGATATAATATTAAAGTGATTGAATCCTTGCGCAAAGAGAAATCCGTTTATGAGTTAGACTCTAAAGACTATCTCCTCAGACACAAACTGGATGGTATTACAAGGTGGGGGCGTAGCAAGTAAATTCACATAGTTTTTTTCCAAATTATTGCTTAAAAAATACTGGGGGAGAAACACAACGCGTTGTAGCGTTGTGTTTCTCCCCCATTATTTTTTAACACTCTAAGTCCTGTGACCTACTAACCTACTTCCATTTGAGTAGTAAGAAAAGTACTTCTCCCACTCCTTTGGGTTGATGACCGGTTAAGGTCAGCTCTTACCCCTCATTTGCATACTGTTATAAAAGCGGAGCGAGCGTTGGTCACTCCTTCATTTTGCTTCTACACGCCGCTCTTGTTGTTTCGTCTCTGCTGTTTACAATATTACCTACTTAAAAATGCCTCCTCATGTGAATGACCATATTAATTCTTCCAAAATTTCCGATGTTTTTCTACAACCTGAAGACATTTTAAATAATGATAGTGAGAGTGAGGATGATGATGATGATTATACTGTTGAACTTAGTGAAGAACGTAAGGTTATAGCAATTGATCCACAATTTCCATTTGATACAATAGAAAAGTTTATAGTTGAAGCTAATAAATGGTTAAATTTAGGATGTTATGTACGAATTGACTCTTTTATATTGTATGGTGATAGTCATTCTTTCCTTGTCACACCAAATGACAGAGACCGCATGTTGCAGTGGGCACAATCTATGATGGAGTGCTATGAACAAGGTGTGGACACTGGCGGCTATTTTCTTGCACAACTAGTGTAATAACAAATTACCCTTCCCCCCATGTAGTGAAAAAGGAAAAGAAATATTAGGAATATAATTATAATACTTCCTTCCAAATATAAAGAAGAGGGGGAAAGGAGTGGGGATTATAAAGTGGTGGGGGAATGTGTATAAATGCAGG
Source organism: Neoaliturus tenellus (assembly GCA_030545055.2). NCBI lineage: Eukaryota > Metazoa > Arthropoda > Insecta > Hemiptera > Cicadellidae > Neoaliturus > Neoaliturus tenellus. Next base: position 105,808,743 of record CM061533.1, read on the forward strand.
TTGTTTGAAGAGACTTTTATTATTATTGTGGCTTTAGCAGAAACAACATGGAGTTTAAATCTTCAGCAAAAATAAGGAATAATATAATAAAGAAAGAAATTCGCAAGAAAGAAAAGATTGAACTTATAAAATTACAACTTATAATACCTTCCATTGAAATTGGATGTAGCAAACTAAAGACTTTGGTGAAAACTAACGAATATTTGTTACAATTGCTAAAAACAATCGAAGAGTTGAAGAGAAAGAATGGACATTCTACATAGTAAAATTTGAACATTTTAATATAAATAAGTAAACTGAAAAAAGTAGATGTAGAATAGAGAGCGAGGAATAGATCACTTTGTGGTAATGGACTAACATGCCACTTAGTGCTCTATTCCTCGTTCTCGCGTTAAATTGGATTACCTTGACCTATTTGTTTGACTGTTAGAATTTGGTTAACACTGTTGAATTTCAGTTTTGAACTAATGTTTATTTTTATTCAACTGTTAGAGTTTTTTAACACTGTCGAATTTTAGTTTTGAACTAACTTTTAATTTATGCGAATTTTTAGTTCAACTCTAGTTAATTTATGCGCAAATTTAGTTTAACCAAGTGCCTGTGCTCTAGCCATTTCCACTCCAACATTTGTTCTTTTAACATCTGTCCCATAACATCTGTCCTAACAGATGTTAAAAGAAAGTTTGTTAAAGTTTGAATATAAAGAAGTATATACTAAAACTCCAATGGGAATAAAGAACACGAATGAACAATTAGTTTGTAGAAGGTTAATATTTTGTTGAAAATGTTTGATTTCCTAGGATAGTGAAGAGGATGAAATAGTGGTGGGGGAACCATTATAATAGGAGGAACGTGAGAGCCCACTTCATTTCTTGGTGAAATTTCGAAGAGTAAACATCTCAACATGTATCGTTGCGATAAATGTTCGGAATCGTTTCACGATGAAATTCTATTAGACTGTCATAAAGAACTAATTCACAACAACCCAGAAGAAAAACAAGAACAACAAGAACAACAAGAAGAACAAGAACAACAAGAAGAACAAGAAGAACAATATGAAATAACAGCAACATCTTCAACTACTTTACCAAATCTACAAGTATTTGCATTACCTGGTAAAGTAGTAATGCATCATAAGATTCAAAATGAAAACTTGAAGCTAGAAGAATTTATTAGAGAAGCAAAACCAATTGTAAGTAAAACTTTAAAAGACGAATTAAAAAGATTGAACTTTCTTAAATTTGGTTTACTACTAGAAGCTATGTTTATAAATGTACAAGAAGAATTATCACCAAGAGGATTCATAACAAAAAACCGAACCATTATGGAAAGTTCAAACATTGATTCAATAGTAGAGAACTGTATAGAAGAAATATTAACAAAAATTCAGGAACACGAAGGAAGAGGATCCGGATGGAGTCTTACAAGTATTGAAGTATTAGATATAAGAGTTCACAAACATGGATATGGACTAATGGGATCAAGTTACATTCCTCTGCCAAAAAGAATTGAAGATACAAAATCTTGTATTAATGTTAAAAATGAAGACAATGAATGTTTTCGTTATGCAATGACAACTAAATTTGTACCACATCATGTGAATAGACCTGACCAAGAATATGAAAATCAAAGATTTAGATACAATTTTCAAGGAATCACTTATCCTGTATCACTGAAAGATATATCAAAATTTGAGAAGAAAAATCCCGGTACGTCTATCAATGTTTTTGCATTAGATAGTTCAAACAAAGTGTATCCTTTACGTATTGCAAAAGAAGAGCTACCAGATCATACGGATTTACTACTACTAACGCGAGGAGATGTGTCTCACTATGTGTACATAAAGCAATTTGATCGTCTTGTTAACAAGCAACTTTCAAAAAATCGAAACAAAAAGATAATTTGCAAGAGATGTTTTAATTTTCAACGAGAAGGAAGAGAAGGAAGAGAATGGTTACAAGAGCACAAAAGACTATGTAACAATAATTATGAAGCAAAGATTAATTTACCTGCGGAAAACAGAGCATTCGTTAAATTTGAAAAGGTTCATTATCAATACCGTATCCCTTTCGTTGTGTATGCGGACTTTGAATCAACACTTGTTCCTGTTGAAGATGAAAATTGTGAAGCTAGAAAAAGTGTCAAGTATCAAATGCACAAACCAAACAGTTTTTGTTTAATGGTGAAATCGACATTATCAGAAGAACATTTAAACAGATATGGATTAACTTCAGAACCTCTAGTATATCGTGGTGAAAATGTAGAAAAAATATTTATTGATCACTTATATTCAATAGCTGGAAATGTACAAAGATTATATACAAATATTGTACCAATGAAAACGATGGAGGAAGAAGAAGAAATTCAACATGAAAATGCAACTCGATGTTTCTTGTGCAAAAATGATTTTACTATTGAGAATTATAAAGTTAAAGATCACGATCACCTCACTGGTTATTACAGGGGTGCTGCTTGTAATAAATGCAACTTGAGCTATCGTTTACCACTATTTATTCCTGTGGTTCTGCATAACCTCAGTGGGTACGATGCTCATTTCATAATACCCGAATTAGGAAGAGACGATGGTAAAATTGATGTATTAGCTGAAACTTCAGAGAAGTTCATCAGTTTTTCCAAAGAAGTTGGAAACATGAAATTAAGATTCTTAGACTCCTACAGATTTATGCCGTCGAGTTTGTCCAAACTTTCAGAAAATTTAAGGAAACAAGATTTAATCGAAACAAAGAAGATTGTAAATAACGACAAACTGGATTTGGTACTTCGGAAAGGTGTGTTTCCATATGATTACATAGACAGTTTAGAAAAATTTAATGAAACATCACTTCCGGCTAAAGAAGAATTTAAAAGTAAACTTTACGACATGGACATATCTCAAGAGGACTATGATCATGCATGTAAAGTATGGAACGAATTAGGATTTAGAACATTAGGAGAATATTCCGATTTTTATGTTAAATTAGATGTAACTTTATTATGTGATATAATGGAAGAATTTAGAAATACGTGTTTTGCAGCTTATGGATTGGACCCTCTTCATTCGTACACTTCACCTGGATTAGCATGGCAAGCCATGTTGAAAGAAACAAATTGTAAAATACAACTTCTTACTGATATAGATATGGTTTTAATGTTAGAGTCAGGAGTTCGAGGGGGATTGACGCAAAGCGTTACACGACATTTTAAGGCGAACAACAAGTATCTGCCCGATTATGATGCATCAAAACCAACAACATTCCTGGGTTATTTTGATGCAAATAACTTATACGGATGGGCAATGTCAAATCCCCTTCCATATGATAATTTTAAATGGATAGATCCAGAATCGATTGGAAACATAATGGATATACCGAAGCATGGTGAAACTGGTTACATTTTTGATGTGGATTTTGAATATCCTGAACATCTTCATGATCAACATTATGATTTACCACTTCTTCCGAAGACTGAAATTTCCCCTACTGGAAGATGGCCAAAATTATTGATGACTTTAACCGACAAGTCTCGATATGTTGGACACTACTGGATGATACAACAGGCTTTAGACTTAGGACTGAGAATTACAAAAATTAATCGAGTACTACAATTTTCTCAATCTTGTTGGTTAAAACCTTACATCGACAACAACACAAGAAGAAGAGCCGTCGCTACATCAAGTTTTCAAAAAGATTTTTTCAAATTAATGAACAACGCAATATTTGGCAAGACTTTGGAAAACAAAAGGAAACATAAGGATATCAAATTGGTAACTGATCCAGTAAAATTACAGAAATTAGTGCAACAACCAAACTTTGGTTCATCTGTAATTATTAATGAAAATCTAGTTGTTATTTCCATGAACAAGAAGTCAGTTGAAATGGATCGTCCTTTGTATCTTGGAATGTCAATCTTGGATATTTCAAAAACACATATGTATGAGTTTCATTATAAGAAGATGGTTAACTATTATGGAAGAGAGAACATTGGTATTGCATATATGGATACGGATGCACTCATTTACTGGATTAAAACAAATGACATGTATGAAGATCTACGCACCTTTATATATAAAGATGATTTCGACTTTTCCGATTATCCTAAGGATCATCCAAATTACGACTACGACAAAAACAAGAAAGTATTGGGAAAATTTAAAGATGAAACAAATGGTGTGCCGATGATGGAAATTGTAGCATTAATGTCCAAACTGTATTCATTTCAACTGTACATAAATGAAAGGAATGAACATCAAGTCACAAAAAAAGCCAAAGGAATAAAAACTTCTTTCCTGAAGAAGAATGTACAGTTTGAACATTATAAAAGATGTTTGTTTGAAAATGTTGAAACAACTGCAACGTTCAACACTATTAGAAGTTATAATCATCAACTTTTTAGTGTCAAACAAACAAAGTGGGCATTAAGCTACAAAGATGACAAGCGCCATATTTTAGAAGATAAAATTAATACTTTACCATTCGGCCACTACTCCCTGAACCCTATCGACCAGTAAACCTATTCTTCGTCCTCTACCTTCTTCCTTTTTCCTTTCCGTAAAGAAGAGGGGACATGGCAAACCCAATGCCATGTTCCCTCTTTTTTACACTAATATGAAATGGCCTTGACCTATATTCAAACTATATAAATGAGAATTAACTATTCTATGGGTCAGTATTTTTACAAGCGGTGTACAAGAAACATCTGAAGATGGAAAGTGTGAAGGACAAGATTGTAAATGAACTACATAAACCAGCAAGAAGAAGATTTCCAAGAAGAAGTACAATCATTAAAGGAATGAATGATCTTTATCAAGCTGATCTCATTGAAATGATACCGCACAGTAAATTAAATAAAGGATTTAAATATATTTTAACAATTATAGACTGTTTTACTAAAATAGCTGACGCTTTACCATTGAAGGATAAGACTGGTAAAAGTGTTACAAAAGCTATGGAAACCACAATACAAAGAAATAAATTTAAAATTAAACATCTACAGACCGATGATGGAAAAGAATATTTTAATAAAGACTTTGGAGCTTTGATGAAGAAATATCAAATAAATCATTATTCTACAAATTCTGAAGTTAAAGCTTCAATAATTGAAAGATTCAATAGAACATTAAAAGGTGCGATGTATAAACAATTTTCAAAAAGAGGATCATATGTATGGTATGACATATTACCACAACTTATAAAAGAGTATAACAACAAATATCATCGTACCATTGGAATGAAACCTATCCAGGTAAATAGTGCTAATGCCAAAATTGTATTACAACGTATTAAAAATAATACAACACCAAAATTGGAAAAATTGCAACCAAAGAAGTTCAAGGTCAACGATAAAGTTCGTTTAAGCAAATACAAAGGTGTATTTAGTAAAAGATATCTACCAAATTGGACTAATGAAGTATTTACAATTTATAAAGTGCAACTAACTATACCTGAAACCTATTTATTAAAGGATAACAAGGGTGAATTACTTCAAGGTGGATTCTACGGACACGAATTGTTGAAATCAACAGTTGGTGATGTATATCTTGTCGAGAAGATTTTACAAAGGAAAAAGGATATGGTTAAAGTCCGGTGGTTAGGGTTTGATAAAAGTGAAGACTCTTGGATTCCTTCAAAAGACTTAGTATAGTTGTTTAATAGCTCATTGTGTGTTTAACCTTTATACAAGATGGAGATTGTACAACAAAAAGATCGATTTAATATCAATAACATTGATGAATTGACAGTTGACAATGATAAGTTAAATCATGGAAAACATGGTGAATTACTACCAAATACGATAAGATGTCTAATAACTGGTCCTTCAAATTGTGGAAAAACTAATGTTGTTTTTAACCTTATAACTAATCCTAAAGGATTGCGTTTTAATAATATATACATTTTTTCAAAATCATTGCAACAACCAAAATATCAATTATTGGATAAAGTACTTGCAAGTGTACCTGAAGTGAATTTTTACAAGTTTAATGCTAGTGAAACAATTATGCAACCAAATGAAGCAAAACCATTTTCTATTTTTATATTTGACGATGTTTCTTGTGAAAATCATGACACAATAAGGAATTATTTTGCTATGGGAAGACATCATAATATTGATAGCATTTATATTGGTCAAACATACAGTAAAATTCCAAAACAACTTATAAGAGACAATGCAAATATGTTGATCATCTTCAAGCAAGATGAAACAAATTTAAAGCATATATATAATGATCATGTAAATGCGGATATGCCATTTGAAAAATTTAAAGAGATGTGTGGCAAAGCATGGAATGAGAAATATAGCTTTCTCGTTATTATGAAGGAAGAAGATATTAAAAATGGTAGATATCGTATAGGGTTGGATAAATTTGTATTTATGCGTTGAACTACCGATGCTACATCTAGTTACATGTTGAACTTCACAGTGTAAACATGGTGAATCAAGAAAAACTATTGAAAGAAATAAAATCACTGAGTGATTCTATTAGGATGAAGAATCGTGCATTGAGGATGGGTTTAAGTGAAAGAGAAGAATTTTTAGAGACTACATTTAAACCTATTACGGAACCTTTAAAACAGATATCAGAAACTATTGGTAAACCTCGTTATGAAGGAGATGTTTTACTACCAGTTTCTAAACAAGAAGTACAAGCATTAAAAAAAGAAGAAGATGATGATTCATATACAAGTGCTAGTGAGCAAGAAGAAACAAAAGAAGAAGAAGAACCAATTGTTGAAAAGGAAGAAGAACAGCCAATACCTGAAGCTGAACAATCTATTCCAAATTTAACTCAATTGAGTAGCGATATATTACAACATGGACCTCTTGGAAGAAAATATATAATGAAAATGCTACATGATATGAAATCAAACCCGAATTTGAGTAGATCACACGTATACGGAGCAAGAATTGATGGGAATGAATTGAAGATTGGCGATTCAAAGCTTGAAATAACACAAGACGATTACATCATTATTGGTGAGCATAGATATAAAGGAACAAAAGGATTATATGAATTAATTTTTAAAAACATACCACTAAGATATTCATCCAAAGATTTAAGTGTTTTTAAGGAGATTCTCCAAAATACTAACGCTCATAAAAGAAACTATGTAAAGGATGCAATGATTAATCGTTCACGTGCAACAAAATATAACATCGTTATAAAAAAGTTGTTTCCTCCACGAAAATTGCCAACATTACGTACTGCACCAGCGGTGAGACAACCACTGAAAAGAAAATCTTTATCACTTATGGATTTATCACTTCTTGAACAACATGGTAAAAAGAGTAAAGGAGATACTTCAACATCTGGTAAAGGATTGATGAAAAATCTATACAATACGAATGTGATTTACTACAACGATATCAATAAATTGGTTGATAGAATGAGACTATTGCATGAAGCCATGGAAGCCGGTCATACAGGTTTGAATAATGAATGGGTGGCTCTAGTTGATGAACTTAGGAATCGCGGTATAGTCGTATAATTGTCCGTGGATATAAAAGAGGTGCAAGCATAAGACGTATCAGTTCTAACATGAGCGTCGACAAGTTCGGACGGTACTCCGCTTTAGGAGTGCAAGTTGGAGAAGACAGAAAAAGAAGTGGATTACCGCAAACACCTGAAGGTGACTATAGCATAAGTAATAAACGTTTAAAACTAGTTAAAGATCCAGAAGAAGATACTGATGGAGCAAATTTGAAGACAGTAAAAGAAGCTACTTCAACATCATTAAAATTACATAAGAATACTTACGATGTTAAATCACATAGATTAATTAATGTTGGTAAACCAACTGAAGGTTCTGATGCAATTACTAAAGAGTACTTATCATCTGAACTTTCAAATACTTTAAAATTGCAATGGGGTAACAACTTAAAAGATGGACAAACATATGATGCTGGAAATTATAGAATAACCAACGTGGGAAATCCCAAAAATGATAAAGATTCAGTTAATAAAGAATATTTACATTCTATAATACCGGAAAAAACTAAACATGGATATTCTTTTTATAAATTTATTATAAATGACATTGGATACCCAAAGGAAGACGGCGATGCTGTAAACCTGAAATATATCAAGGACAACTGTATTTTACAAGATGGTGATGAAATCGATTGTCATGGGAAAGTGTTGTCAAATGTAAAGTTCGGTTCTCAACCAAAAGATGCTGTTACTATGGAACAATTATCTAAAGAATTAAAAAAGGAAACATCCAATTTTGTAAAACATGAAGATGCCGTGTTAAAGCGGGGAGATAAATTTATACATGGAAATGAAAAGTTTAATTTAATGCAAGGAAATAATGATGAATGGGATGCAGGACATAAAACAATAACAAATGGAAGATTTGGTATAAAAGATACAGATGTACCTCTAATGGTGCAAACATTAATTGCGAGTGGTGGTACATTAGGTACATACAATGGTCGTAATAGAAGAATAAAAGATATTTATCCTGGTTACGAAGAAAATGATTGTGTTACAATGAAACAAACAATAACTTGGGATAAACACTTTGGGACCCAATATGATGCAAAGATGAAGAAAATAATTAATATTTTACCAGGTGAAGATTCAAATGATGCTGCTACTATTGGACAAGTCATAAAAACATCAAAAAGTGATTCAACAGCTTACACATGTAATGATAAACGTATTATGCAATTACATGATCCTCAACATCCAAAAGATGCTGTAACTTTAGATTTTTTAATAAGAATAGTGGGTAATTTACTTATTGATACCCACAATCATATAGCTAGTACAACGAATCATGTGGTGATTCAACCCGATGAACGAGAAGCTTGGATTAAAAATAGAATCATAAATCAGTATATAATTAATTTGAATAACTAAGTCTTTAAATATAAAAGATTTTGCACAAGTTATTCATTTATGTAAAGTATCTCGTGGAGTAAACACACCAGTTATATAAGACAACATAATGAAGACCGTATCGCTCAGTCATCGTCAAGACAGCGGCAAGAGAGGACGTGGTATAACATCAGCTGCATTATCCCTGCTCAGACGGATTCCAGTTGGTGCTGTTGTAAATCGAACGATAGACGCTTTACCATACGAATTACATCTGCCCGGAGGTTATCAATATTGTGGACCTGGAACTAAGTTGGCAAAACGTTTAGCAAGAGGAGATCCTGGAATTAATAAATTAGATCAAGCTTGCAAAGAACACGATATAGCATATTCAAAGTATAAAGATTCAACAAATAGATCAATAGCAGATAAAATTCTAGCGGAAAAAGCTTGGCAAAGAGTAAAATCAAGTGACGCAAATATTGCAGAAAAAGCAGCAGCTTGGGCAGTAACTACAGCCATGAAGACAAAAGCAAAGTTAGGTGGTGGAAGACGTCGCAGAGGAAGACCTGCAAAGAGAGGCGCTCCCAAAAGAGGTGGAAACATTAAAAAAGGACGTCGTAGAACTCATAAGGCAAGTGTAAAGAAGACTTCTGTTTGGCAAATGGTAAAAAACGGAGCAGGTTTATACCTAAGACCATACCGTGTGTACTAAATAAGAAGAATCAATTGATAATTCCAAATAAAGCCTTAACAAATCATCAGTTAAATGATTATGTAAAATGTTTGAAAATACCATTCTTTCGAGGAGTTTTTATGAAAGATGCATTACCAACTAAAATATGGAAAAATGAAACTGGAATAGTAAATTTGGATTCCACCTATGGTCCAGGCACTCATTGGGTATGCTATAAAAAACTCGGACAAACCATTTACTACTTTGACAGTTTTGGCAATCTACCACCGCCAAAAGAACTGCAACATTATTTTCGAAACTCCAAAAACATTTTTTACAATTACAAAAGAGAACAACCTAACAATACTGAAATATGTGGGCATTTATGTTTGGAGTTTCTAGCGAAGAGTGTCAGTCAGCTTTAAGATGTCATCGTATACAGTGTCACTGAGTGGAAATTCATCCACATTGAAAAGTACGCTGTTCCCAGCATTGCGTCTATCCAAGGAAAGATTATGGGAAGCGGCATTACTTGATTTGACTACCTACAATTCAATTCCTAATGTTACAGAAGGAAAAAACAATTTACTACATTATTATGAAACTAAGGATGCTGCAGGAAAATACTCAGAATTGAAAATAATTACATTTCCTACTGGAGCATATGAAATTGATGACATAAACCAATTATTACAGAAACAACTCGGAGAAGACAATATCACCGTTAAAGGAAACAATAATACTTTAAAAGCAGAAATAACTTCGAAATATTATATTGATGTCAGCTTGGAACAGTCAATTGGCAGTTTACTTGGATTTACAGATACAAAAAAGAAAATCTTAACTCCTGGAACTACTCATTCGGGTGATTCAACTGTAACAATATTGAAAGTAAATAGTATTGATGTCACGTGCAACATTATACACGGATCGTATAGAGATGGAGTTAATCAACATATTTTACATACATTTTATCCAACAGTGGCTCCCGGTTTTAAAATTGTTGAGAAGCCACAAAACTTGATATACCTACCGTTAAACACCAGTTTCATTTCAGACATCGTACTGAACATATTGGATCAAGACGGTCATAGTGTTGACTTTAGAGGAGAAACAATTACTATACGGATACACATCAGAGCAGCAACATAAAAGTCAACATGGGATTATCATTTAAACCGCAACGGAAGAGTCGGAAGCTCAGTAGCTCCTCGACATTGGAAGAGTTAACATCGGAAAACATTCGTTTTCTACAGAAGATTGGATTGAAACTTAACAGCGATGGATATCCTGGATATATCTCAAGGACCAACGTTCGACGAAACACTATGGGAGAAGGAATATCACACGCACAACCCTTACACTTCATCAAAATTAAATAATAACGATGAAATAAGGATCCCCATTCAACAACAAGATATTTACACTTTACCGTGTGAAAGTTACTTGTATATCGAAGGACGGGTATTAAAATTGGATGGAAAAACTGCTTCAACAGTTCCTTTTATAAATAACCCGATGGCATATCTTTTTGATGAAATAAGATATGAAATATCAGGGGTGACGGTTGATTCAACAAAAAAGGTTGGTTTAACAACGACATTGAAAGGATTAACATCATTAACACCGCATGAGAAGAATTCAATAGTCACTGCCGGATGGGTTGCCCCCGATAAAGACACTATAACACCAGCTTCCAACGGTCACTTTGATTTTCATGTACCTTTACGATTGCTTTTGGGATTCGCTGAAGATTACAAACGGGTAATAATAAATGTCAAACAAGAATTAGTATTACTCAGATCTTCAACTAATAAGGACTTAATACTTGCAGACCCTGCAACTACGGAAGATAAACTGGAATGGCAACTACAGTTGGATAAAGTTGTTTGGAGAGTACCTCATGTAAGATTGGCCGATGAACATAGAATCCTATTATTGAGAAAGTTAAAATCTGACCGTGATATTGTGATGCCATTCCGAAGTTGGGAATTTCATGAATACCCTACACTACCTCAGACAGAAAGACAAACATGGACCGTCAAGACATCAACTTACTTGGAACGAGCAAGGTACATAATACTCGGTTTTCAAACTAAGCGAAAAGATGTTATCACTGCAAATGCTGGTCAATTTGATCACTGTAAAATAAAGAATTGTAAAGTTTTCCTAAACTCTCATTTCTTTCCCTATGACAATTTGAATGTCATGTTCAGCAAAAAACGTTTTTCCATTTTATACGATATGTATGCAAGATTTCAATCGTCATATTATGGAAAGACTAATACACCACTATTATCACCTGACCAGTATTATTCCAAGGCTCCAATAATTGTAATCGATTGTTCAAAACAAAATGAATCGGTAAAATCATCAAGTGTGGATATAAAAATTGAAATGGAATTTGAAGAACCAGTAGCGGATGGAACTTCGGCATACTGTCTAATTCTACATGATAAAATAGTTACTTACACACCGCTGACCGGAATTGTGAAGAATGTACTTTAAGAAGAATTGTATAACAACTGCAAATTTTTGAGGTTAGAATTATCTGCTTTAATTTTTGAGGTTAGAATTTCATTTGTGAAAGACAAGTTGAAAACAAACAATTATGTAATTGTATAAATTTCAAGGATTTTACGAAAAATATAAAAGCGAGAAAATAATTAGTAGAAACTTCATTCTATCTTCAACCGTCGTATGGGAAACATCATTCGCAAGATGAATTCTACTAACGGAGAAGAAAATACACCTCTAATGGATGATAATAGTTCAGATATAGAAAAACAAGTTGAACGAGAAATGGACGAGTTCCTAAAATTCAACAAACATAAGAAGAGAGAAGAAGAAAAAGCTGAAAAAGAAGTAAAAAGGAAGAAGGTTGAAGTTAACATTACAACCAATATTTTAACAGAAGTATTTCTTCGGATTATCTACCCAATTTCTTCATGCATGACAAAAAGTATATCAGTTGGAATTTTAAAATCAATGGATTATTCACCAATTGTTATTTTAAATCATGGAAACAAAATGGTTACTTTCAGTGAAACTACTTGGGAATCTCTCATGAAACATTTACATCTTTTGGAGTGCTATTTAAGTAACAACACATTTGGAAGAAGAACAAGATTAAGTTTATTGGAATCAAATATTGAAGTTGATATAGTAAAACATCGTGGAGGACAAATTGTTCGCTTCAGAGATTTAACCACACATAATGTTAAATTATATTTCACTAAAGAAGAATTTTACACTTTAAGTTGTACTACCGGTCCCGTCACCAGATATTTGAAACAACTAATATTTTCAAGTGCAATAATTAAAGACTATCTAATTGATACATTGGACAAAAAACCTTTTGTTCCAATTTTATACGGTCCCGTGGATACTTCAATCTTTAATAGAATACCTCAAGAAGTTGAAATGTGGAGACAATTAAACAACTATCACACCAATTTTAATATTGATGAAGTGGCACAAGAAGTGAAAGAAGAAGAACAATCTTGTCTGTTATAAACATCGGCTCATTCAATTTTTAAGTCAGTTGTTAGTAAGACTTCATCATGAATAAACGGGTTTCGTTTTCTAATGCGCCACATATAATGGAAGTTAAAAGAGGCATAATTTAATTTCAAGCTTTTCGAGGAAATGATGGTAATTTTATTATTAAAGAATTAGTAATCTTGGACATGAACACATCAGTAGTTTATCATTATTTGTTTAAACCTCCAGTACCATTTAATAGACTAACAACTAAAGCGAAAGTTACAAACAAATGGTTGAACAAACATTTTCATAACTTAAGATGGGATGAAGGTTTCATTAATTATAACATGATGCCGCACATTATGAATCATTATTGCAAAGAGTTTAAAATTATCTACACAAGGGGATTGGAAAAAGCAAATTGGATACAATCATTTACAAGCAACGAAGTGATTAATGCAATTATTGATAAAGATTTCCAATGCTACTTCAACGAACTTTGTATTTCATCAAAAAGTTTTAAACATCGAAGGTCACAGTGCGCTTTAAAGAATGCCTACCGCTTGAATAATTTCCTTCAACAAACTGGTGGGGGTAGTGTCGATTATAAAAGTGAGAGCGCTACCATGACACAGCATGAGTATTACTCAAACCTCCGAAGAGACAACATCTCCGACGGACATTCTTATTAACAAGAAGATTAACAACAACATCAATATGGCATCACAGAACTTACTTCAAAGTTTAGTTGATCAGTTCAACGCTCATTCTAAATCATCAATTCTACCTACGAAGAAATGTTCTGAACTAAAAGAAGAAAAACACTACATCATTCATACTATTAAGAAAATGGAAACTTCAGTAGGTGATGCTATAAATTGCACTTTGAGCGAGGCACCTTATACAATTGGTGATGAAGCAAAATTTCAGATCTTCTTACCAAAGCGCTTCGTACAACTACTTCAAAATGAAGATCTTCGTATAATTCAACCCGGCGCACTCTATTTGGTATCACATGGACCCAGTGGAAACAACTCTACTGAACTTACAATTCATGTAACACCTACTACTGATTAATTTGTACATAACATTGTAAATATTTCTTTGTATTTGTTTTTTCAATAAATATGATATAAAACAAAAAAAATAAAAATAAAAAAAGCAACATATTGTAATGTCTTTGTACATTACAATATGTTGCTATTTTTAAAAATTCCACGGGATGACCTTGACCCAATTCTGTATAATTATAAAAGGGGAAATGTACTTGCAAAATTCATCAGTCTACTGCTACCTTTCATACCGTACACATCTCGCTCTTAATCCCTGAATATAAAACTGCAACATGTCCCTAAAGGTCAAGTGTGCATCTTACGATACTAACACCATAACAACTTTTGAACAACTCGAAGATTTAACCAACGAAATGCGAGTTTTACTTACCGGTGGTTATCACTTAACTGTTGATGTTAGTGCTACTAATACAAGGATGTTCACTAAAACAAAATATTGCGATGATGAAATATTTATTTCTACACAACCTACAACTTCTTCATCGCCAACTGGTCAACATAACATCAAGTTCCAAAAGTATTACCAATGTTGAATAACTTTTGACAGACAAAGCTACAACTAAAGAATCACGTGATCAATGTGAGTTAATAAAAAGGATGTGATACTTGTATAAATAATCATTCGCTTCTTAGCTCTCACCACGACAAGACCTATTTAAGAAAATGTTGTACAGAATGATGATTCAACTTGATGGAAAAATCTATGGAAAAGATTACAACACTGTTGAACAAATGACTAAAGATATAGATGTATTAGCTAAAGAAGGATACCAAGCTAAATTAATTTTAAAATTTCCTGAAGTACATCCACTATCAATAGAAGAACTAGTTGCTATGGCTAAAGCTGAGAAAGATAAAAAGTCTGAAGAAAACAAAGAGAAACAAACTTCCTAAATTTTAATAATCCTTACACTTGTAAGGTATAATTTTTTAAAACTCCATTTGGATGACCTTGAAATTACCCCCACCACTTTTCACAGTACATAAAACTCGCTATTTAACACTATACACTCTTATTCTTTCACTAGACTCCGCAGCGTCAACATGGAAGAGCAAAAATACAAGTACAAACCTCGTTACTGTTGTGAACAACAATGTACAGATTTAGGGCCAATGATGGTGGATGGGTTAGCTTGTACTAAATGCGAATTCTTCGGATCTTGTTACTGCAAATGCAAAACAAAACAACTACCGCCACCGGAATTGCGAACTTTGAAACTTTACAAATCAAGATATTTTCATACATGTTGTCCTCAAAGATGTTTCAAATTTCACCCTCTCGATCTTGCTCATTGTCAACGCACCAATTCTCATCAAGATGATTTTTGTACACATATGATAAAAAGATGTAAATACAGGTCAGATTGGTATTCCGATCCTGTAGAACCATCAAATGTGTAATTTCAGTTTTACACTCTTTTTTAAAACTTCATTTGGATGACCTTGAGATTTCCCCCACCACTAGTTCTAATTTTTATATAATATTAAATCATTCCACTTCCAACACTCTAACTAACAACATGGAAAACAAATTTATCAAGTTTGAACATATAATAACTGACAGGGAGGAGATGGAAGAATTGTTTCAAAACTTACTTTCTATCATTGACGAATATCCTATAAGATGGTTCAGAATTGTAGTTCAATATTTAAATCCTGGTGAATTGTTTTCTTCATCAAGTGAAGAGGATGAAACAACTACTTCGGTTCAAATAATTGAATTAAAAGACGAAGAAGAAGAACTAAACATTTTATTCAATCATAAGCTCAAGGTTCCCCATATAAAAGCCCCCTCCCTAGACAGCCCCCCTCCCTAGACGCCTGCTCAAGGTCACCATTATATAAGCCCCCTCCCTATGCGCCGATCCTCATTCCATCACCGACTCTCCAATAATGAACAACTCTCCATTGGCCCGAATGAATTCTAGTTTTGAAATAAACTCTAAAGAAGAGTTACAAGACATTTTTAATATTTTACAAGAACTTGTAGATAATTTTACAACCATCAAAATGAATTTGGAAATAACATACGATTGTCCTATTTGTGATAAGGTTGAAAGTTTGGACGAAGACAGTTTACTAAACTCCTGCACCATCTGACACTACTGATGGTAATAATGAAGAGCAAAATATTTCCCCAACCACTTCTTTATAATTCTTCGCTCCCCCCACCACTTCTTTATTTAACTAACATTTCTCGCTTTCACTTCTCATTCCGTCTTCGACTTTTCAACTATCAACATCACTTGTTTTAAAATTTCAAACACTAACACAATCATGATGGATATGATGGATGAAGTTCCCTTCATAACTAGAATGGAAGAGGATAAATTGAAATTGGAAATTAAACGATTGGAAATGGAACGGGAAAACCAATTCGAAATGTTACATTTGTTTAAGCTTTTCAAATACATCATCTGGGGACTCTGCGTTTACCTTCTCATCGTCGTTGGTGTTTGCATTTACAACTCTGTAGTTCATCACAAAAGTTCAACTTGTTTAAACTCTGCTGTTGCACATTAATTGTATGTTCACAAATAAAATTCAAAAGTTACTTCAACCTATCCCACTATCACCAACTAGTTCAACTTTCAACTATTTCTGGTGGTAGTTGGATAGGCTTTTTTAAAACTTACTCTGGATGACCTTGACATACTTTCCAAGCCCCAGTTATAACTGTTAAATTTCAGTTTTAAATTAACTCTTAATTCATGCCCAATTCTACTTCAAATTCAGGGCATATGCTCTCGCCATCTGCACCCCAGCATCTGACGCCATCTGCTCGAGCAGCTGCTCGGGCAGATGGCACGACTTCCGGCGCAGAAGTAACCAAAACACACTACTAACACTAATGTTGAGGCGTTGGAGGAAGACAATCACGAAATTGAACATCGTGTAAGACGGGAACATGGTTCATATGCTGAGGCTTTCTCTCAGGTGACTAATACTGGACGTCGTGATAATATCTCCTACACATAACACCATCGTTGAGGAGTGGGATAGAGTCAACCACGACATTGAACATTGTTGGAGGCAGGAACATCGATCATGTGCTCAGGCTTCCCTCGCCGGTGACTGATACTGGACGTTGTGGTAGTAGCTTCTTTACATATAAAACCAGTGTGGGGGGGCCTTGGAGCTAGTCAATCACGACATTGAACATCGTATAATGCAGGAAGCTGGATTATTTGCTGTGCACCCTCTCCGGTGACTAATAACGGCCGTTGTGGTAATATTGTCTACATAGATAACACCAGTGTTAGGCGTGTTAGGGAGTAAATCACGACATTGAACATCGTGTAAGGTGGGAACATCTATCATATGCTGGGCTCCCTCTCTCATGGCTGATAACAAATAACAAATAGCAAATGCTTTATTTTATTAGGCATAGTTATTACTATATAGTCCTATCTACCACTCAACCTTAGTTTAAAATACAAGAATTTTTTAAGTTAAGTAAAACAAATAACAATAATCAAATGAAAACTTATAAATGACTAATGAACCTTTTTTTACTGCTACTGGACGTTGTGGTAATATCTCCTACACCTAACACCAGTGTTAGAAGTTGGAGGGAATCAATAACGATATTGAACATTGTGTAAGGCGGGAATATCGATCATATGCTCAGGCTCCCACTCCGGTGAGTGATACTAGACGTTGTGGTAATATCTTATATAACACCAGTGTTGAGGCGTTGGAGGGAGATAATCACGACATTGAACACCGTGTAAGCCGGGAACATCGATCATATACTGACTCTCGCTCGCCGTTGACTAAAACTGGACGTCGTGTTAATATTTTCTACACATACCTCTAGTAGAAAATGTGTAGAAAATATAGCATTATCCCCTTATGTTGGCGGGTGGGAGGGATTCAACCATGATATTGAACATATTGTAAACATACATCGATCATATGCTGAGGCTCCCTTTCTAGTCCATGGAGATAGCTCCAAAAAGAGCCATAATATTTCAGTGCTGGATACTGGTCTAAAAGTTTTTTACATTTCTTCTACATCAAATGGTATGTACAAAACCGCCGGGAGACACTCTCTCAATAGTCCGGATCACCCCCATATGACGTCATCAAAATGGCGGCCAACCAAATTTGCAGTGTTTTAGTTAAATACTTATTACTGCCCACCAAGTCAACCAATTTTGACTTTTAATGTGTCGTTTTGTAGGTATTGAAATTCTGCAACTGTTAATACCCTGTAATACTGTAAATATCCATACTCTTTTTTATAAATAATAATTTAATAAAATACTCTTTTTGATGATCGAGTCAAAAATGGTAAGCGATCAAACTTGGTATTAAAATCATATTGCTGAAAACAAAAAATGCAGTAACTCCCGATCCACTAGACCTTTTGAGGTCTGGTTTGTGGCAAATTGCTCGAAATACAAAGCCCTTCAAAATGATATGTCATATGACGTAGCCCAATGCAGTTTTCCTGACGACCTCTACTAGGGACGTCCCTAAAGGAAGTCTTGGAAAAAGCTTCATTGGATTACGTCATATGATACATCATTTTAAAGGGCTTTGCATTCTGAGGAATTTGCCACAAACCCGACCTCAAAAGGTTCAGTGGATCGTTAGTTATTGCATTTTTTGTTTTTAGCAATATGATTTTAATTTAAAGTTTGATCGCCTGCCATTTTTGACTCGATCATCCTTTTGAGGCCGGGTTTGCGGCATTGTTCTCTATTCTTTGAGACCGTTAATTTGATCTACATATTGACCTATGCTTACATTTAAGATTTTCTTCTGACTCCTTGTGGACCGTCCCTCTTGGAGGTCCAAGGGTACCAAGTACTTTAGGAAGTAGTCTTAGTCACTCAAAATCAATTTGTGAAGTTTTAGTTTTGTTACTTAAATACTTTTAAAAGTATTAAAAAGTTTCAAGACTTTTTACACCCTGTATATTAAATATTATAGCAAAAATTAATGAAAAAACACCAATTATTTTATTAAATTATTATTTATAAAAAAGAGTATGGATATTTTAAGGGTATTAACAGTTGCAGAATTTCAATACCTACAAAACGACACATTCAAAGTCAAAATTGGTTGACTTGGTGGGCAGTAATAAGTATTTAACTAAAACACTGCAAATTTGGTGGGCCACCATTTTGATGACGTCATATGGGGGTGATCCGGACTATTGAGAGAGTGTCTCTCGGCGGTTTTGTAGATACGATTTAATGTAGAAGCAGTGTAAAAAACATTTAGACCAGTATCCAGCACTGAAATATTTTTTTTTTGCTATCTCCACGGACTATTCAGTTGTCTAGTACTGGACGTCATGATTATATCTTATATACATATATCAGCAGTGTTTAGGGGTGGGATTGCGTCAAACATGATATTGAATATCGTGTAAGGTGGTAACAACGATAATTTGCTAAGGTTCCCTCCATTTTTTTATGCTTCTCTTATAGTATTGAAGTTTTTTTTTTTTTTTTGACATTGGTGTCATTTAATATAGTCTGGCATAAAGTTTTTCCTAAAGTAAATTGTTATAAGTAGTGTGTTTTGGTTACTTCTGGACCGGAAGTCGTGCCACCTGCCCGAGCAGCTGCTCGAGCAGATGGCGTCAGATGCTGGGGTGCAGATGGCGAGAGCATATGCCCTGAATTTGAAGTAGAATTGGGCATGAATTAAGAGTTAATTTAAAACTGAAATTTAACAGTTATAACTGGGGCTTGGAAAGTATGTCAAGGTCATCCAGAGTAAGTTTTAAAAAAGCCTATCCAACTACCACCAGAAATAGTTGAAAGTTGAACTAGTTGGTGATAGTGGGATAGGTTGAAGTAACTTTTGAATTTTATTTGTGAACATACAATTAATGTGCAACAGCAGAGTTTAAACAAGTTGAACTTTTGTGATGAACTACAGAGTTGTAAATGCAAACACCAACGACGATGAGAAGGTAAACGCAGAGTCCCCAGATGATGTATTTGAAAAGCTTGAACAAACGTAACATTTCGAGTTGGTTTTCCCGTTCCATTTCCAATCGTTTAATTTCCAATTTCAATTTATCCTCTTCCATTCTAGTTATGAAGGGAACTTCATCCATTATATCCATCATGATTGTGTTAGTGTTTGAAATTTTAAAACAAGTGATGTTGATAGTTGAAAAGTCGAAGACGGAATGAGAAGTGAAAGCGAGAAATGTTAGTTAAATAAAGAAGTGGTGGGGGGAGCGAAGAATTATAAAGAAGTGGTTGGGGAAATATTTTGCTCTTCATTATTACCATCAGTAGTGTCAGATGGTGCAGGAGTTAGATTTAGTAAACTGTCTTCGTCCGAACTTTCAACTTTATCACAAATAGGACAATCGTATGCTATTTCCAAATTCATTTTGATGGTTGTAAAATTATCTACAAGTTCTTGTAAAATATTAAAAATGTCTTGTAACTCTTCTTTAGAGTTTATTTCAAAACTAGAATTCATTCGGGCCAAAGGAGAGTTGTTCATCGTTGAAGAGTCGGGGATGGAATGAGGATCGGCACATAGGGAGGGGGCTTATATAATGGCGACCTTGAGCAGGCGTCTAGGGAGAGGGGCTGTCTAGGGAGGGGGCTTTTATATGGGGAACCTTGAGCTTATGATTGAATAAAATGTTTAGTTCTTCTTCTTCGTCTTTTAATTCAATTATTTGAACCGAAGTAGTTGTTTCATCCTCTTCACTTGATGAAGAAAACAATTCACCAGGATTTAAATATTGAACTACAATTCTGAACCATCTTATAGGATATTCGTCAATGATAGAAAGTAAGTTTTGAAACAATTCTTCCATCTCTTCCCTGTCAGTTATTATATGTTCAAACTTGATAAATTTGTTTTCCATGTTGTTAGTTAGAGTGTTGGAAGTGGAATGATTTAATATTATATAAAAATTAGAACTAGTGGTGGGGGAAATCTCAAGGTCATCCAAATGAAGTTTTAAAAAAGAGTGTAAAACTGAAATTACACATTTGATGGTTCTACAGGATCGGAATACCAATCTGATCTGTATTTACATCTTTTTATCATATGTGTACAAAAATCATCTTGATGAGAATTGGTGCGTTGACAATGAGCAAGATCTAGAGGGTGAAATTTGAAACATCTTTGAGGACAACATGTATGAAAATATCTTGATTTGTAAAATTTGAAAGTTCGCAATTCCGGTGGTGGTAGTTGTTTTGTTTTGCATTTGCAATAACAAGATCCGAAGTATTCACATTTAGTACAAGCTAACCCATCCACCATCATTGGTCCTAAATCTGTACATTGTTGTTCACAACAGTAACGAGGTTTGTACTTGTATTTTTGCTCTTCCATGTTGACGCTGCGGAGTCCAGTGAAAGAATAAGAGTGTATAGTGTTGAATAGTGAGTTTTATGTACTGTGAAAAGTGGTGGGGGTAATTTCAAGGTCATCCAAATGGAGTTTTAAAAAATTATACCTTACAAGTGTAAGGATTATTAAAATTTAGGAAGTTTGTTTCTCTTTGTTTTCTTCAGACTTTTTCTCTCTCTCCGCCTTAGCCATAGCAACAAGTTCTTCTGTTGATAATGGATGTACTTCAGGAAATTTTAAAATTAATTTAGCTTGATATCCTTCTTTAGTTAATACATCTAAATCTTGGGTCATTTGTTCAACGGTGTTGTAGTCTTTTCCATAGATTTTTCCATCAAGTTGAATCATCATTCTGTACAACATTTTCTTAAATAGGTCTTGTCGTGGTGAGAGCTGAGACGCAAATGATTATTTATACAAGTATCACATCCTTTTTATTAACTCACATTGATCATGTGATTCTTTAGTTGTAGTTTTGTCTGTCAAAAGTTATTCAACATTGGTAATACTTTTGGAACTTGATGTTATGTTGACCAGTTGGCGATGAAGAAGTTGTAGGTTGTGTAGAAATAAATATTTCATCATCGCAATATTTTGTTTTAGTGAACATCCTTGTATTAGTAGCACTAACATCAACAGTTAAGTGATAACCACCGGTAAGTAAAACTCGCATTTCGTTGGTTAAATCTTCGAGTTGTTCAAAAGTTGTAATGGTGTTGGTATCATAAGATGCACACTTGACTTTGAGAGACATCTTTTAGTTTTTATATTAAGCGATAGAGTGAGCGAGATGTGTACGGTACGAAAGGTAGTCGTAGACTGATGAATTTTACAAGTAGATTTTTGCTTTTATAATCACACAAAAGTGGGTCAAGGTCATCCAGTGGAATTTTTAAAAAAAGCAACATATTGTAATGTACAAAGACATCACAATATGTTGCTTCTTTTAATTTTTTTTTGTTTTTTCTTTATATCATATTTATTGAAAAACAATTACAAACAAATAGTTACAATGTTATGTACAAACTAATCAGTAGTAGGTGTTACATGAATAGTTAGTTCAGTTGAGTTGTTTCCACTTGGTCCGTGCGAAACCAAATAGAGTGCGCCGGGTTGAACTACACGAAGATCTTCATTTTGAAGAAGTTGTACAAAGCGTCTTGGTAGGAAGATCTGAAATTTTGGTTCATCACCAACTGTATATGGAGCCTCGCTCAATGTGCAATTAATAGCATCACCTACTGAAGTTTCCATTTTCTTAATCGTATGAATGATGTAGTGTTTTTCTTCTTTTAGTTCAGAACATTTCTTTGTAGGTAGAATTGATGATTTAGAATGAGCGTTGAACTGATCAACTAAACTTTGAAGTAAGTTCTGTGATGCCATCTTGATGTTGTTGTTAATCTTCTTGTTAATAAGAATGTCCGTCGGAGATGTTGTCTCTTCGGAGGTTAGAGTAATACTCATGCTGCGTCATGGTAGCGCTCTCGCTTTTATAATCGACACTACCACCACTACTGACACTACACCCACCACTTTGTTGAAGGAAATTGTTCAAGCGGTAGGCATTCTTTAAAGCACACTGCGACCTTCGATGTTTAAAACTTTTTGATGAAATACAAAGTTCGTTGAAGTAGCATTGGAAATCTTTATCAATTATTGCATTAATCACTTCGTTGCTTGTAAATGATTGTATCCAATTTGCTTTTTCCAATCCCCTTGTGTAGATAATTTTAAACTCTTTGCAATAATGATTCATAATGTGCGGCATCATGTTATAATTAATGAAACCTTCATCCCATCTTAAGTTGTGAAAATGTTTGTTCAACCATTTGTTTGTAACTTTCGCTTTAGTTGTTAGTCTATTAAATGGTACTGGAGGTTTGAACAAATAATGATAAACTACTGATGTGTTCATGTCCAAGATTACTAATTCTTTAATAATAAAATTACCATCATTTCCTCGGAAAGCTTGAAATTCAATTATACCTCTTTTAACTTCCATTATATGTGGCGCATTAGAAAACGAAACCCGTTTATTCATGATGAAGTCTTACTAACAACTGACTTAAAAATTGAATGAGCCGATGTTTATAACAGACAGGATTGTTCTTCTTCTTTCACTTCTTGTGCCACTTCATCAATATTAAAATTGGTGTGATAGTTGTTTAATTGTCTCCACATTTCAACTTCTTGAGGTATTCTATTAAAGATTGAAGTATCCACGGGACCGTATAAAATTGGAACAAAAGGTTTTTTGTCCAATGTATCAATTAGATAGTCTTTAATTATTATACACTTGAAAATATTAGTTGTTTCAAATATCTGGTGACGGGACCGGTAGTACAACTTAAAGTGTAAAATTCTTCTTTAGTGAAATATAATTTAACATTATGTGTAGTTAAATCTCTGAAGCGAACAATTTGTCCTCCACGATGTTTTACTATATCAACTTCAATATTTGATTCCAATAAACTTAATCTTGTTCTTCTTCCAAATGTGTTGTTACTTAAATAGCACTCCAAAAGATGTAAATGTTTCATGAGAGATTCCCAAGTAGTTTCACTGAAAGTAACCATTTTGTTTCCATGATTTAAAATAACAATTGGTGAATAATCCATTGATTTTAAAATTCCAACTGATATACTTTTTGTCATGCATGAAGAAATTGGGTAGATAATTTGAAGAAATACTTCTGTTAAAATATTGGTTGTAATGTTAACTTCAACCTTCTTCCTTTTTACTTCTTTTTCAGCTTTTTCTTCTTCTCTCTTCTTATGTTTGTTGAATTTTAGGAACTCGTCCATTTCTCGTTCAACTTGTTTTTCTATATCTGAACTATTATCATCCATTAGAGGTGTATTTTCTTGTCCGTTAGTAGAATTCATCTTGCGAATGATGTTTCCCATACGACGGTTGAAGATAGAATGAAGTTTCTACTAATTATTTTCTCGCTTTTATATTTTTCGTAAAATCCTTGAAATTTATACAATTACATAATTGTTTGTTTTCAACTTGTCTTTTACAAATGAAATTCTAACCTCAAAAATTAAAGCAGATAATTCTAACCTCAAAAATTTGCAGTAGTTGTACAATTCTTCTTAAAGTACATTCTTCACAATTCCGGTCAGCGGTGTGTAAGTAACTATTTTATCATGTAGAATTAGACAGTATGCCGAAGTTCCATCCGCTACTGGTTCTTCAAATTCCATTTCAATTTTTATATCCACACTTGATGATTTTACCGATTCATTTTGTTTTGAATAATCGATTACAATTATTGGAGCCTTGGAATAATACTGGTCAGGTGATAATAGTGGTGTATTAGTCTTTCCATAATATGACGATTGAAATATTGCATACATATCGTATAAAATGGAAAAACGTTTTTTGCTGAACATGACATTCAAATTGTCATAGGGAAAGAATTGAGAGTTTAGGAAAACTTTACAATTCTTTATTTTACAGTGATCAAATTGACCAGCATTTGCAGTGATAACATCTTTTCGCTTAGTTTGAAAACCGAGTATTATGTACCTTGCTCGTTCCAAGTAAGTTGATGTCTTGACGGTCCATGTTTGTCGTTCTGTCTGAGGTAGTGTAGGGTATTCATGAAATTCCCAACTTCGGAATGGCATCACAATATCACGGTCAGATTTCAACTTTCTCAATAATAGGATTCTATGTTCATCAGCCAATCTTACATGAGGTACTCTCCAAACTACTTTATCCAACTGTAGTTGCCATTCCAGTTTATCTTCCGTAGTTGCAGGGTCTGCAAGTATCAAGTCCTTATTAGTTGAAGATCTGAGTAATACTAATTCTTGTTTGACATTTATTATTACCCGTTTGTAATCTTCAGCGAATCCCAAAAGCAATCGTAAAGGTACATGAAAATCAAAGTGACCGTTGGAAGCTGGTGTTATAGTGTCTTTATCGGGGGCAACCCATCCGGCGGTGACTATTGAATTCTTCTCATGCGGTGTTAATGATGTTAATCCTTTCAATATCGTTGTTAAACCAACCTTTTTTGTTGAATCAACCGTCACCCCTGATATTTCATATCTTATTTCATCAAAAAGATATGCCATCGGTTTATTTATAAAAGGAACTGTTGAAGCAGTTTTTCCATCCAATTTTAATACCCGTCCTTCGATGTACAAGTAACTTTCACATGGTAAAGTGTAAATATCTTGTTGTTGAATGGGGATCCTTATTTCATCGTTATTGTTTAATTTTGACGAAGTGTAAGGGTTGTGCATGTGATATTCCTTCTCCCATAGTGTTTCGTCGAACGTTGGTCCTTGAGATATATCCAGGATATCCATCGCTGTTAAGTTTCAATCCAATCTTCTGTAGAAAACGAATGTTTTCCGATGTTAACTCTTCCAATGTCGAGGAGCTACTGAGCTCCCGACTCTTCCGTTGCGGTTTAAATGATAATCCCATGTTGACTTTTATGTTGCTGCTCTGATGTGTATCCGTATAGTAATTGTTTCTCCTCTAAAGTCAACACTATGACCGTCTTGATCCAATATGTTCAGTACGATGTCTGAAATGAAACTGGTGTTTAACGGTAGGTATATCAAGTTTTGTGGCTTCTCAACAATTTTAAAACCAGGAGCCACTGTTGGATAAAATGTATGTAAAATATGTTGATTAACTCCATCTCTATACGATCCATGTATAATGTTGCACGTGACATCAATACTATTTACTTTCAATATTGTTACAGTTGAATCACCTGAATGAGTAGTTCCAGGAGTTAAGATTTTCTTTTTTGTATCTGTAAATCCAAGGAAACTGCCAATCGACTGTTCCAAGCTGACATCAATATAATATTTCGAAGTTATTTCTGCTTTTAAAGTATTATTGTTTCCTTTAACGGTGATATTGTCTTCTCCGAGTTGTTTCTGTAATAATTGGTTTATATCATCGATTTCATAAGCTCCAGTAGGAAATGTAATTATTTTCAATTCTGAGTATTTTCCTAAAGCATCCTTAGTTTCATAATAATGTAGTAAATTGTTCTTCCCTTCCGTAACATTGGGAATTGAGTTGTAGGTAGTCAAATCAAGTAATGCCGCTTCCCATAATCGTTCCTTGGATAGACGCAATGCTGGGAACAGCGTACTTTTCAATGTGGATGAATTTCCACTCAATGACACTGTATACGATGACATCTTAAAGCTGACTGACACTTTTCGCTAGAAACTCCAAACATAAATGTCCACATATTTCAGTATTGTTAGGTTGTTCTCTTTTGTAATTGTAAAAAATGTTTTTGGAGTTTCGAAAATAATGTTGCAGTTCTTTTGGCGGTGGTATATTGCCAAAACTGTCAAAGTAGTAAATGGTTTGTCCGAGTTTTTTATAGCATACCCAATGAGTGCCTGGACCATAGGTGGAATCCAAATTTACTATTCCAGTTTCATTTTTCCATATTTTAGTTGGTAATGCATCTTTCATAAAAACTCCTCGAAAGAATGGTATTTTCAAACATTTTACATAATCATTTAACTGATGATTTGTTAAGGCTTTATTTGGAATTATCAATTGATTCTTCTTATTTAGTACACACGGTATGGTCTTAGGTATAAACCTGCTCCGTTTTTTACCATTTGCCACTCTTTGCGCCAGAGCCTCTCTTTGCAGGTCTTCCTCTGCGACGTCTTCCACCACCTAACTTTGCTTTTGTCTTCATGGCTGTAGTTACTGCCCAAGCTGCTGCTTTTTCTGCAATATTTGCGTCACTTGATTTTACTCTTTGCCAAGCTTTTTCCGCTAGAATTTTATCTGCTATTGATCTATTTGTTGAATCTTTGTACTTTGAATATGCTATATCGTGTTCTTTGCAAGCTTGATCTAATTTATTAATTCCAGGATCTCCTCTTGCTAAACGTTTTGCCAACTTAGTTCCAGGTCCACAATATTGATAACCTCCGGGCAGATGTAATTCGTATGGTAAAGCGTCTATCGTTCGATTTACAACAGCACCAACTGGAATCCGTCTGAGCAGGGATAATGCAGCTGATGTTATACCACGTCCTCTCTTGCCGCTGTCTTGACGATGACTGAGCGATACGGTCTTCATTATGTTGTCTTATATAACTGGTGTGTTTACTCCACGAGATACTTTACATAAATGAATAACTTGTGCAAAATCTTTTATATTTAAAGACTTAGTTATTCAAATTAATTATATACTGATTTATGATTCTATTTTTAATCCAAGCTTCTCGTTCATCGGGTTGAATCACCACATGATTCGTTGTACTAGCTATATGATTGTGGGTATCAATAAGTAAATTACCCACTATTCTTATTAAACAATCTAAAGTTACAGCATCTTTCGGATGTTGAGGATCTTGTAACTGCATAATACGTTTATCATTACACGTGTAAGCGGTTAAATCACTTTTTGATGTTGTTATGACTTGTCCAATAGTAGCAGCATCATTTGAATCTTCACCTGGTAAAATATTAATTATTTTCTTCATCTTTGCATCATATTTGGTCCCAAAGTGTTTATCCCAAGTTATTGTTTGTCTCAATGTAACACAATCATCATCTCCATAACCAGGATAAATATTTTTTATTCTTCTATTACGACCATCGTATGTATCTAATCTACCACCACTTGCAATTAATGTTTGCACCATAAGAGGTACATCTGAATCTTTTATACCAAATCTTCCATTTGTTATTGTTTTATGTCCTGCATCCCATTCATCATTATTTCCTTGCAATAAATCAAACTTTTTATTTCCATGTATAAATTTATCTCCCCGCTTTAACACGGCATCTTCATGTTTTACAAAATTTGATGTTTCTTTTTTTAATTCTTTGGATAATTGCTCCATAGTAACAGCATCTTTTGGTTGAGAACCAAACTTTACATTTGTCAATGTTTTTCCATGACAATCGATTCCATCAGCATCTTGTAAAATACAGTTGTCCTTGATGTATTTTAGGTTTACAGCATCACCGTCTTCTTTTGGGTATCCAATGTCATTTATAATAAATTTATAAAAAGAAAATCCATGTTCAGTTTTTTCAGGTATTATAGAATGTAAATATTCTTTATTAACTGAATCTTTATCATTTTTGGGATTTCCCACGTTGGTTATTCTATAATTTCCAGCATTATACGTTTGTCCATCTTTTAAGTTATTACCCCATTGCAATTTTAAAGTATTTAAAAGTTCAGATGATAAGTACTCTTTAGTAATTGCATCAGAACCTTCAGTTTGTTTACCAACATTAATTAATCTATGTGATTTAACATCGTAAGTATTCTTATGTAATTTTAATGATGTTGAAGTAGCTTCTTTTACTGTCTTCAAATTTGCTCCATCAGTATCTTCTTCTGGATCTTTAACTAGTTTTAAACGTTTATTACTTATGCTATAGTCACCTTCAGGTGTTTGCGGTAATCCACTTCTTTTTCTGTCTTCTCCAACTTGCACTCCTAAAGCGGAGTACCGTCCGAACTTGTCGACGCTCATGTTAGAACTGATACGTCTTATGCTTGCACCTCTTTTATATCCACGGACAATTATACGACTATACCGCGATTCCTAAGTTCATCAACTAGAGCCACCCATTCATTATTCAAACCTGTATGACCGGCTTCCATGGCTTCATGCAATAGTCTCATTCTATCAACCAATTTATTGATATCGTTGTAGTAAATCACATTCGTATTGTATAGATTTTTCATCAATCCTTTACCAGATGTTGAAGTATCTCCTTTACTCTTTTTACCATGTTGTTCAAGAAGTGATAAATCCATAAGTGATAAAGATTTTCTTTTCAGTGGTTGTCTCACCGCTGGTGCAGTACGTAATGTTGGCAATTTTCGTGGAGGAAACAACTTTTTTATAACGATGTTATATTTTGTTGCACGTGAACGATTAATCATTGCATCCTTTACGTAGTTTCTTTTATGAGCGTTAGTATTTTGGAGAATCTCCTTAAAAACACTTAAATCTTTGGATGAATAATCTTAGTGGTATGTTTTTAAAAATTAATTCATATAATCCTTTTGTTCCTTTATATCTATGCTCACCAATAATGATGTAATCGTCTTGTGTTATTTCAAGCTTTG
This sequence comes from Neoaliturus tenellus, assembly GCA_030545055.2. Taxonomy (NCBI): domain Eukaryota; kingdom Metazoa; phylum Arthropoda; class Insecta; order Hemiptera; family Cicadellidae; genus Neoaliturus; species Neoaliturus tenellus. Next base: position 105,838,256 of record CM061533.1, read on the forward strand.
AATCGCCAATCTTCAATTCATTCCCATCAATTCTTGCTCCGTATACGTGTGATCTACTCAAATTCGGGTTTGATTTCATATCATGTAGCATTTTCATTATATATTTTCTTCCAAGAGGTCCATGTTGTAATATATCGCTACTCAATTGAGTTAAATTTGGAATAGATTGTTCAGCTTCAGGTATTGGCTGTTCTTCTTCCTTTTCAAGAATTGGTTCTTCTTCTTCTTTTGTTTCTTCTTGCTCACTAGCACTTGTATATGAATCGTCATCTTCTTCTTTTTTTAATGCTTGTACTTCTTGTTTAGAAACTGGTAGTAAAACATCTCCTTCATAACGAGGTTTACCAATAGTTTCTGATATCTGTTTTAATGGTTCCGTAATAGGTTTAAATGTAGTCTCTAAAAATTCTTCTCTTTCACTTAAACCCATCCTCAATGCACGATTCTTCATCCTAATAGAATCACTCAGTGATTTTATTTCTTTCAATAGTTTTTCTTGATTCACCATGTTTACACTGTGAAGTTCAACATGTAACTAGATGTAGCATCGGTAGTTCAACGCATAAATACAAATTTATCCAACCCTATACGATATCTACCATTTTTAATATCTTCTTCCTTCATAATAACGAGAAAGCTATATTTCTCATTCCATGCTTTGCCACACATCTCTTTAAATTTTTCAAATGGCATATCTGCATTTACATGATCATTATATATATGCTTTAAATTTGTTTCATCTTGCTTGAAGATGATCAACATATTTGCATTGTCTCTTATAAGTTGTTTTGGAATTTTACTGTATGTTTGACCAATGTAAATGCTATCAATATTATGATGTCTTCCCATAGCAAAATAATTCCTTATTGTGTCATGATTTTCACAAGAAACATCGTCAAATATAAAAATGGAAAATGGTTTTGCTTCATTTGGTTGCATAATTGTTTCACTGGCATTAAACTTGTAAAAATTTACTTCAGGTACACTTGCAAGTACTTTATCCAATAATTGATATTTTGGTTGTTGCAATGATTTTGAAAAAATATATATATTGTTAAAACGCAATCCTTTAGGATTAGTTATAAGGTTAAAAACAACATTAGTTTTTCCACAATTTGAAGGACCAGTTATTAGACATCTTATCGTATTTGGTAGTAATTCACCATGTTTTCCATGATTTAACTTATCATTGTCAACTGTCAATTCATCAATGTTATTGATATTAAATCGATCTTTTTGTTGTACAATCTCCATCTTGTATAAAGGTTAAACACACAATGAGCTATTAAACAACTATACTAAGTCTTTTGAAGGAATCCAAGAGTCTTCACTTTTATCAAACCCTAACCACCGGACTTTAACCATATCCTTTTTCCTTTGTAAAATCTTCTCGACAAGATATACATCACCAACTGTTGATTTCAACAATTCGTGTCCGTAGAATCCACCTTGAAGTAATTCACCCTTGTTATCCTTTAATAAATAGGTTTCAGGTATAGTTGGTTGCACTTTATAAATTGTAAATACTTCATTAGTCCAATTTGGTAGATATCTTTTACTAAATACACCTTTGTATTTGCTTATACGAACTTTATCGTTGACCTTGAACTTCTTTGGTTGCAATTTTTCCAATTTCGGTGTTGTATTATTTTTAATGCGTTGTAATACAATTTTGGCATTAGCACTATTTACCTGGATAGGTTTCATTCCAATGGTACGATGATATTTGTTGTTATACTCTTTTATAAGTTGTGGTAATATGTCATACCACACGTATGATCCTCGTTTTGAAAATTGTTTATACATCGCACCTTTTAATGTTCTATTGAATCTTTCAATTATTGAAGCTTTAACTTCAGAATTTGTAGAATAATGATTTATTTGATATTTCTTCATCAAAGCTCCAAAGTCTTTATTAAAATATTCTTTTCCATCATCGGTCTGTAGATGTTTAATTTTAAATTTATTTCTTTGTATTGTGGTTTCCATAGTTTTTGTAACACTTTTACCAGTCTTATCCTTCAATGGTAAAGCGTCAGCTATTTTAGTAAAACAGTCTATAATTGTTAAAATATATTTAAATCCTTTATTTAATTTACTGTGCGGTATCATTTCAATGAGATCAGCTTGATAAAGATCATTCATTCCTTTAATGATTGTACTTCTTCTTGGAAATCTTCTTCTTGCTGGTTTATGTAGTTCATTTACAATCTTGTCCTTCACACTTTCCATCTTCAGATGTTTCTTGTACACCGCTTGTAAAAATACTGACCCATAGAATAGTTAATTCTCATTTATATAGTTTGAATATAGGTCAAGGCCATTTCATATTAGTGTAAAAAAGAGGGAACATGGCATTGGGCTTGCCATGTCCCCTCTTCTTTACGGAAAGGAAAAAGGAAGAAGGTAGAGGACGAAGAATAGGTTTACTGGTCGATAGGGTTCAGGGAGTATTGGCCGAATGGTAAAGTATTAATTTTATCTTCTAAAATATGGCGCTTGTCATCTTTGTAGCTTAATGCCCACTTTGTTTGTTTGACACTAAAAAGTTGATGATTATAACTTCTAATAGTGTTGAACGTTGCAGTTGTTTCAACATTTTCAAACAAACATCTTTTATAATGTTCAAACTGTACATTCTTCTTCAGGAAAGAAGTTTTTATTCCTTTGGCTTTTTTCGTGACTTGATGTTCATTCCTTTCATTTATGTACAGTTGAAATGAATACAGTTTGGACATTAATGCTACAATTTCCATCATCGGCACACCATTTGTTTCATCTTTAAATTTTCCCAATACTTTCTTGTTTTTGTCGTAGTCGTAATTTGGATGATCCTTAGGATAATCGGAAAAGTCGAAATCATCTTTATATATAAAGGTGCGTAGATCTTCATACATGTCATTTGTTTTAATCCAGTAAATGAGTGCATCCGTATCCATATATGCAATACCAATGTTCTCTCTTCCATAATAGTTAACCATCTTCTTATAATGAAACTCATACATATGTGTTTTTGAAATATCCAAGATTGACATTCCAAGATACAAAGGACGATCCATTTCAACTGACTTCTTGTTCATGGAAATAACAACTAGATTTTCATTAATAATTACAGATGAACCAAAGTTTGGTTGTTGCACTAATTTCTGTAATTTTACTGGATCAGTTACCAATTTGGTATCCTTATGTTTCCTTTTGTTTTCCAAAGTCTTGCCAAATATTGCGTTGTTCATTAATTTGAAAAAATCTTTTTGAAAACTTGATGTAGCGGCGGCTCTTCTTCTTGTGTTGTTGTCGATGTAAGGTTTTAACCAACAAGATTGAGAAAATTGTAGTACTCGATTAATTTTTGTAATTCTCAGTCCTAAGTCTAAAGCCTGTTGTATCATCCAGTAGTGTCCAACATATCGAGACTTGTCGGTTAAAGTCATCAATAATTTTGGCCATCTTCCAGTAGGGGAAATTTCAGTCTTCGGAAGAAGTGGTAAATCATAATGTTGATCATGAAGATGTTCAGGATATTCAAAATCCACATCAAAAATGTAACCAGTTTCACCATGCTTCGGTATATCCATTATGTTTCCAATCGATTCTGGATCTATCCATTTAAAATTATCATATGGAAGGGGATTTGACATTGCCCATCCGTATAAGTTATTTGCATCAAAATAACCCAGGAATGTTGTTGGTTTTGATGCATCATAATCGGGCAGATACTTGTTGTTCGCCTTAAAATGTCGTGTAACGCTTTTCGTCAATCCCCCTCGAACTCCTGACTCTAACATTAAAACCATATCTATATCAGTAAGAAGTTGTATTTTACAATTTGTTTCTTTCAACATGGCTTGCCATGCTAATCCAGGTGAAGTGTACGAATGAAGAGGGTCCAATCCATAAGCTGCAAAACACGTATTTCTAAATTCTTCCATTATATCACATAATAAAGTTACATCTAATTTAACATAAAAATCTGAATATTCTCCTAATGTTCTAAATCCTAATTCGTTCCATACTTTACATGCATGATCATAGTCCTCTTGAGATATGTCCATGTCGTAAAGTTTACTTTTAAATTCTTCTTTAGCCGGAAGTGATGTTTCATTAAATTTTTCTAAACTGTCTATGTAATCATATGGAAACACACCTTTCCGAAGTACCAAATCCAGTTTGTCGTTATTTACAATCTTCTTTGTTTCGATGAAATCTTGTTTCCTTAAATTTTCTGAAAGTTTGGACAAACTCGACGGCATAAATCTGTAGGAGTCTAAGAATCTTAATTTCATGTTTCCAACTTCTTTGGAAAAACTGATGAACTTCTCTGAAGTTTCAGCCAATACATAAATTTTACCATCGTCTCTTCCTAATTCGGGTATTATGAAATGAGCATCGTACCCACTGAGGTTATGCAGAACCACAGGAATAAATAGTGGTAAACGATAGCTCAAGTTGCATTTATTACAAGCAGCACCCCTGTAATAACCAGTGAGGTGATCGTGATCTTTAACTTTATAATTCTAACTTTATAATAGTAAAATCATTTTTGCACAAGAAACATCGAGTTGCATTTTCATGTAGAATTTCTTCTTCTTCCTCCATCATTTTCATTGGTACAATATTTGTATATAATCTTTGTACATTTCCAGCTATTGAATATAAGTGATCAAGAAATATTTTTTCTACATTTTCACCACGATATACTAGAGGTTCTGAAGTTAATCCATATCTGTTTAAATGTTCTTCTGATAATGTCGATTTCACCATTAAACAAAAACTGTTTGGTTTGTGCATTTGATACTTGACACTTTTTCTAGCTTCACAATTTTCATCTTCAACAGGAACAAGTGTTGATTCAAAGTCCGCATACACAACGAAAGGGATACGGTATTGATAATGAACCTTTTCAAATTTAACGAATGCTCTGTTTTCCGCAGGTAAATTAATCTTTGCTTCATAATTATTGTTTCATAGTCTTTTGTGCTCTTGTAACCATTCTCTTCCTTCTCTTCCTTCTCGTTGAAAATTAAAACATCTCTTGCAAATTATCTTTTTGTTTCGATTTTTTGAAAGTTGCTTGTTAACAAGACGATCAAATTGCTTTATGTACACATGGTGAGACACATCTCCTCGCGTTAGTAGTAGTAAATCCGTATGATCTGGTAGCTCTTCTTTTGCAATACGTAAAGGATACACTTTGTTTGAACTATCTAATGCAAAAACATTGATAGACGTACCGGGATTTTTCTTCTCAAATTTTGATATATCTTTCAGTGATACAGGATAAGTGATTCCTTGAAAATTGTATCTAAATCTTTGATTTTCATATTCTTGGTCAGGTCTATTCGCATGATGTGGTACAAATTTAGTTGTCATTGCATAACGAAAACATTCATTGTCTTCATTTTTAACATTAATACAAGATTTTGTATCTTCAATTCTTTTTGGCAGAGGAATGTAACTTGATCCCATTAGTCCATATCCATGTTTGTGAACTCTTATATCTAATACTTCAATACTTGTAAGACTCCATCCGGATCCTCTTCCTTCGTGTTCCTGAATTTTTGTTAATATTTCTTCTATACAGTTCTCTACTATTGAATCAATGTTTGAACTTTCCATAATGGTTCGGTTTTTTGTTATGAATCCTCTTGGTGATAATTCTTCTTGTACATTTATAAACATAGCTTCTAGTAGTAAACCAAATTTAAGAAAGTTCAATCTTTTTAATTCTTCTTTTAAAGTTTTACTTACAATTGGTTTTGCTTCTCTAATAAATTCTTCTAGCTTCAAGTTTTCATTTTGAATCTTATGATGCATTACTACTTTACCAGGTAATGCAAATACTTGTAGATTTGGTAAAGTAGTTGAAGATGTTGCTGTTATTTCATATTGTTCTTCTTGTTCTTCTTGTTCTTCTTGTTCTTCTTGTTGTTCTTGTTCTTCTTGTTGTTCTTGTTGTTCTTGTTTTTCTTCTGGGTTGTTGTGAATTAGTTCTTTATGACAGTCTAATAGAATTTCATCGTGAAACGATTCCGAACATTTATCGCAACGATACATGTTGAGATGTTTACTCTTCGAAATTTCACCAAGAAATGAAGTGGGCTCTCACGTTCCTCCTATTATAATGGTTCCCCCACCACTATTTCATCCTCTTCACTATCCTAGGAAATCAAACATTTTCAACAAAATATTAACCTTCTACAAACTAATTGTTCATTCGTGTTCTTTATTCCCATTGGAGTTTTAGTATATACTTCTTTATATTCAAACTTTAACAAACTTTCTTTTAACATCTGTTAGGACAGATGTTATGGGACAGATGTTAAAAGAACAAATGTTGGAGTGGAAATGGCTAGAGCACAGGCACTTGGTTGAACTAAATTTGCGCATAAATTAACTAGAGTTGAACTGAAAATTCGCATAAATTAAAAGTTAGTTCAAAACTAAAATTCGACAGTGATAAAAAACTCTAACAGTTGAATAAAAATAAACATTAGTTCAAAACTGAAATTCAACAGTGTTAACCAAATTCTAACAGTCAAACAAATAGGTCAAAGTAATCCAATTTAACGCGAGAACGAGGAATAGAGCACTAAGTGGCATGTTAGTCCATTACCACAAAGTGATCTATTCCTCGCTCTCTATTCTACATCTACTTTTTTCAGTTTACTTATTTATATTAAAATGTTCAAATTTTACTATGTAGAATGTCCATTCTTTCTCTTCAACTCTTCGATTGTTTTTAGCAATTGTAACAAATATTCGTTAGTTTTCACCAAAGTCTTTAGTTTGCTACATCCAATTTCAATGGAAGGTATTATAAGTTGTAATTTTATAAGTTCAATCTTTTCTTTCTTGCGAATTTCTTTCTTTATTATATTATTCCTTATTTTTGCTGAAGATTTAAACTCCATGTTGTTTCTGCTAAAGCCACAATAATAATAAAAGTCTCTTCAAACAACCTGCATTTATACACATTCCCCCACCACTTTATAATCCCCACTCCTTTCCCCCTCTTCTTTATATGTGGAAGGAAGTATTATAATTAGATTCCTAATATTTCTTTTCCTTTTTCACTACATGGGGGGAAGGGTAATTTGTTATTACACTAGTTGTGCAAGAAAATAGCCGCCAGTGTCCACACCTTGTTCATAGCACTCCATCATAGATTGTGCCCACTGCAACATGCGCTCTCTGTCATTTGGTGTGACAAGGAAAGAATGACTATCACCATACAATATAAAAGAGTCAATTCGTACATAACATCCTAAATTTAACCATTTATTAGCTTCAACTATAAACTTTTCTATTGTATCAAATGGAAATTGTGGATCAATTGCTATAACCTTACGTTCTTCACTAAGTTCAACAGTATAATCATCATCATCCTCACTCTCACTATCATTATTTAAAATGTCTTCAGGTTGTAGAAAAACATCGGAAATTTTGGAAGAATTAATATGGTCATTCACATGAGGAGGCATTTTGAAGTAGGTAATATTGTAAACAGCAGAGACGAAACAACAAGAGCGGCGTGTAGAAGCAAAATGAAGGAGTGACCAACGCTCGCTCCGCTTTTATAACAGTATGCAAATGAGGGGTAAGAGCTGACCTTAACCGGTCATCAACCCAAAGGAGTGGGGGAAGTACTTTTCTTACTACTCAAATGGAAGTAGGTTAATAGGTCACGGGACTTAGAGTGTTAAAAAATAATGGGGGAGAAACACAACGCTATAACGCATTGTGTTTCTCCCCCATTATTTTTTTAGCAACAATTTGGAAAAAAACTAAGTGAATTTACTGTTTACGCCCCCACCTTGTAATACGATCCTTTTTATCCCTGAGGAGAAAGTCTTGAGAATCTAAAGTGTTAAATCTCTTCTCTTTACACAAATTCTCACAAACTCTAATTTTATATTTTAAGCCGTTACATTTTGCCAAAATGTGTTGGTGGTCAACAACACTTAGAAAAAAATATTTCAAACCTTTCTTAAGCCTCTCTCCTCTGACGGATATTATTTTAGGATCGTCTTCAACGGTGGGGATTTCTGTCAGTTGTGGTTCAGAAATATGTTTCACGATATGTACACGGCAAAAACTTTCATTTTTAACACATTTCCTCCCACAAGCTGATCCTTTCTTAATTCCCTTAATAAGCATTTCAGGGCAAGTAGTGGGACGGCTAAATGCCCTACGACGCTCTTCTTGTAATGATCGAAATTGCTCTGAAGGAGCAGGTTTAGGGGCAGGTTTAGGGGCAGGTTTAGGAGCTGGTTTAGAGGAATTAGTTTTGTGATAGGTATGGTCTTCAAGTGTAGCAAGTGGTGGGGTAGGAGGCAATGGTGATAGTGGGATAATGGGTGTACTAAGGTGATGAACAATAGTTTCAATGGAAGGGGTATTAAGACGGGGAACTGGCTTCTGCGGTGGCGGCATCATAGTTGATGGTGGTGCGGAGTTGTTTGAAGGCGAAGGTGAAGGTGGTGAAAAATACTGCGAAGTCTAGAAGTGTTGGTTGGCGGAAGAATAGCTCCAGAAGTTGAAGGTTCAGATGAAAGCTTCTTCTTATACCAATCCGGAGGGTTTTTCAAGCGAAGAGTTTTGTTTGATGCAGTAACAGCCGTAGAAGTCGAAGTCGAAGTTGAAGTTGAAGTTGAAGTTGAAGTGGTAGAAGTAGTAGAAGTAGTAGTGGGCACAGAAGACATCGTTATAACTCCAAGTTCACAGCGTAACGTCTGGAATCGGAATGAAACACTAGCCCCGGCCAACACGTCTTTTATAACGGTATGCAAATGAGAGGGGTTAGCAGCCGGCCATGACCGGTCATTGGCCCGGGAGGTGGGGGAAGGAGTGGTGGGGGAAGAGGTGGTGGGGGAAGGGGGGGGGCTCCATTTTTTCGGGGGGGGAGGGAGGGGGAGGGGGGGGGGGTCTCCATTTTTTCGGGGGGGGGGGAAGGGGGGGGAGGGGGGGGGAGGTCATTGACCCTTCCAAAAGTGGGTCAAGGTCATTCAAGATTTATAATGATCCAAGGTGATGGGAACAGTAATACTGTTCCCACCACCCTGTTTGCCTAACGGTTCCCACTCCCAACCCACTAGTTACGTTCTGCAAGGGACATCGACGCAATTTTGTTTGGACCGTCCGGGTCTACCGTAACGGTCCGGTCCGGGTCTACCGTAACCGTGAATTCCAAGGGAAACTGGAACACCTAATGCAGAAACGCAACTCTAACCCCACCCAAACTAATCCCACCCATTATATTCCTAAACAAAAATGCAAAAACCTAGTCCGCATTTTGCGGATGTCCCACCCCTTCTAAGTGAAGTTCAACTGAACTTCTGAATTTACATTTAATCTACCCCCTAACATCTAGCTGTAAGGCAAAACAACATTAATTAGTATTACCAACACTTAAAACTAACAACACATCATTATTAAAAAACCAAATAATTCAACACAACCAAATACCATCATTATTCTTAAAATTAATACACCTTAATGCTAAATACCTCTTAAAATTAATACACCTTAATGCTAAACCCAACTTATAACTAACATCGCAATGCGCAAATTATTTCTTAAATTTAATACAACTTAAAACTAAACACACACACACACATACTACATTGCATTAAAAAACGCAACGTAGTAGAAGAAGTTCAAATATATATAGGCCTACTATATATTTGAAACCTCTTGCTGAGTCGCCAACAACCTTTCGCTATGAAAGTTTGTTGACGACTGACGCTAAGATCAGGCTCGTATCGCTCCTCGGATTCTCGAGTAGTGGGGGAAGTTGTTTCACTACAGTACAGTGTTCAATCCAGTCCAATTCGCAGCAGTGTAAAAGAAAGGCGAAGGAGTGGGGAGCGGCGCATGCGCAACAACACAAAACCAAGGTTTGAGGTTAGAATTATCCATGTGCAGTAGCGCTAAAGTGAGTAATACAGGACTAGGCGCATGCGCATAGCATAGACTCATTCCGATCCGGAGAACTTGTTGCATGCGCAGCAGGTTTGAGGTTAGAATTATCCATGGCAGCTGCCATATTTAGTCTGGTTTCACCACATAAAGTCAACAACCGGTGGTGACCGGCCATTGACCTGGAGGAGTGGGGGAAGGAGTGGGGGAAGGAGTGGGGGAAGGGGGAAGGGGGGGGGCTCCATTTTTTGGGGGGGGAGGTCATTGACCTTTCCGGTCGGTCATTGACCCCAAGGAGTAGGGATAGACACAGAACCCTACTTCTCTTACTACTCAGGTGAAAGTCGGTCAACCAGTCATTTGCTTGCCATCTGCCGCCATCTGGCTGGAGTTATTGCCTCTATAAAGGTGGGTAGTTTATCGCGCTACAAACATTCATTGCCTCGCATCCGCTCGGTCATCATCTCTCGTTAGTTTTATGTTATGACTACTTCACTTACTAGGTTTGAGGTTAGAATTATCCATGGAATAGCCTTCATAAATTCTAACCTATAAAATTACTACTCTGGCTTTCTGTTTCAATTTCTTTTACACTTCATTTTATATCTCAGTCTTCTTTTAACTTCTGAACTTAACACATCGGTTATGATGACTGCACAATGTTTAAAATTAAAGCTTTTGCGAACACAACACATATTACGAAGTACTTCTAAACCTTCAATTTCAAAGTGTAGAACTAATTTAAATAGAGTTAGGAAGAAGTAGAGTTTTAACCCATTATACTCTTCAAAGACTTCGCAGGTTAATGTTGATGATAGTGTTATTTACAACATTTTGCATTCTATGTTACAATTCAACAACTTTGAACTTGTTACACCTATCGACTGTGTTCAACAAGTTTTTTTATTTTACCCCTACTATTCCTCATATAAGCGCTGTCACCACAATTCCTACTTCATGCTCCTCTATTCTCTTCAGCTGAGCTAAGGTTTGAGGTTAGAATTATCCATGGCGGCCGCCATGTTTAATTCAGTTTCACCACATAGAGTCGGCAACCGGTTATTGGTCTAAAGGAGTAGGGGAAGGGGTGGTGGGGGAAGGTTGCCGTTTTATAAACCCTCTCCCTAGGCGGCGCTTCTCATTCAATCGCCAACTTTCAAACAATAAACACCTCTCCCATGGCACGAATGAATTATCCCACTATCACCAACTAGTTCAACTTTAAACTATTTCTGGTGGTAGTTGGGTAGGCTTTTTTAAAACTTACTCTGGATGACCTTGACATACTTTCCAGGCCCCCAGTTATAACTGTTGAATTTCAGTTTTGATCTTACTCTTAATTTTTGTTCAACTTTTAGAGTTTAGTTAACACAGTTGAATTTTAGTTTTCAACTAACTCTTAATTCATGCCCAATTCTACTTCAAATTCAGGGCATATGCTCTCGCCATCTGCACCCCAGCATCTGACGCCATCTGCTCGAGCAGCTGCTCGGGCAGGTGGCACGACTTCCGGTCCAGAAGTAACCAAAACACACTACTGTTATATATCCATCCAAAACGATGTTCCCTACGAGCTCTTATTGAACTCTAATTTACTCTATAAACTCTTAGTTTGCTATTTTTTTTTTATTTGAATCCTTAAATAAATTTACTTATTTTAAAGTTTTAAAGATGTAAAGTGTAAACTAAGCACATCAGCAGAAGCAGTCTAATTTTTTTTTTTTTTTTAGGTGATAGTTTTGTAGTTATTTTATATTTTATAATAGTTTTATACTAAATGTTTAATCCTTCAGTTAAATGCTCTTTAAATACTAACTACATAAATAAATAAAATGTATATTTTTATACTAGAAGTATTATGAAGTTATTAATTTAAGACGATTGTTAGGGAATAGTTCATTTTGGGAAACGTAACTTATTAAAACTAAATACTTTCCTGTTAATTTTGCAGATAAGAAACCGTCCAAACAAAATTGTCGTTCAGACAATTTAGTTTACTTTTCTCATGGATTAGATAGATTTTTGCTCAAAGTCTATAGATGGCATCTGTATTCAGACTGTATATTTATCCATGATATAAAAATGTCATTTCATAGCTTCAAGTGAATACATAATTTGTCATCACATACATATCCTACACGGGGTGGAGGGCCAATCTCGGTATTGGGCCATCAATATGTAACGCTGTCATCACTCATACTGAGAGCTCTGACTGCTTATTGATATCTGTGGGCTTTGGAATTGTAACTGAAACAATTCTTGATAATTAAGATTTCATTGACCAAATTATTGTTTTTAGCTAGGCTTTTGAGGATTTTTTAAAATACTTTTAATATACCTTCAAATTCTAATGTTATTGTTATTGTAAAATGTATGAAAGTTTCCTTACAAAATTGTAGGTTATAAAATTAATGAACCCTAGAACATGCGTCAAGGATACATGGTTCATCATTAGGACAGTATTAGGTCTTGTAAAGAGATTGTTGTATTTTATAACAATAATCTGCTATAAGGGGATTAAACAAACTAATTAAATTTTTAGAAGTGTAAAATGAATTAAATGTCCATTTTTGCCTAAAATTTCTGTATGATTAAAAATGATAACTTTTTTTTAAATGTGTAAGTGTATTGCTTGAGTGTACTTACAGGTTCGTAAATGCTTTTAGTAGGGGACCCAGCCGCCTCTATCGTGCATAATAAGCGAGATAGTGATACCCGAAAGATATACTCTTGGAATTGATTATACCTTTTTCTGGGTACACTAAGGGTCACCAAAACCAATGTTGCCACGATAAACTCTCTTGCAAAAGTGGTTTTATCTTGTGTTAAAAATATGAAAATTTAGGTGATTTTTTAATGTACTTGTTGCATAATAATAGTCATAGCTCAGTTGTTTTTATGCGATTTTGATAAATTAAATATAGAAATAATCACAAAAAGAAGAAAAACAAGACTGATGCATTTTAAATGCTTTTATTACACCGTAAAGTAGTTAAAAATCCTCTGAAACAAAAAATATTGTTCCAAAATATATTTATGTTTGTTTCATGTTTCATATTATGTTTACGTCATACCAATGGCTCCAATGTCACTAGATATGATACTAATAGGTAGATTAGGTAGTTTACAACAATTTATGTCTCCTATAGTTTTTTCCTATGAAGTGCCGTTTTCGAGTAAAATGTAATTTTACAAAGTTTGTCAGGTCGCGGGCCGCTCGCTGTTGGCGGGTCTCGTCGACGTAGACCGCAGCACAGAGCTAAGTTATCAATCATACTATTGTCATTTTAAGACTTAATAATGTATACCAAGTTAATATTTAATCTGAACTGCTTTCGTTGTACCTGCTTGAACATAAATTTCAATTACCCTGTTGCAGCAGACCTGCGTACTCAAAGTGTTTTTAATTGTTTCTATAATAAATTGTCATTGCCAAATTAAGAGTTTGGGTTTGCAGGATTATTTTTTCTGTAGGGTTAAAAATTTATATATAAATAAAATTATACATGAAATTGTTTGTCGATATATATATATTTGAAAAAGTTCTGTATTATGTATTACTTTCAGACTATACAAATTACTATTTCGTGACATTACGTTGCTGAGCGTTGATAACTATTGATAACACTGAACAAAATCCATGTTACAACTTTCACACAGCCTTAAATAAAAATTTCCTTATTTAATCAGACATGAATACTTGTATAGTTTAAAAATAAGGATCATATTATTAATATTAAATCTCGGCAAACCCGGTTTAGTTTTCGATTTATGTAGATAACACAGTTCTCCATATGATTAAAATGGTTTATAATTATACTACATAAGATTGCAATATTCTTGCCATAATGTATCATAATCATTATTAATTCAGATTTTTAAGATTTATGCTGCATTTTAAATTTTATGATCTAGCACGTGGCACGTGGGGTCATTTCGTTTCAAGCTTCATCCCCCTAGCCTTTGATTTAATTCTAGATGGTGCTTTAAAATGTTGACAAAATTTCATAAAGGATTTTAAAATGTTTAACTTAACAACAGATTACCTACAGATACATTTGGAATATATATTATAGACAAAAATAGTTCGTCTTTCACTGCATAATCAACACAAATATTGTTTGAAAAGGCATAATTCCTTTGAATTGTACTGTAGCTGAGGTTTTCACAAACAGAAAGGAATACATTACAAAATTCGAATTTTGCGCACGGGCCCCCTAGTTTTATCAAATTTCCCAATGGGGAATACGCTATTATGGGACCAGGTTACTTTTTCATTTTGATGTCCCCAGAGGCCAAAAATACCGTTCGTTCATTTTCATATATATATATATATATATATATATATATATATATATATATATATATATATATATATATATATGTCCGTGGTACTAATAACACTATTAACACAAATTTAAAGTTAATAAATTAACTTTAATTTTTTTAAAGTTATTTTAAGTTAATTAAAGTTTAAATTTTAAACTTTTGACAAGGACCTCCGATTTTGATGAACTTTGGTATGAAGTTTTAGGTAGGACCAGGTATATTTTCATGAGTTCGCGAACCAGCATTATCAGGTCATGGGAAGAAGGTTTTATGTGGTTTTAAAAGGGCCAAAAACGAGTTTATGGCATTTTTAGACATGAATTTTCAAAATTGAACAATGTTAAGTAAAACCATTTAAAAGAGCTAAAAAAGCAAACAATTTAGTATTTTGAATTATTAACATGGCCTAACAGGTTACGGAGAAAATACAAAAATATGTTTTCCATGTTATTCATATGAATTAACTAAACCCTGTATCTCACTTATTCATTGATATAATTTGATTAAATTTAGTATGTACATTCACTTGGTAGGGTTTAACTTATATTTAATTACAGCACTCATATTGCGGCAAACCTACCTACTCAACCCCAAGACCCCTATGGGTTTTCTCTGGTTTTCCATTTTTGTATAGAAATAATATTAGTTTAAATAGTTTATAATATATCTACTTACAACCAATTAACTATTCATATTAAAATTTTAATGGATTATGGCGTTTGCGTCGATAGTAAACAAATATTGTTACGATTACAATTGTTAATTTGTAAGATCTAAAAGTACCAATACAGATTGCTTAGAAAAAATATATATCGACAAACCATTTTTGATCTATTAATTTACTTTAAATTTGTAACCCTGCATAAAAAATTGACCATCCTGCAAAAACAAACATTCAATTTGGCGATGTCAATTTATTATAGAAACAATTAAAAACACTTTGAGTACGCAGGTCTGCTGCAACAGGGTAATTGCAATTTATGTTCAAGTAGGTACAACGAAAGCAGTTCAGATGAAATATTACCTTGGTATACATTATTAAGTCTTAAAATGACAATAGTATGATTGATAACTTAGCTCTGTGCTGCGGTCTACGTCGACGAGACCCGCCAACAGCGAGCGGCCCGCGACCTGACAAACTTTGTAAAATTACATTTTACTCGAAAACGGCACTTCATAGGAAAAAACTATAGGAGACATAAATTGTTGTAAACTACCTAATCTATCTATTAGTATCATATTTAATGACATCGGAGCCATTGGTATGACGTAAACATAATTGGAAACAAACATAAATATATTATGGAACAATATTTTTTGTTTCAGAGGCTTTTTAACTACTTTCCGGTGTAATAAAAGCGTTTAAAATGCATCAGTCTTGTTTTCCTTCTTTTTGTGAACATTTCTGTCTTTAATTTATCAAAATCGAACCAAAAACAACAGAGGTATGACTATTATTATGCAACAAGTACATTAAAAATCACCTAAATTTTCATATTTTTAATACAAGATAAAACCACTTTTGCAAGAGAGTTCATCGTGGCAACATTGGTTTTGGTGACCCTTAGTATACCCAGAAAAAGGTATAATCGATTTCAAGAGTATATCTTTCGGGTATCACCTCAATGGGATTTTGAGGGCTTGGGTCCCCTACTATTTTAGTTTAATAATTTGTTTGTCAAATCCAACATTATTTGGATTATTTTTACATTAATTTCTCATACCCCTATTATAAATTTTTTATTTCAAATATGATATCCAAATGTGTTTTCCGGTTGTTATTAAATCACTTCAAAATCAAGATGTATATTAATTTTGCATCTTAATATAATTCCATATAAATTATGGAAACAGTGTGTACAATTTTTTTTGGCCTACTTAACCATTTGTAAAACATAATAACGTAAGTATATTATTAGATATAACTCATGTCTTTGATATTTTGCTATTAAACTTGTACAATAACATTCGGAATATTCTGGGCACTTTATATGTTTAAAATATATACTTTTTGAGTCTGTTATTTAAATATAAATTTACCAACGGCTTCTTCATAAATAAAAAATAATTAATTGACCATGAAATAATTTTTTAATATTTGAAAAATAACAAGTTAATAGGAAGCTACATTTAAATCAATCGTTAATTTTTCACAGGTAAATTTGAATAAATGTTTCATAGTAAATATAGTAATATTTTAACTAATATACATCACAATTACATTTTCCTTTAATATCGCAACCACGTAGACGGATTCAAAATATTGCCCCTCTATAAAAAGAAAGCATAGAAGGTCATAAATTATAGAATGTACAGCTAAACAAATATATTTATAATTAATATGTAAAAAAACTAAAGAGTTATAAGTTATATCAATATTAGTTATCAAGGATATAGTTATGAGCATATCAATGGTTTTAACAAAAAATTTATCTTGCGACCTAAATATCCGTCAACAAACAAATCAACACGAGCAGTGATGAATGAGGTGTTGGTTTGAAGTGAACAAACAAAACTATCAAATCAAAGGGACTTCCCTTGCAGCGGAAGTGACATGTCACTGATCACTTAGAATGACACTGAAATATTTGCTCAAAAACCCGGAGACAGTCGATCGGTTTCGTTTCCATGATTTTAAAACAATGAGTTACTTTACAAAATCCATGCGTACTTTACTGAAAGTTTTGATCAACTACCTAACAATAATAAATAGTATCGCGCGCGCGCGCGCGCGCGCACACACACACACACACACACACACACACACACACACAATGTATGCCAAGACAGTCGTAATATTTTATTATTTTAATGCTAAGAGTCGTCGAAAAGATTCAGTGAACCTAATTTGATACATGTTTTTCGTTTATTTATTTCTGAATTATCTGTTTTTATTTTCCCTATATTTTGTTATTGCATCAGACAAAGTGGAAGAAAAGATTGGAAACGTCATTATATTTTGAAATTAATAATTAGCACGACTAGGACTTTGCAAACTGATTTTGCATCTCAAAGTCAAATTCCTTAAGCACTTACTGTATTTAAACCTCCAAAAGACGACGGTCCACAATGAGTCAGAAGAAAATCATAAAGTAACCAAAGATCAAGATGTGGATCAAAATAAAGGTCTCTATTATTAGAGAAAAATGAAGCAAACCCGACCCTTAAAGGACGACCGCGTAAAAATGGCAGGCAATCAAACAGCATGAAAATCATATTAGAGAAAGAAAGAAAAAAATCACTCCTGACACGTTAGACCACTTTGGAAACTCAAAATATTTGAGATGTGTAAAATAGAAATCTACTAGAGACCACCCACTAATTGAAATTGGATGAAATATCAGTTGATTTAGACCAAATTATTATTTATTTTTAATATTTCATAACTAAAACAACTGTTCTTCCTGTTTCGCAATGGTTTAATCGGATGCTTTTCTTAAATAAAATTAACATTGAAATTTAAGAATCTAGCAGGGGATAGCCCTGAGGGCGGATGGGGTAGGGTTCCGCTTATCTACAGGACACTTCCTTTCTAACGCTATGCGCGGATTTCTGAACACCCTGAGAAAAAATGAAAAGAAAATTGCTTGGCTTTTGCGCATTGCCTATTACCTATTACCTGTTTAACCTATCGCCTTTATTATGACATTATTCAGTAATATACATTTATTTTATATTACTTGTCTGGAAAGCAGTATTTTTCTTTTTTAACTTCCAGTAAATCCACATAATTATAAAATATTTTCATTCGCTCAAATTATTTCCTTTAATAATGTTTTGTAAGTTTCCAACAAAACACGGCGGCTAGCTAGTAAAAAAAATTATCCAGAAATATACAGTATGATATATTTATTACAAGGTTGCAATAATAAGCAGAAACCCTTCTAAGAGATCAGGATCAACTGACCCCTTTCAAGGAACATACAAACGTTCACTACCCAAGCCGATATTGCGATATTGATCTCAAAATAACTTTAATGTTACAACAGGCCGATCACATGTTTCAATAGCAAGTCAAAATCAGTGGTTATAAATAAACATTCAATGCGGGCAGTACTTACAATTCTAAATAGTTTTGCTAACTTTGGTATTTAGCAGATTTTGAGACCATAACTCTATTTTAATTTTATTACCTTATTGATTTTTCTAATATAATTAACTATAATCTAAATTGATAGCTTACAGCTTACAACAATTGCTTCTTTTCAAAGTCAAGAAACAATTTTTTTTTTTCAAGTTTCACTTGTTTAATCGATTTAAACACGCATCCGGTACTATTCGGTTGATTTGACATTATCCTTTATACGACCATACGTTGGTCCCATAGAGGTCGGTTAAGATTCTAGTAGGCTATACTGTATAATGCAATATGCTCATATAAAATTGTATGAACTGAAAAGTTTAAATTCAGTTAATTTTAATGAGCGATTTCATTGGCTAGAGTAACTTTGTTAGTCAGAAAAAATTAATTAAAAAAATAATTTAAAATTTTTTGATATTAAATAAATTTTATTCCTTTCTAATGGATTTAATAAAAATTAGGTAATGTTTGATGTTATAATAATGTAGTATTTATGAACTTATTAAAATCGAGTATTACTAGGGGGCCCATGCAGCGCTATGCGCTGCATTTATTAGAGTAGGTACCGGGTGATCAAACCTTGCTCCAGCATGGTAATAAACCGAGTTACTTTGGAAATAGAAATTAAATTAAAGTGAAAATCAGATAACACCATATTGGTGTTTCATAAATCGATCTTCATCACTACTTAATTCTCCAACTTCCCATTGTGCTAGTTCTTAATTACGTATACGTCTTATTAGTTCTTCACATTACGTGGTTGTTCTTATGCCGGTAACTCTTTAGGCCTCTGTCTAAACACTCTTATAACATTTAGAATAAATTCACAGATTCTATATCTAGATAGTTCAGCACACATAAAACATAAATGACAACAGAATAAAAATCAACATTTCATTACAGCTCATCCCCGTTGAGTTATGCAGCACTCACTGCGGCTGTTTTTGTAGTACCATTTGAGGTAGTGGTAGACATAGAGAATGAGTCCACATCACTATTTATAAAGAACTAAATCCTCTTTAACTTAATTTTCCATGGCATTAAAAATTTTAAGTAAATAAATCACAAAAATTAAGATAATCTACATCTCTGTGGGTGTAGTCCATTTTGTTTTTGTGAGGCGATATTTAAATTTTGGTTAAAAATTTTCTTTACACAAACCATTTTTGTAATAAAATTGTTATTTATAATAGAGGTAAAATTTTTTAAATTTTGTCTCTTTTTAAACTGGTGTTTAATATGTGTAGCATTCTGCATTAAATTTTGTTATAGTATCATAGTTAACAAACAGGTTATTACACCGATAACCTATCCCTTTTCCTATAGTTCACAACAGTTTAAAAACCCATGCACACAAATTAAGTGTTTTATTTTAATATTTGTTGAGTTTCGTTATTGTTTCAATACCAAACGGACAACCTAAATAATACCCATGCCAAAAATCTCAATTTACAATTTTGCTTTCGTACAGAGAAATTAAATCGTCTAGGGTTAAGTTACTTAACCTATTTTTGTGCCCAAATACACGTAAATAAAAAGTTCAACTAAACTCTACCCGCTACATTTTCAGAAAAAGTTCAAACATCACAAAAGACACTCCTCATATTAAAGTATGAAATTTATTGTGTTGATATTACAGTACAACTTGTATACAATTGATAGTAGTTCAATTTCTTCTATTTAGTTATTAACCTGTGTTTTCTGTTTTACTATCAACAGCTGTTTTATTTTCCAATTAAATATAAATTGTTTCCCATGTTAATCTTATGGACAAAAAATGGACTTTGAAGGCTTCCCGTGGGCTTCAGAATTAAAATATCAAAAATCGAAAACCTTATTGCAAAACTACGAACTGAGGCCATTCTTTTGACACCTCAAACTTTAAAATTGGTCCAGAAATAAGGGAGGAGTAGCGTTAACAAAAAAAGGGCATCACGTATTATATATATAGATAGATGCCAAGTAACAAACCAAGGTAACAAACTTATGGCATACATAAGTAACAAAATAATGTAAAATGCAATATGCATGCTTGTTATCCCTATTATTGTTATCCTTATTTTTATCCTGTTATTGTTATCCTATTGTTAAACAACGATGCATGCTTGTATAATTACTTAACAACTTTATTTATTAGTAATATGACATTAAAAATATTTTATTCACGCTTGTTAAGGAAAGTTTCTTTTTTGGAAAAAGCAAGTATTTCATTTGTATTGTAGAAATTAAAAATGTATTCTGTAGGAATACTTATTTAGGAATAAAATAAAGAGATCTTTGGGCGTGATATCTATTAAATGGTGTACCAAAAGATAGATTAAACAAATCTAATAATGTTCCAACTATCATCATCCTAATATTCAATTTATGAATTAAGGTAATTAAACAAATAAATAGGTTATTGATGAATTGCAATTATATTTTTAAAGGGTGGTTTTCTTGGGTTTCAAGGTTGTTTTGTGTGAGATTCATTAAACTACTGATAGTTAAAACTTCTGACGATGATTTGTAATTAATTATAATAATAATTTTATAATTAATATAATTATACTATGTTAAATATTGATTATATTACATTAATTAATTCATATTATTAACTAATAATATAATGTGACTTATATTATATTATTATTGGAAGAAAATATATTGCTAATAATATTGCATTTTAATTTTGATTGAATTGTTTTAAGGGCGGTGTACTGTACTTAATTGCTTCGTATTATACGATGCATGTACTTGGCCTGTAATCAATGATGGCACTAAATTACGTCTATACGTCAAATTGTATTGGGTTTATACTAATTAACAGAATTAGATGCATTTAATCAATCCCTAGGTCAATAAAAAAGTACAGAATAATTTACCATACAGTTACTAATTTATTACCAAGGCAATTCAAGGCCCTTTCATATTTTCAATACTGTTTGACTAGATAAATTTCGATATCAAATAAATTTTTCAATCATTATTACTCTTTTGTATTCTACGCACTTATGTACTTGTAACTATCTATTTATAAATAAAGCGAGACTTATTGCGTTATACGACTACTTGAGTGTAAGTGTTTTTCGAGTTGCAAAGCTTGTATTACAAACTATACTTAATATTATGTGTTTAGTGGTTTTTCCAAGTAGTTAATTTATTTCGAATCTTGATCTTTCTCAAAAATATTGGGACGAGAGAGAGTGGATTGAAGTATTTAAACCATAAACAAAAAATATTACTTCTGAAAAAGAATTTTTAAGTAGTACATTTCCTTAAATAACGGTTTTAAATAATATATTTAGGTTAATCCTAGTTACTTGTTAATCTTGTTAGTTTTCTTTCTTTTTTTTGTGAAATTTAAGCTTTGTTAAAACGTAACACTTTAAAATAAAATGATTAAAAAGTAACTGTTGTACTACACAACTGATACACATAATTTTGTGATGTAAACTTATAAAATTGTATACATATAAATCATATGGCGCATTTAGCCAGCTACGATGTGTTAAGAATAATAAAATAAATTTTGACGGTCCAGAGAATCTGAGTAAAACTATGTAAAAACTCAACTCTAAATTAAAATTTTTGAATTCTCGATATAAAGTTAAATTCAGGGCCTTAAGTTATTGCAGCCCATCTATACTGGAGATATGGAGACCTATCAACCCTTAACCCTTCGGAGAAAGCACTCAGTGGGTACTCTGCGCCTGTGTGCTCCTTACTTTGATACCGCAGTTGCAGACTGCCAGTACCACAACTTTAGCAGCTGAACTATCTCACGAGTGATCTCTCAGCTGCCAGACTAAATGGTATGCAACAGTGAAAGAAAAAAAGATTGGAATATAACAAGTATAAACATATGCAATTACAATAACGATAACAATCCACTCCCACAACTATTTCTGCTTCTCTCATAAGGGCTCAAGTAAAAAAAAAATGTATTAAACACATTAAACAATAGTAGGCCTAAGTTAAAACCAAGAGGCTCAAAATTTAAATAAACAAGAAAACCGACTTTAGATAACGGAAATTTTTTCTCAGTTACACTAGAGGCATAACTTTTGTTTTGAAATGCTGCATTCCACATAGTTCAGAAAAAGATTATGAACATTGTACTTGAAATTAAGTACTGTAGGTTACTGGGTGATTTAGCTTCCCCTCAACTACCAGTAAGTTCATAACAACATAGACCAATTTCACTGAAGTCAGTGACAGGTGTGGTCTTGTATAAAATTTAAGTGTAAGTTTAAATATATTGAATAGTATTAGAAGACGTTTTAGTATTTAAACCTGACCAACCCGTAAAATGGTTATCAAGAAGTTATTTCCGTAAGCTATTTGTAGCATATTTTCGTTAAAACCAAGGCCATTAAAATGCCATTAACCATTAAAATGCAAGGCGGATTACAAAGACGTCCCGTCAGTACATAGGAAAATATCCATACGCTGTGAAGATTCACGAGATTGGAAAAGTTTCTGTTTAAGAGATCTTCAGAGTTTACTAAAATCCTATTTTTTTATACGAGATTTCTTTTTAAACTTCTGGAATGTTTTTAAAGTTTTACATTTTGAAGTTTTTCAGTTCGTAAACCTGAACTATGTATCTATATTTTAAATAGTTTATAAATTACAATGCTTTTTACAATCAAGCATCCACCGATACATTAATAACTTAAAATAGTAATAAGTTAAATTAAGTCAACTCTCAACAAACTTTGTAAATAATCAATGACAATGGCAGATGATTAGTTTTTTTTTAGGGGGGGGGGGAAGGAGGTTAAAATGCGTTTATGCACTGTAACTACATCTCAAAATTAAATTATTTCTTAACTTAACTTAAATATAAAATCTCGGACTCCCTGCCTGTGCAACAGGAAATCATGTGTCCCATGTCCAGTCATTTCCTGTCCCACGATATTGATTCCTTTGCCAACTCTGCATCCGGTCAGCGACCAGGGACAGAAGACTGCAAGGCCTGCATCTTTGATACCCCCATCCGGCCAATCAGATGATGTTATTGGAATTTGCATTGTTCTGATTGGCCTAGACAATCCACGTGGACTTGACGAGCGGCTGTCCAAAGATGCAGGCCTTGCAGTCTTCTGTCCCTGGTCGCTGACCGGATGCAGAGTTGGCAAAGGAATCAATATCGTGGGACAGGAAATGACTGGACATGGGAGACATGATTTCCTGTTGCACAGGCAGGGAGTCCGAGATTTTATATTTAAGTTAAGTTAAGAAATAATTTAATTTTGAGATGTAGTTATAGCACTCTGAAAGGTTCATTGTCCCATCAGGAGTGCCGGACTCCCGCGGGCTCCTTGCCCCACGGACTACCGGCTAAAAAACCCCCCTGTCTCCTAGGACACTAGCCTGGTACTGCACTGGCCCAACACTGGGCCACAAGGAAAAAGCGTGTCTACGACAGCGGACATGGCTTGAGGTTCCAAAACCGCAGGTGGTGAGCGAGCCCCTAGCTTCTGGGTTACAATTTTATAGCCCATCCCCCAGGGGTCGTTGTCAATATCATGACACAGGTATTTCCAACACCTGACCTTGCTCCGGTTTATGGCCCCTCGGAGCTCACGCCTGGCCACCCTGTGCTCAGCCGATCAAGTATTTGCGTCAGGTCGGTTCCTAGCACGCTGTGCTGCTCTTCGGAGACCAAAACATCTCCTCCGGAGTTCTGCGATCTCAGGAGTCCACCAATAGGCTGTTTTTTTTCCGTGACGAAGAGATACTCCGGGCATGAAAAGTTCACACGCCATGGATATGAAGTGCATTTTGGAAGTGGCTAAATCCTCAGAGTCCGTATAGTCAGCTACTCTCTCATTTTCCACATGGGCCGCGAAAGCATCGCGGTCAAGACGGTTGATGTTCCAGCGACGGGGCAGTGGAGCTCGGGTCGCGTCAGCGTGCCTGCGCTCGGAAAGGATATTAAACATGATGGCCTGATGGTCACTGGCGGAGTAATTCTCACAGACTTTCCAATCGGAGATCCGGTAAGCCATGCTAGCAGAGGCAAAAGAAACATCCGAGTGTGACTCTCCATATCCCGGACGACGGGAGGTGGAGATGCCGCCCGAGTTCAGAATATGCAGGCAAAGCCTGGCCGTCATCTCCAGGAGGTATCGGCCCCTTGTGTTGGTGAGGGGAGTAACCCACTCTACAGCTCTGGCATTAAAATCTCCGCAGACGATGACTTCACCAGGGGCATTCATGAGTACGTCCTCGATGGCGTCGACCATTCTGCGGTAGTCCGCAATTGGTTGGTTGGGAGTGAGGTAGCAGGAAAAGAAAGAAAATCCCCAGCTTCTCACCCACACAAAACCGTTGCCACCGCCAGTGTCCAGAACTGGCACCTTCCGTGCCAGTTAAGGACCAAATAGCCGCAGTGTGAGACGTGTCGCAAAAACCACTGCAGGGGACGCCGGTCACGATAGTGTTCTGAAAGCAACAGAGCGTCAGATTGTGGCTCTGAGGCAAAATGGAACAGCAGATCGTCGGCTGTCCTGCTCCTATGCATGTTCGGTTGGATGACCCTGATCATTTGGAGGTCTTCGAGCGCAATTTCTGGAGGGCTTGCTTATGAGCTTGACACCTTGTCGACCTAGCAGTGTGTGGGACGGAATCGCCTTCCAAGCCGGCTTCTGTACATAGGAAACAGGACTCCATAGCTTTGCACGCTTTGGCCATGTGACCCTGGCCACCGCACTTGAAGCAGAGCCTGCTTCTGTCAGGACCGCTGCAACGATTGGCTAAGTGGCCGAAACCCAGACATTTGAAACATCTGGCGACCACGAACTTCTCACGCACCCAACAGCTAACCCATCCGACTTTGAGGTCTCCCCCTTCCACAAGTTTTGCAGCCTCCTTGGCTCCCAATCGTGATTATGGCTATCTTCTGGCCTCTGACGTTGGCCTTTGAGACAAAGACCTTGATCTCGACCGTTGCACCGAGAGCAGATTTGACAGCAGAAGCTACCTCCTCCTCAGACACAAGCTCGTCGAGATCTCTCACCTCCAAAGTTGCCTTAGGTTCAAGAATGTGAACAGACGCATTCATTCCCAGGGCTGACTGGAGATCAGTGCTTATATCCGACCTGCTTCCACAAGATTGATCCAGCTCGACAAGGAGGTCACCTGCTCGGGTTTTCCTGAAAGCCTTAATGACAGCGCCCTTCTCCTCAGGCTTCACCTTTTGCCGGATCTCACTCAGCAAGTCGGAATAGGATTTCTCCTCTGACGGCTTTATTACAAGGACATCAGGCCGCTGCTTCGTGCTTATCTTCTTTCGAGGCAAAAATTTTGGGAACTCATCTTGCTTCTTGTTACCAGCCGGCTGAGACGCGCTTTTCTTCTTGTTATTGTCTTTAACGACCCCGACCTACTTTTCAGAACTGGGGTTGTCAAAGGGCTCGTCCACATTTTTCCTCTTGTCTGACTCGGGCTCGACAGGACTTGATGCAGCCCCCTTCTAAGCAGCCGCACCCGAGAGTTGAGATTCCAATTGACTCGGTGGGGTCGTCTGCGTCGAGGAGGACACCAGCGTCTTCTCGCAAGACTGCCACGACTTCCTTAAGTGAAAGATGTGCTTTAGGAAAGCCTCCAGACGCAAAACCCCGTTCTTGATGTCTTGACTAATGCTCCCCTGGCGGACAGTCAACGACTTCATCGAGTTGAGGATTTCAAAACACTTTGCCAGGTGCTCCTCCTCCTCTTCTCAGGCAAGCTTAATAACTGCTTCATACGGAGACGTCACGGTGTTTTCGTGACCGAGACCGGTGACTGGCCCCCACTACATTTGGCGTGCCAGAGTTAGCCTTTTTGGTTGTACTGCCCCCGGGAGGAGACCCAGAAAGTCCAGATCTGTTTACAAAGGGGTCAATCGTTGGTAGATAAGGAAAATCTACCTCCGCTCTCGTCGAATCTGGGGTCAGGGTACCCCTATCAGGTTCTTGCACCTTTTGGACCTTAATGTTTTTACCGACTTCCATGGTGTCTGGCTTAACCCCCAAGACAGGGTATAATTAAAACCCCCCCAACAGTTTCCTCGTGAGAAAGTCAAAACCAAGCCACTTAACGGAAGACGTATTTTGTGCTGGACCTCCTCCAAAACATCGGTGCCCAGGAGGAGCAGTGGCCTCGGGAAAGCTCTCCCCAAGGCCGCAGCATGGCCCTATCCAGTCACCGTCCGGCACTACTACGGCCAAGGGGATTTTTCCTGGCTGATAGGGCAGCCAGGTCCTTGCTGGCTAGGCTGGCTCGGGCCCCTGTACTATCCGGCAGCCTGGGAGGTGCAGAACCCAGTTTTTGACCTGTACCCTCAACTCGTCCCACACATCCTACATCCCGGAGGCTGCAAAGCACAGAGCCAACCGTCAGTGGTCAGGCCTGATATGGGAAAGGAAAAACCGGGCTATTGCAATGAAACGGAAAATGAAATTTGATGATTAGACGAGGGAAAAGACTATTTATGCGCTCCCCCCCCCCTTTCAGTCGCCTTTTACGACAAGCAGGGGATACTGCAGTCTATTCTAACCTGGATGCCGTACGGGGTGACAAATGATTAGTAGTTTTAGTATTTGTTAAACTATTAAGATAATTCAGGCGACTGGTCATAAAATTATTAACATAAAGTAAAAATCGTATTCTTCATGATTTTTACTCGGATACTAACTAAACCATTCGTTTAATAGATAATTTTATACATTTTAACATAAATTAAATAATATATCAGTATATTTCTTTAGATTTTTTTTATATTTCACAAATATTTATGAAATTCTATTCTAAGTAGTTAGTTTTATTCCTTTTTATCTGCTTAAATATTAGTATTATTTCCCTATCAGGAATGAGAAAGAGATTTTAGTAAATGTTTTATTTCAAATATTTGGCAAACTACTCACACTTATTTGTTTGTTTGTAGGTTATTAGATTTTATGAATTGTAAAACATTTATAACTTTCATAAGGATTGTACTTTTCCACTTAATAGTATGATACAATAGCCCATCTAACTTGCAGAAGCACATGGATCAGTTAAATACATAACTTATTTATAAGGTTCTTACTTATAACTCCATTAAAATGCAAGGCGTATTACAAAGACGTCCTGTCAGTCCAGAGGAAAATATCCATAAGCTGTGAAGATTCAGGAGATTGGGAAAGTTTCTGTTTAAGAGATCTTCAGAGTTTACTACCGTCCTATTGATTTATACGAGCTTTCTTTTTAAACTTCTGGAATGTTTTTTAAGCTTTACACTTTTGAATTTTTTCAGTTCCTAAACCCGAACTATGTATCTATATTTTAAATAATTTTAAAATTTCAATGTTATTTTCAAATAGCATTAAAATTTTAACAATTCAATCAAGAGAGTGACAAAATAAGAGCAAGTAATATTTTGAATTTAATGTAATAAATAAAAAAAGTGAATGTTTCTTACATGGCTAAAAGATCACCGATTTCAGGACACTTTTTTGGGGAAGAGAAAATGCATTATGCACACTGGCAGCTACTGATAGTGTCTACTGATTCTCTCGCACTAAGACTCTCCCAACAGCTCAAAGAGACTAGCTTAAACCATTTAGCACATAATTAAGGCTATTACAATGGTTGTTTCCAATCAAACGTTGTTTATTAATGACATATATTTGTTAAATAGTTTTACTGAAAATTAAACATTATACCCATTGCAATCCCTAATCTGAGAATTTTTAAGAACAGTTTTATTAACTAAAGCTGTCTTTTTAAATAAAAAGCAAAGTTTTTAGAACAATTACCGTCTAATATTTTTGAAGAAACTGTAAAGCATTACATCATTAACATATATTTCGATTTATAAATAAAGGCATGCATTATTTAGGACCAGTAATCAAAGTTTGGTCTGAATTATAAGGTATATGGGTCAAAACAAACCCACAGAACTGTTTTGCATTTTCAAAAATGATGTGAACTAACTATTTTGGAAGTAAGCCTTTAAATATGATGGTTAACTATAACGATGTGAACAAAGTTCTACGCCACCAAATCTATTGGCTGCCAAATACGAATGACATGGCAATATCTTCTACTGTAGTTTCGACTTCAACCTATTAAATAGAAATTATATCTGGTGTTTATTGTAAGTATGTTTAGTATGGTTAAATCACAAAAGTTTACAGTCTTTTGCCCATAAATGTAAAACAATATACAAAATTCATATAAATTTTTAGTTTTAAATATAAAAAATTGTACGTTTACTGTTTGTATTGTTACTTTTAATTGTTTTGATCCTTATTTTAAAATATTAATAAAAGCAAATTAAAGTCACAAAATAAATATGTTACTTTTAGAGTAACGTTGCTTTTACTATAAAAGTTTGGCCAAGACTTTCTCTAGGAGACACCCCTTTCACTAATGTCTTACTCCTTCTTCCTAAACTCTTTGATTAGTGTTTTGATATTTTCTGGAATGTTTTTAATTAGGGAAGTTGACCAGATTCCTACATTGTTGTAGTTATATTATCCAACATTTTAAAGGTGTTTGTATTTTGAGCCATATGCCACAAACCCGACATTGAAAAGGAGTTTTACATTTTTTGTTAATGTTCAGCAAATGGTTTATAAACCAATATTAATTAATAGCAAGTATCTTATTCCATGATAATTGAAATTTTCAGATAGTGATGTTCTCTAATAATAGATACCTTTAATATTATGATGACACTGTCTGATGCTTAAATTTAATATCTTCTTCTTACTCCTCAGAAAACATCCCATTGGAGGGATAAAAAACCTACTGAAAATAGTAGTAACAAAAATAAATATACACAGCATTTAAGAAATTTCATTACTTAGAAAAAGTTGTCGAAAACTTTTAAGATTTTGAAGAATATTTTATCATACTGTATAATTCTGTTCCACTTACGGCACTGTCAAAGAAAGGAAATGAATAAATCAAAAGTATGCTAATTTGAAACAAAAGGAAGATTTAATTGATAAACCTAAAGCTCTTAATGAAATTAAAGTAAGGCGCTGTCATCCACACCACTTAGACCTGCTTGAAAGCAGGGCTGAGTGCTCGCTTTCTTTCTTACTTACTTTTGTTTCATTTTAATTTGTACTAAAACATTCAATTTATCAACTCGAAAACTTGTATTAAAACAATAGCACCTCTACCTCTATCAATGCCACTTATTTTTATTTCTTCTTTTAATTAATTAATGATATATTTTATGTTTTTGGTTGAGTGTGTATTTTATATTGACATATGTATTGTTGTTAGGGATTTATACATTGCACCAAAAAAGGAATATGCAATATTCTTTCAGTACATTTCCATGAAAATTAAAAGGAATTAACAAAAAATAAAACACTAAATTGTTGAAACTTGAAGCTAAAAAAGTTTTAGGAAAGTTAGTTGCAGTACAACTTGTAAACAATGATATTTGTAAAAGGTGAAGCTATATTTAGTTTTCTAATCAATAGATAACGTTTACTTTTCATATTATATAATATCAAGCGTTCTAGAGTTTTTTTTTTTTTTTTTTTTTTTTTTTTTTTGAGTAAAAATAAAATTAAATTCAATCCAAAGCCAAGTTTTTTACGAAATTATGGATTCCTTCGATTAAAAATAAATTTAAAAGTAGTCAAGTAGTGTATTAAATTCGAATCATGCGTGAGTTGTGTAATCAAAGTAATGGAAAATTAATTAAATAGAAATTTAGCATAATTTATATGAGTTAAATTTAAAAGACTCTTAGTTAACGGTTTTTACTATTTACTTGTGTTTTCCATTTTATCATATTGTATTTATAAAATTTAATTGCAATATAACTGAGAAGGTTGTGGGGACTTGTGGTTTTTTAGAATTGTCATTCAAGACGGTTTTTCCAAGTATTCTATATTAGACAATTATAAATGGAAGTCGCATCGAAACGGTCTATGTTATACGATACACATTTTAAAGGACTTTATTTTTTTGGAATATGTCACACCGACCACAGTAAAATATAGAGCCTATTGGCAGTTATTGCATTTTTCAGCAGTGTAATATTATTGCAAATTTAGATAATCTTTTATTAGATAATATTTCAAATGTTGGGTTACCCTATAAGTTTGAAACCCTATAAAACCCCGTTCCCTAACCCAACAATGCTGGTTCGAGAACTCATGATAATATACTTGTTCTTACACATTCATACCAAATTTCATCAAAATCGGAAGTCCCCTTCAAAAATGATCAGTTATATGAACGAATGGGGTTTTTTACTACTGGGGACCTCAAAATGAAAAAGTAAAGTGGTCCCGGGCTTAGGTCGTACCATGGCTACTACCGTAATAGTTTATTCTTTTTAGGGAAATTCGCTAAATAGTATAACTTTTTTCAACTTTGTATCTATTTGTAAAAATAAAAAAAAAAACAAATGAATCAAAACAATAAAAATTAGAAACAAAAGGAAGATTTATTAGATAATGCTCTTAATGAAATTAAAGTAAGGTGCTGTCATCCACACCACTTACACCTTCTTGAAAGCAGGGCTGAGTGCTCGCTTTGTTTCTTACTTAATTTTGTTTCTTTTTGAAAACTAAATCTATCAACTTCGACGATATATTCTTCTAAAATATTCAACTTAGTATGTCTATAGATAATTTTATAATTAAATAAAAAAAAAAGATTTTTATTTATACTGACTCAGGTGCTCTGCACCGCAGAATTTATTTTATTATTCTTAAACCATGGTGGCTGGCTGAATGAGCCATACGATATATATATATATATATATAATTAAATGTTATGATTATTTTTTATATTGTTCCAGACAATTAATAAAATAAAATATTTATATGTGTATTATTTACATTCACTTTTTTTAAACATATTTTTAGTAATAATACCTGTATTATACATTTTGTATCATTAAAGTGTATCATTTTATACTATTAAATTTACGCCATGTTAAACTCATCATTATTTTTTATAAGTGTTAAAGACCTCAATGCGTACACCATAAAACGATACAATATAGTGAGTCCGGATTCATCTTAAGGGTCGGGTACAAAAAGATCGTTGGCCATTTCCGTGGTTCAGAATTCAGGTTAAAAATAAATGCGTAATACCCTTGGCGCATCAGGGCTGTATACACCTTGAATTTCCAATAGAATTTGACCATTGGCTTTTTTATTTCCCCCAAAACAAAATAGGAATGACTCTGTAGGTTTTCTGCCATATATGTCTGTTAGGAAATTTAGAATAATCCGTAAATAATGAAGATAAATATCGAATTGTATCAATATTTGGTACTTTTAAATTTTTCCCATAAACAATATGAAAGGGTCATTATGTAGGTTTGCCGCCATGAGACTGTTTTAGTAAATATAAGTTAAGCCCTATCTAGTGAAGGTACATAGCAGATTTTATCAAGTTATGTCAATAAATGAGAGAGAAAAGGAGTTTTGATGACTTTCCATAAGAATAACACGGGGAATTATAGCTTTAGATTATTCCCATAAACCATTAGGCTAAGCTAAAAATTTAAAATAAAGTTATTTCAAATGGTTTTAGTAAAAATTTGTTGAATTTTAGCGAATTTCCCTATAGGGAATACGCTATTACGGTAGTAGCCATGGTAAGACCTAAGCCCGGGACCATGTTACTTTTTCATTTCGAGGTCCCCAGAAGCCAAAAACACCGTTCGTTCATTTTCATATATAAGTATATATATATATATATATGTGTGTGTGTGTGTGTGTGTGTGTGTGTGTGTGTGTGTGTGTGTGTGTGTGTGTGTGTGTCCGTGGTACTGATAACTTTTGAAGGGGACCTCAGATTTTGATGAAATTTGGTATGAAGGTGTAAGACTAGGTCTATTTTCATGAGTTCGCAAACCAGCATGATCGGGTTATGGGAACGGGGTTTTATGGGGTTTCAAAAGGGTCAAAATGGGTTTTTTGCATTTTTGGAGCATACTTTTAAAAATTCAAGAATTTTAACTAAAACCATTTAAAAGAGCTTTAAAAAACAAACAATTTAGTATTTTGAATTTTTGGCTTAACATGTTACGGAGAAAAGCCAAAAATAGGTTTTCCATGTTAATCTTAAGGGAAATCAACAAAACCCTGTATCTCGCTTATTTATTGGAATAACTTGATAAAATTTTGTATGTACATTCACTTGGTAGGGTCAATGAATACAGAGTCTTATAAGAAGAACAGACCTTATGGCTTTAATTCTGCCGGTTTTGTTAATTGGACAACTCAACACCAGGCTGCGCGCGCTGAACTCCTGTGCCGTTCCTTTACGTGAAATCCCCCCTTCAACGTAGCATCTACGGCGAAATCAGCGTTAATTTAAGGATAGCGCGCCGCCGTTTACACGCCCCTGGACCTAACCAAACTGGTTGATATGCTATAAAACGTATATATTCGGATTCTGCATGAAATGCAGAATCTAACAATATGAATAATTTTTAATTTGTGAAATATATGTAATTTACAAGTTGGAAACTTTTAATTTTTTATTTAGTCTGACATTAAAAAGTTACAAAGCGAGGATTTTTTTTTATTTTTGGGTCAGAAACAAACTTTTAGCGGGAAAGTTGTTGACATTTAGATGAATTTCATCATGTAATTGAGTAATTTACGATTAAATGTTTTGATCGTTGGCAATTGAATTAATAGTGCCTTGAAGAAATTCACTTTGAGTCTCGCACTCTCTTAATTCATCGTTCGGTCTATGATTTCATAAGAATGACAAGGTGTATTGACTATCTATTTTTTACTTAATATTTGTTAAGCCCATAGTTGTGAAATTTTATAATTTTTTACACTCTATAGAATTAAACATAACCATTATTTCGTCCAGCAATGATGAAGTATTCTATGATGCTTGTTTTTCTAAATAAGATATGTTATTTTAAATCAATATTAAATAAATAATGTAATGCTAAATATTTTAAAATTGAAAATTACTTTTTTAACCTATACTGTACTCATAAAATATGTAGGCTATTCAACAGTAATAAACACAACATCTTGCGAAACTTTCGATTCTAAACTATATTAAAGGCGCTAGATCGCAGAGCGAGGAGTCTACTTATTTTGAGCCCCAGACTTCTTTGGGGTCATTAACAAAAATTAATATCCAGCTGTTTTATTATTATATTATTAGTATAATCCAGTTTGTAATTTACTTTCTCTTCAATAAATTTCATGGCCGCATAAATATTAAATCAAATTGAATAAAAATTATGAAAATATTTGTTATCCTGGTACATTCATTTGTAACAGTGCTATGAAATTGATATTTCAAAAAATAAAAATAAAATGATTTATAATAAAAATAAATTATG
The DNA here is from genome assembly GCA_030545055.2 of Neoaliturus tenellus. NCBI lineage: Eukaryota > Metazoa > Arthropoda > Insecta > Hemiptera > Cicadellidae > Neoaliturus > Neoaliturus tenellus. The sequence continues at coordinate 105,871,900 of CM061533.1, forward strand.
AATGAATTAATAAAGGTAAATGTAAATTATATAATTAATTAAAAGTAACCCTCTAAGTTTTCGCCGTTAACATTATACAATGTCGTTAAAGTGTGGCCAACGTGAACGTTAGAACCAGAATGTAGGCCTACTCTAGAATTTGAATCAAAAGGTCATGCAAAAATAATTTTTAATTGTTTAAAATGTAATTTTAGTCAGATTTTTCGCCATCCTACCCATGTTATCAGCCTTTTCTGTAGGGAAAAATTAAATAATGTTTCTTGGAAAGGCTGAATTAGCAGAATTGTATGATGGTAAAAAATTGATTTTGCACATCGTTTAATGTATAAAATTTTACAACTATGTAACGCTCATTGGAATATTAGTTAATAAATTAATCGGTAGTAGCTCCTAGACAAGACAAAACTTTCTGATATGTAAGATACGAGAGTTTAATGTTTGTGGATTATTAAAACAAAATTTTTAACGTGAACGAGCTTTCGTCCACAGCCAAAATACCTTTTTTATGAATGATTTAATAGGCCTTATTAAATATTTTGGCCATGTTCGTTCAATAAATTTAAGTAATTTAAAATCCAAACAACTTATAGAATGAGTCATTACATTCCAATAAACATTTAAATACTTTTTTTGGAAACATTAATGAGGAAAATTGATATTGAAGTAAACTTAATATATTGTAATTACAAAACCACAAGCTAATTAATCACGGCCCGTCGGCATGGCCCACGGCTACCTGCCAATCAACAATTAAACTTTTACCTTTGAATAAGCATAGAAAGAGTCCTATGGGTTTTAAAAAATAAGGCTAGCTTTAAATTAACTGTGCAAATGTAAGTATTTCTCAACTACTTTCTCAAAGACAAAACTTACCAAACCAATAATAAAAAAAAAACTTTCTCGCAGACCAAACTTTTCATGTGATTAATTTGAAAGAAATTGCTTCGCAATGTTTTTACATATTTTTCATAACGATCATAGATCTAAAATTAGATTAACATCGTAGTTGTTTTTATTTAGGCCTAGTGGTAGCCCAATTTTTACTATGAAAGATTACAATTTTCAATGTGAACGATTATTTTTTTTTTGCAATGAAACGCTGTAATTTAGAATTGGTGCTTTAGCGGCGGTGGCTGGAGGGGGGATGAAGTGTAACTGGAACAGCCAGCTGTGTGTCGTCCGTACTTTGGAACAGCCAACTCTCGACGCAACCTGGTGGTGAGATGCCCAATTAATTACAACAATGAGAGGCGTGGGGGCGCGTAGAGCAGTCGGAACAGCCAACGCTCAGCGCAGCCAGGTGTTGAGTTGCCCAATTAAAAAAAACGGCAGAATATTTAACATGGGGTCTGTTCTTCTTATAAGACTCTGTATTCATTGGTAGGGTTCAACTGATATTTGCTTACAACACCCACATGGCGGCAAACCTACATACTCACCCCTATGGGGTTTATGGGGAAAATGAAAAGAACACCATAACTTGATAATATTTGGTATGTACATTCACTAGGTAGGATAGAACTGATATTTGCTTACAACACCCATATGGCGGCAAACCTACATACTCACCCCCATGGGGTTTATGAGGAAAATTAAAAAGTGCCGAATATTGATACAGTTTGACATACCTAACGTAACTCTTACATTTCCTAACAAAACTAACATTTTCTAACAACATCCCAAGGTAGCAAACCTACATACCTATTTCTATGGTGTTTATGGGGAAAAGACAATATCTCAAGATCGTTTGGAAATTCGCTGAGTACGCAGGTCTGCTGCGACGGGGGTATTTAAGATTGAGGTTGAAAAACCCAAAAACCCATTTTGACCCTTATAGTTCATCGCTCGGAATAAATTAATTACGACAAGAATTGAAATGGAATTCAAGCATGCATTTGTTAAACAAATCTTCGTTAAACAACGGTAATGAGAAAAAATATATAGAATAAGTATTACAAAAAATAAAAAATAAACATGCAGAGTTTTAGATTTACTCCGAATTGACTTAAATACATAAATATAAGAAAAATATTCGAATAATAAAATCATTAAATTAATAAATTCATTTTTAAGTACAATAAACGAAAAACTAGGAAATCACCAAAATAACCACAGTGTAAAATCAATTATAAATTAATAATCCACAACAATGGAAAAAAGTGCCTAACAAACCTGATTACACAATGCATCTAGCTTGCATACCGTATTTCTAATTATTAAAGATCAATTGATTGGCTTTTTACAGTAATTTATTAAAGTGTTGTTATTTTAGTGAACTGTTTTGCCATTTATTGAGGGGTGAGGTATGATGTTGTGAAGGCCGTATGGTTTGCACCTCTTCACAAATGTTTACTGATATCGAGTGTGACCAGCCATTCGGTTGCATCAGTTCTAGGCATTCCACTTCATTATTGATCAGCTTTGTAAGACAATTACATTAAACTTTAGTTTCTCTGCTCTATAAAGAAAAACCAAAACTAACTCTCTTCACAACAGTTTAGTCGGTACATCAAGTCTATCCACAATCATTTAATATTTGATTCTAGATTAGATTTTTATAGAAGCTTAAAATTCCATCTCTATTAAGTTATACAAATAATTATAAAGGCAAATTTAAGATTTCGTCTGAATAATACGTGAAGAGAATCTCCATGTTTTTTATATATTTTTACATAAAAAGTCCATCCTTTAATACTCTAACTACTTGTATAAAACTTATCAAGCAGTTAGTCCTTATTGCAGACAGAAGAAATCTTTTCTTTTGAATTCTCACCTGAGGTAACGATGATACCTAGATTCATCACAAAACCAGTTCACTCCGGTTAGTTGATATTGAGCTTCCTATATTGCGCTTATATCGATGGATATGAGGACTCACAACACGATGAAATTATATGAATTGTCATTTCTCTTAATTTATTTCCATGGCAATACAGGATAATCATTTTCATATTTCACAGATTTAAAAAAATATTACTACTTTTTTGTAAAATGTAAATATAACATTATGAAGTAAGAAAAAAACAATTATTTCCGAGGTAAAAGTTTAACTTGTGAGGATTATTATTCCAAATAACAATTAAAAACCTTTTCTAGTTTGTTTATTACTACTAAAAAATGTATTCAATACATGTAGTAGCATTGATTAAAATTAATAAAATATGTCCACTAATTAGGAATAATCAATATCTGTATAATACAAAACAATTTGATGATTATTTTTGTTGGTAAATTTTTCACTCCCCTGTCTCCCTGTCAAATAGCAGTAATATGTATCAACATAAAAACGAAAATTCCTGAAAAAATTCTATATATATATATATATATTCGGTATAAATATATATATATACCATATGCTATATATATGTATGGTATAAACTACAGAAGAACTAAGAAATATGAGATTTCCCAAATGGAATTTACCATATTAAACAAAGTTGAATGAGGAATATATATATACTTCCCGACTAGCTAGAGTGCTGAAATTTGGTATACTCATTCTTTAGGCTCAAAATAGGAAAGTCTGACTATTTTCATATTAATATTCACAAAGTGCTACGCCCTAGACGTCCTCAAAGTTACCATGTTATTCTTATGGAAGCAACATTTTTGTATTATAACATATGATTATGGAAATTGAATTAGGTTTGTTTACATCTGCCACATGATGATTCATGCAAGGAAATGTATATAAGCATGAATCATCATGCTTATAATTATCATAATTATCATGCTTATGTGTGATTATAAGCATAGAAGTAACCAGGTGTGAAATATAATGTTCATTTATGTTTGACATTGTCAAGATTATAGTGATGTACTATTACTTTTAGTCTGGTGTAATTTGGTTGTATTAAGTGCAGTTTACTTTATTTCGTATTTTATTAGGAATTTCCATGTCAATTTTCAACCCCGTGAAGGCCCTAATGTAATTCTGAAATCCATTGGGGTAGAGCCCTAAAGTGCTTTAAAAACTATATTTGCAAACCCTTTTCATAGTGAGTACCCATGAGCAAAGGGAATCCTCCATCATATTTCAACCCCGTGGGCCCTAATTTGAGTCTAGTGGGGTGCAGACCTGAAGGGCTTCAAAACTATATTTGCAAAACGTTTCTTAGATTACATAGAAAACTATAATGGTAAAACAGCTTCTTAGTGAGCACCCATGAGCAAAGAGGAACGTCCATGTCGAAAATTCCAACCCCGCGAATGCCGTTAAATAATTTTGAAATCCAGTGTGGCGGAGCCCTTAAGTGCTTCAAAAACTATATTTGCAAAATAGTTTGTTAGTACCTATGAACAGTAAAAAAGTATATAGTAATAAAATACGAAATAAAGTAAACTGCACTTAATACAACCAAATTACACCAGACTAAAAGTAATAGTACATCACTATAATCTTGACAATGTCAAACATAAATGAACATTATATCTCACACCTGGTTACTTCTATGCTTATAAGCATTTTCTTGCATGAATCATCATGTGGCAGATGTAAACAAACCTAATTCAATTTCCATAATCATATGTTATAATACAAAAATGTTGCTTCCATAAGAATAACATGGTAACTTTGAGGACGTCTAGGGCGTAGCACTTTGTGAATATTAATGTGAAAATAGTCAGACTTTCCTATTTTGAGCCTAAAGAATGAGTATACCAAATTTCAGCACTCTAGCTAGTCGGGAAGTTGGAGAATTAGTGATGAGTGAGTGAGTGAGTGAGTGAGTGAGGACTTTGCCTTTTATAGGTATATATATATATACTCGCTTACGGCTCGATGGGGGCTCCGCCCCCATGCCCCCTTAGGGGTATCCCTAAATTCGTAAATTAATAAAAAATGTCAAGTATGAAATTGGTTAGTTTTGCGGAAGAACTGAACAGCCAAGACAGTAACAAAACTGTTTAATACACAAAATTCACAATCGATAGCTAGAAAAGCTTTTAAAATCTCCTATGAATCGGTTTTAATAACTCTTCGTAGTTAAAATTTGTTAAAATATTTCGAGTGTGATACAATAATTATTTATTCTTTGTGTTATGCTGAATGGAGGGTCCACTCCCTAATTTGTTGCCCCAATTCCGTAATTTCTGAAAAAACTTGATGCAGTGAACGGGCTTGTTGAGGGTTATTAACTCCAATGTGTTCGCTGAATTAGTTTGTAAATAAAAAAGTCGAGTGTTAAACAGGTTAGCTTTACCAATGAAGTGCACAACCAAAACAGTAACAAAAGGCTAATGCACACTTCTCACAATCAATAATAATTAAAGCTTTTAAATTCATCAAAAATTTTTGCAATAAATCAGTGAAAACAATAACATAACATTAAAATGAAATAATATAAAATCTGATAAACGAGATAGAAATCACAAAAGGCTAGAAAGTTTTAAAATGATTCCCTAAATTCCGAGGAGGAACTTACTAAAAGTATGTAAATTAGTAACACCAGCCCCGACAATAGCTGAATTCATATTTTTAATTGTCTCTTAAAAGAAGGTAAGGTCCCCAATTTCAAGTTTTCGGTAACTATTCTGGTCCTGTAATAAATCTGTTTTGAGAGCTAATGTGTAGAGATACGGCAAAATGTTCTGAAAACTGTAAGCCAGTCATATTCAGCAACATTTTTCGATAGGACCAATCGTTTTGTCAGTAGAGTGGAAAAACTGAAAACGCTATTGCAAAAAATTAGACTGGATATATACGCAATTGGTGCGATGTACGACAAAAAGTCACAGGAAAAAAATCGTAGTTCATCCAATTCAGTACCGTGGTAGTCTCAAATCTATGAAAGGCCTAACCATTTAGCCTCTAGAGCTAAAATATACTAAAATTATGATTTCTTTATAGTTGTCCAAAAGGCAATACTTATATATCACAAAACTGGGAAAAAGTGAAAAATGTTTTTTGAGAGTGAACGGAAAGAGATAGGCTACGGCAAAGTATGTTAGAATCAAAATTGTAGATATTAAAAAGACCTATAAAAGTTGTCATTTAAACATTTTTGTAGGACAAACCATTTAGTCGCTAGGGCCCTAAATCTAAATATAAATTTCACAAAAATCAGTTTGGAGGGTTAACGGTGCGATGTACGACAAAAAGTAAAAGGACCAAAATTGTAGATCATCCAATTCCCTATCGTAATATGCTCTCATATTTCAGATAAGACTAACCGTTAGGTCACTAGAGCTGAAATACTAAAATTACGATTTATCTAGTGGACCAGAACCGGTGTTTTCCCACTTACTTACGTTCACAAAATCCGGAAAAAGTGAAAAATGAATTTTGTGAGTAAACGAGTAGAGATACGGCAAAATATACGGGAAAAGAAATTGTAGATATTATAAAGATCTATCGAAATGAACCTTAAAAAAAAATTTACAACCATCGGTTTAGGCACTAGAGCCCGAAAAACGAAAACGGCATTTCATTAAAAACGCTCTGGAGGCTTAACGGTGCGAGATACGATAAAAAGTCACAGGATCGAAATTGTAGAAAATTAAATTCCCTATCGTAGTATTGTTCTCAGATTTTAGATAGGACAAAGCGTTTGGACGCTAGAGCCAAAAAAGTAAAATTACAATTTTAAAAATCCGCCATTTTGAATTTTTTTTGTAGGTTAAAACTAAAAATTTGCAAGTTTAAGATTTTACACTTAGCATTGACCGTTCAAGCTAGACGTATGCAAAATTTCAAGTCTCTAGCTTAAATAGTTACGTCAGAAATTCGTATCCCATATAAGTCAGTCAGTCAGTCAGTTACACATAGGGCTGTATAGTTTATTAGACTCGCCTACGGCTCGATGGGGGCTCCGCCCCCATGTCCCCTTAGGGGTGTCCCTAAATTCGTAAATTAATAAAAAGTCAAGTATGAAATTGGTTAGTTCCACAGGAAGAACTGAACAGCCAAGACAGTAACAAAACCGTTTAATACACACAATTCACAATCGATAGTTAAAAAAGCTTTGAAAATCTCCTATGAATCAGTTTTAATAACTCTTCGTAGTTAAAATTTGTTAAAATATTTTGAGTGTGATATAATAATTATTTATTCTGGGTGTTATGCTGAATGGAGGGTCCACTCCCTAATTTGTTGCCCCAATTCCGTAATTTCTGTAAAAACTTGATGCAGTGAACGGGCTTGTTGAGGGTTATTAACTCCAATGTGTTCGCTGAATTAGTTTGTAAATAAAAAAGTCGAGTGTTAAACAGTTTAGCTTTACCAAGGAAGTGCACAAACAAGACAGTAACAAAAGGCTAATGCACACTTCTCACAATCAATAATAATTAAAGCTTTTAAATTCGTCAAAAATTGTTGCAATAAATCAGTGAAAACAATAAAATAACATTAAAATGGAATAATATAAAATCTGATAAACGAGATAGAAATCACAAAAGACTCCAAAGTTTTAAAAAGATTCCCTACAATCCGAGGAGGAACTTACTAAAAGTATGTAAATTAGTAACACCAGCCCTGACAATAGCTGAATTCATATTTTTAATTGTCTCTTAAAAGAAGGTAAGGTCCCCAATTTCAAGTTTTCGGTAACTATTCTGGTCCTGCAATAAATCTGTTTTGAGAGCTAATGTATAGGAGATACGGCAAAATGTTCTGAAAACTGTAAGCCATTAATAAAATATTTCAGTCATATTCAGCAACATTTTTCGATAGTATCAATCGTTTTGTCAGTAGAGTGGAAAAACTGAAAACGCTATTGCACAAAAATTAGTCTGGAGATTTACGCAATTGGTGCGATGTACGACAAAAGTCACAGGACCAAAATCGTAGTTCATCCAATTCAGTACCGTAGTAGTCTCAAGTCTATGAAAGGCCTAACCGTTTAGCCGCTAGAGTTGAAATATACTAAAATTACGATTTCTCTAGTTGGCCAAAAGCCACTGCTTATTTATCACAAAACTGGGTAAAAGTGAAAAATTATTTTGAGAGTAAACGGAAAGAGATACGGCAAAGTATGTTAGAATCAAAATTGTAGATATTAAAAAGACCTATAAAAGTTGTCATTTAAACATTTTTGTAGGACAAACCATTTATTCGCTAGGGCCCTAAATATAAATATAAATTTCACAAACATCAGTTTGGAGGGTTAACGGTGCGATGTACGACAAAAAGTCAAAGGACCAAAATTGTAGATCATCCAATTCCCTATCGTTATATGCTCTCATATTTCAGATAAGACTAACCGTTAGGCCACTAGAGCTGAAAAACTAAAATAACGATTTCCCTAGTGGACCAGAACCGGTATTTTCCCACTACTTACGTTAACAAAATCCAGAAAAAGTGAAAAATGAATTTTGTGAGTAAACGAGTAGAGATACGGCAAAATATACAAGGGAAGAAATTGTAGATATTAAAAAGATCTATCGAAATGAACCTTAAAAAAAGTTTTACGACCATCGGTTTAGTCACTAGAGCCCGAAAACAGAAAACGGCATTTCATTAAAAACGCTCTGGAGGCTTCACGGTGTGAGATACGATAAAAAGTCAAAGGACCGAAATTGTAGAAAATTAAATTCCCTATCGTAGTATTGTTCTCAGATTTTAGATAGGACAAAGCGTTTGGCCACTAGAGCCAAAAAAGTAAAATTACAATTTCGGAAATCCGCCATTTTGAATTTTTTTTAGTAGGTTAAAACAAGAAAATTTGCAAGTTTAAGATTTTACACTTAGCATTGACCGTTCAGGCTAGACGTATGCCAAATTTCAAGTCTCTAGCTTAAATAGTTACGTCAGAAATTCGTATCCCATATAAGTGAGTCAGTCAGTCAGTCAGTCAGTTACACATAGGGCTGTATAGTTTATTAGATATATATATATATATATATATATATATATATATATATATATATATATTATTCCTTATTCAACTTTGTTTAATATGGTAAATTCCATTTGGGAAATCTCATATTTCTTAGTTCTTTTAAAATACTAGTAAATGTATGCCTTTTTCTAAGAGCCTTCTAAATTTGTACAACCCAGTTTTAATTTTATACTATTAAATATAGTATATCAATTTGGCTTATAATATGAAACAAAACATCGGTTTCTAGGGTCTGTAAGTATACGCTTAGTTCCTAAATACTTAGCGGTCCAAACCCAATTTAGTTCATCCTTAAATCAAGCATATATTATTTAATCTTAAAGTACCAGGGGGACCGATCTTAAGCTCGGTAAAAATTATTACTTTCGTTCTCACACAAAGCTCGTTTGCTCCGCTCACTCACCCTCTTCCATTTTAAAGACGAGCTCGTTCGCTTCGCTCACTCGCCCAACCGACGGGTTCTGCACTTTGGTATAATTGTCTTAAACTACAGGTTAAAGATGTAACACATTGGTTTATATCTACAGTTATCAGCTGAGTTTTGTTCATTTAATTAAATCTCCATAAGGATAACATGAAAACTTTGAAGGGCTCTAACGCGAAAACCGGATTTTTCCCAGATATGGGACCAACGCCATTCGACTCCTGGTGGCCAAAACCCCCATAATCAATAAAAAATAAAAAAATAAAAAATCCTTGGAGCGAAAAAAACTTTGCCCGGACAAACGGAGCTTGTTTTAGAGTATAAGATATTTATAGAATATAAGAGATACGTTTGTAAATTGTTTTACAAAAAAATTCATTTGCTTCTTAATATAAAGTGTTGAGAGTAATCAAGAATCCTAACAATGAGAACAAAGCAGAATATCGAATGCATACAAACTCCAATCCGCCATGTGGTTTGCACAACAGAGCACAATAGAGGCTGAGAACTATGTTACCAATCATACGGTGCAGACATAATTATATAGTGAATGATCTTTTAATGTTTTCTCTTATAACCCTGCATTTATTTTTCAATTTGACTTCAATCCAAATATGACAAAAAATAGAATAATGTATTGGTATAATGTATACTTTACGTTTAGTAGCCTAACAATTTTAACTAAAATACTATAAACAAATTGTTATTAGTTTACGTTCAATGGTTATTACCGTGTATTCCTTAACATGGATTCTATCAACATTAAAATAAGTCCAGAAAATTACTATCATGTATTTAATTTATTATATCCAAAATAAAAAAAGTCCATATAAAATGATTATCTATTTTTAACAGTCAAAATTAAACTTGAAATTTGAACTTTGGCCGTCTTCAAATGTAAATCTTTGCAAGCACAAGTTACAATGATTAAAATATATGGTGTCAAATAAGTCCCAGACTGGCTCATCATTTATTTCTACAGATAAGCAACAAAACTTCACAAATCAGCAGTAGGACAAGTAATCTACTTTTTTATGTAGATCCATGTTTTTACTCTTTTACTGGGTCGGCCCCGGAGGTGTTAAAATAAATCCTTAAGCAGCAGGATGGCGTGTGTTTAAAAAACGTGTGTTAAAAAACAATGGCGTGTGTTTAAGTTTAATAGTTTCATTCGTTTCAAAATGGCGCCTAAATGTTAATCGGAAAACCGTTATGTGTAGGGCTCTAGAACTTTCCATGTGAATTACACATTAAAACTTATTGCTGGGTTAGATTAGGATCAATCATACCTATTCAACAACATGTTACAACACTTAATTGTATCATATTTACATGTTTTCTCTTTTCATTCCTACAAAACTAACAAAAAGGGAAAATTTAAGTTGTCAAAATTATATGTTGTAGCATATTGTTGAAAAGGTATGATTGACCAGAATCCAACCTTGCAATATGTTTTAATGTGCAATTCTCCTGGAAAGTTCTAGAGGCCTAAACATAACGGTTTTCCTTTTGGCATTTTCGGTCAACATTTTGGAACGGAGAAACCTATTAAACTCAAATTCACCCCATTGCATTTGTCTAATAATGACCTTTTATTTTATGTCTAACTCGATCAATACTGTTATTTAATATCTTGTTTCAACTTCTCGTGGGCTGACTCCGTAAAAGAGTAAAAATTATGCATTTGCGTAAAAAAGTAGATTACTGGTTCTACTGCTGATCTGCGTAGTTTTTCCTTAATCTGTAATAAAAATAAAAATAAAATAAAAATAAGCTGTCCTGAAACTCAATTTACACCATATAATAGTATCATTGTAACTTGTGCTTGCAAAGATTTACATTTAAAGAGGGTCTAAAGAAACATGTGGACTATTAAAAGTTACAAGATAATTTCATTTGCCCTGTTGCTTTTTGCTCATTTTAACCACAAAGGGTTTAAATGAGCAAATACATTTTAAATGTTATCAATTTTAAATCAACTCAAGGTCCCTTTGTGTTTTATGAAGATTTATAATGATTTATTAATCCAGAACATAATCCTTCAAGCTTTGGATTTGTGTTTGTTCATGATCCTAATATTACACTGTAAAATAACTCTTAAAATGGCCTTATATTTTGAAACTGGTTCGTCCAAAATAAAAAAGTTTAAAAAGAAGGCACTTGTTTAAATATTTATCTTCCAAAAACATATGACGACACTATGTCTCATCAAATAAATACACTGCAGTAAATAGTAGAGTAATGGAGTAAAAAAGTTAACCAATTGGTTTATTCATCACAAATATGCATATTGTGTAAGGAGAAGCTGAATTGTTGATCGACGGTCAATGCAAATTCAGTATAGACTTGTCAATATGATTATAACTGATACGCCCTGCCGATGGATCCAGATCTATTGTTTGATTTTGCTTACATCATGTAACTACAAATAAACATGTGTATAATGTACATAATTTGACTACGAAAAGAGTTGTAGTAATAAGTATAAAATTTTATTTGTATCCGAAAATTAATTGCTTTAACTTTACTATTCATATGCACCTACCAACATAGAATGATTAAGAAATTTACAATGTATAAACCGAAAAGAAAATTGTTTGTATTTTATTTTATAAGCTAAAGAAAATAATGCGTTTTATGATAAAATTAAACAAGCAAATTTAATAAGACAAGAGTATTTTGAAATAAGAGAAAGATTTATTTACAGACCTGATGGAATTGGCTTAATGCGATGTCACCCACACCAATTAGGAATTTTTGAAAGAAAGAAACTCTTTTATCTGTTTCACTGTAATTGATTTGTCTTTTCAAAATTATATTATTTGATTAAATCTTAAGTGTCTTCAAAACTCAATAATATACGATAAGTACAACTAACCATGTATTAAAACTAAAAAGAGGATGAAGTAATATAAAAATTCCAAATTAAAGTTTGAAGTCTGGATAACATATTTATTCTTTTTAAATAGATAATATTTAAATTTGAGCTCAAATATAATTCAACACAATTCATTACGTATCTAACTACTACTTAATAAAAATTCAATAATCACACGAAAAAGGTTGCTTAAATTCAATATTAGCTAAGTAAATTTTTTGTGCTATAAACAAAAGGAAATTATTAATAAAAAAAATTGTGATATATTAAGTTGATAGTAACTCAAAATTGATAATAACGAACAGTTTCATTAAGAGATAATGTGGAACCTAATTACTTAGCCTAAGATAATGCATACTCATCTGCAAGCTCTGGATGATTAGAATAGGTTATGATCAATATTGGTTCTTACGTTGAACTAACAATATTCACACAATTAGCAGCAGAAACGATTGTTGCCCCCGAAATTCTGATGTGTCACCGGTTTGGAATTCATAGGTTGAGGAAATTCACATATTTCAAAACTAAATTCACATATTTATTAAAAAATAAATAATAATATATAATTACATAGAAAAATATAGATTGTGATTGATGTAAAGATTAAAACTACAGTTTATTATAGACATTTTGAATTAGAATGTTTTGTCAAATAAGCGCCACCAAGAATTGTGATACCGTAACTATATATAAGAGATTGATCAAAGTAATACTCGTATTATTCTTGTGCTTATTTCTCATTGAGGCAAACGTCATTTAAATTAGTCCAATCACTAATGACACAAACACCACTGATGTGTGACAAAATCGGCGTTGCAAACATCGTCTGACACCATGACTGATGATGGTATTATACCCTTGTCATTCATGATCGACACTGTCATTATATATTGGGTTTTGTATTAAAAAGTATTGCATAAGCTAAATTAAATTTTGTAAAACCATTTTGATGGTCCTTAAAGACGAATACTTTAACAGCTACGAAAAACAAGACGGAAGGTAATTTAATTATCAGGATGTTATTCCATTCTAAAAATATCTTAGGACATAAAACCGTATTTGAATATGCGATAAATAATAATGCATTAAGATTGACTTGAAATAACTTGATAATAATGCAGTATTATTAAACAGTTTTATTTTACTGAGATTTAGAACAAACAAAAATAAACTACTGGATTAAATTAAACGAGCAATGAAAATGTAGCAGAGTAACGTTACCGCTACTCCGTGTCTTAAGTATTTATTTATTTGCCCGATAAAGGAAAGCCGTTTAAGGTGAATAACAGATCAGGACATTATTATTCATTTAAGTAATCTTTTAAAAAGAGCTGTCTCGGCTAAAAGGGATGAATACTTTGTGCACGTTTCGCAACTCATTTATACTTACTAGAATATAAAGCCACAAAAATATATTTATTTTTCACCTAATTGATTCATTAATCATGTAATTTATTGAATATAAAACCATATTGGGAATACAATATTTGAACACCCTAAACAGTGAACATAATCATCACATCTAGTAAAAGTTCAGGCCTAGTCTAATAACCACTAAGTACAGAATAAAATGTAATATATAAAAAGTAAGACCATTTTGACAGTGTAATGGGTTAAGCAGATTACTTTGCGAGACGAATATTACTCTAGGGCCATCAATATTAATCAATAATTGTGAATTGGACGCAATAGTTTTAATATTGAAATAAAATATTTAAAATACTTTTATTTATTTAGTAATCTATTTAATTTGCATTTTAAAAATTCGTAAACGAATATACATCAATTATAAAAAAATTTTTATTTGTTTTTAACTCTCATCAGCCATTTACATAAGTCAAATGTATGACATATCATTTCATTATTATGATGTTACTTTATTTTATTTTTTTAGGAAAATGAATAAGGCATTTACGCCACCCTGTGCCATGGCAAATTCTGCAGTTTAAAATTCCTTTGGGAGTTTTATACTGTATTTTCCTCACGTCAAAGTACACTGGCTGTCGGTCCTTCTGAGGCCGTTTCGCCATTGCCAATTTTCAGTGTTTTTTTTTTTTTTTTTTTTTTTTTTTTTTTTTTTTTTTTTTTTTTTAGCGGATTTTCCATAGGGAATAAGCTATTACCGTAGGTCTCATGGTTAGACCTAAGCCCGGGACCATGTTACTTTTTCGTTTTGAGGTGCCCAGAGACCAAAAATAATAGTCATTAAAATATATATATATATATATATATATATATATATATATATATGTATATGTATATTTGTATATATATATGTGTCCCTAGACACGATAACTCTCGTAAAAATAGTCCGATCGACACCAAATTTGGTAGAGATGTGTAATCCTACATTTATTCGGATGAGTTCGTAAACCAGACATATCGACCTACCGGAAGGGGTAGTTTTGGGGGGTTTTGTACCCCAAAAATGGGTTTTTTTGCATTTTTCATATGTAAATTTTTAAAATTTTAAATTTTTATTTTGACCATTGGATTAAGCTCAAAAAAACACACAATTTAGTATTTTGAAGCTTTGCTCTATCTCCATTGGTTACCGAGATATTACAAAGTCTAAAGTACATTGTCTTTTGGGGCTCCAATGTTAATCTTATGGAGAATAAGGATGTGTTAATATTTCACTTATTAACTAATATTTTTGGATGAAACTTGGTATTTAGCTTCATTTGGTTGAGATTCATCCATTTAAGATAAAAAATCTTGGTTTTTGTACTTATCATGGCAGCAAACCTGCATACTCTTTTCCCATGTTAATCAAAAGTCAAAAGTCAAAGTCAAATAATCTTTATTCTCAAAATTATACAATTGTTCATACAAAATTAATGAAAGAGAAAGTCCCCACATGGGCATAGCCTGTGCGTGGGGACCGATTCCTTAAATTGACTGTCTTAGAATAAGAAAATAAGAAAGAGCAAATAACATTAAAGCACAATGAGACTGTATAGTAAAAAATATAAATTATAAAACCATAACAAAAAGAACATGGATTAAATTTATGATCAATCTAATCTAAAAGGACAAAGCAATGCGGAAAGAAGAGTGGGTTATTAACACTGCTAAACGATTATGAAAGAAAAAATGAATAAATAAATAAATAAAAATATTTCTCAAGCTGACGACCTTTGGACCTCCGTCTCCACTCATGCACTCACACTTACACATACGTACACACACCAATCACCTCATTCACTAACACATTTTCACGTACAGACATTCGCTTCAGACACTCATGCACTTTGTCTTCTCATCTTCACACGTGCATTCTGCGTAGACCTAACACATGCGAAAACGATTCAAATTCGATTCCACGTCCTCTCACATATACTCTTCACAACGGGATACTCGTACATATCCATGCACAACTACACATGCACTACACCACACACACACGCATACGCAGACACACGTGCACACGCACACTCACACTCACACATTCCTACTCTCTGACATTATCCTACGTTATTCCCTAGACCAGGTGACAGAGTAATATGCACATCATAGTATCAATGATTAACAACGTGTCTATCAAGCTACATAAATTGAAAAAGAAAATTCGAGGCGGCCTCCCTCCCCACCCTTAAAAGCCAAGCGATGATTTTTTTCTTAAACCCTAATATGCTGCAATGTATGTCGTTTCTGAGTTCAAGAGGCATATTTTGGTGAATGATGTGGGCCAGATACAGAGGATTTCTAGAACTGAAAGATTTTTCGATACGGGGTGTAAAAATTCCAACATTATTTTTGTATCTTGTAGGATAAACATGTTCAATTCTGTTTAAGAAGTTAAAATTCCTTTTGAAACCATAAAGTAGAAGAGTCTTAATGAAAAGTTGTCTCAAATCAAAGGATTCAAACAGTGTTGAAGTAGGAAAACGAGCTGGTTTTTGAAGTGCTGCTTTGATTATAGATTTTTGGGTAATTTGTAGTTGGTTGATGGTACCCTCGCAGGCTCCTCCCCAAACTACAATCCCAAACTGTAAAATTGATTGGACGTATGCATAATAAACTGTTTTTATAAATTTTTCATCCATTACACGTGATAATGTTGAAAACATGAATATGCATTTTCGGAGCTTATTGTTTATAAAATTAGTGTGTGCAACCCATGAAAGCCTACAATCAAACATGATGCCTAAATATTTATACTTATCAACCATTTCGATGGGTCCACAATCACAACCTACAAGTCCACCACATGTATGCAATTTAATATTCAAATCTGTTGGATCCCCGGTTGCCCTAAAGGAGACCACCATGAATTTAGTCTTGCTTGCATTTACGGATAGTTTGTTCTGATCAAACCACTGCTTGACAGTAAGCAGTCCACGCTCAGCACGGCGGCCGACCTCGTCCCAAGAAACACCCTCAAACAGTAGGGCAGTGTCATCTGCGTACAAATACATTTTACCCCCATTTAATTGAATTCTACCCAAATTATTTATATAAATAAAAAATAACAGCGGCCCTAAAGTGCTTCCCTGAATTATTCCATAGTCTATATGTTTAACATTACTTTCTACCCCATTGATTGTGACAAGCTGTTTCCTATTTTCCAAGTAACTTTTAAACCAATCTAATCCCACCCCAACAATTCCCAAGCACGCAAGTTTTTTCAAAAGAATTTTTCTATCTAAAGAATCAAATGCTTTAGCGAGGTCTATGAATATTAAAATGATCTTCCTATTTCTTGAAATTGAATCATGAATTTCATTGGTTAAGTTAAACAAAGCATCGTCTGATGTCAAGTCTTTTCTAAATCCAAATTGTCTGTCATGAATTAGTTTATTTTCAAACAGATATTTTGCAAGCTGTTTACTCACACATTTTTCGAGCACTTTAGAGACTACACTAAGAAGAGATATGAGTCTATAGTTATTATTTAGTCCCCTGACCCCCCCCCCCCCCTTTATAAATTGGTATTACTTTCGCAGTTTTGAAAACATCAGGGAACTTACCCTGAGTTATACTTAGATTTACAACATGCAGGAGCGGAGTTTTAAGTATTGAAAAATTGTCCTTAATCATATTTGCCGTTATTCTATCAACCCCGGGTGCTGACCCCCCTCTTAATTCCTTAACACAGTCTGACAACTGCTCCTCAGTGACGGGTTCTAATTGAAACTGCACCGGCGACCTGAACTGTTCGTCGTCGACCACACAACCGGCTGCTGGGACTTTACTGGCTAAGTCCTCACCCACTGTGACAAAGTAATCGTTTAGTTTATTAGAAATACTGTTTTCAATACTGCTGCCTCCGCTCAAGTTATTAAAATGATGTACCGGAAATGCTGTGCATTTTTTCTTTTGTCCAGCCAATTCACCGACATGCCTCCAAAGTCGCTTAGGGTTGTTTGAGGACTCTACTATTACCATTTTAAAGTAGTTTTCCTTAGCAGCTCTTAATAACATTCCCAAAAAATTACGATATGTTTTTAAAAAGTTTTTGAGAATTGTATTAAACGGTTGCGCTTTGACTCTTTTACTAATTTGGTCCCTACGCCGTATTGAAATCAAAAGGCCTCGTGTTATCCAAGGTTTTAAATGAGTCATCTTGTGGGAGTACGTAATTGGCTTCGAAGAAATTGTAATTACTTCAGTTAAAATATTAACTAAGGTGTCTGCTGCCTTGCTTGCATCAACGCAGGTAATAATACTATCCCAAATTTGCAAAGATAATAAATCACTTAACTTTTGTTTATCTAATTTAGAAACAATTTGAGAACGAGGATAATTATTGCTACTTTGTGGCAATGAGAAACTGGTGGTAACAATAAAATGATCAGTGATTGAAGATTTAATAACAGACGAAGAAATTAAATTTGTGCATTTCGCATCCACAACACAATGATCGATGCAACTCTTTGTGTCCGCAGTGACTCTCGTGGGTTTGTCAACGCATGCTTGTACCTGTCACTTCCCGTAGGTACCAATTGGGAAATGTGGTACTCTGGATTTAATTTTAAATTTTAAGCCAAACCGTTGGACACTGTTTCAATTACCGTAGCCTTCGGTTGTAATACACTAACACACTCTCAAAGACGTATATGGTAATTTCCAAGGAAACTCTTGACATTTGAGTGACGACATCTTTTATTAAATTCAAAAAAATAAATTAATTACATCCTTGATATTTCATTTCATTTACATGTGCCAGTGTGGTAATTTAATTTTAGTACTATTTGATCAGACCAGTTAAAATGTTATAGACTCAAAATACAATTTATGTATGATTACTGTATCAGTAAATATATGGAATGATCTTACTTGGTTAAGATGACTTTATCTACACTGTTCCCCAATAATCGGACTCTATCCCGTACCTGGAGCTTGTCTGGAAAACAAATTCCCAGAATAAGAATATGAGGTAAATTACATTTAATATTTTTTTTTTACAAATTTATGTGAAACAGTTCTTTGATAAAAAAATTTATTGAAAACTTATTTATGCAAAATTCGTTATAAAAATTCCACATGTGCTTTTCAATGCAAAAATGAACAGGAAAGCTATCAATACTTTACATCACTATTTACATTTAAATAACAATAAATGCATGATAATTAATTATTTGGAATATTAACATATTCAAGAAAATCTATTTTACAGTTTCACAAATTGACAATATATTATATTATGACAATTGAAATTATTATTACTTACTATTTCAACGAGCAGGTATTTCATGTGGGGAAACAGTAACAAAAGTGAAGAAAATTAGCTGAGTTTAAAATTAACAGTCATTCTTTTTTTTTTTTGTTTTGTTCAGCACTAGTGCCAACCAGGCAAAACTAATTTATCCAATGTAACTAACTTAAACTACCTCTTGTTATGCAATGATACTATATAATGTAAATATCTTTTTGTGAAATAAAAGTTTTAAAATAATGAAAATTATTTCCTTGTAATCAGTACAAAATATCCCCTGACCTCTTAATTTTCACTTATTTTAAAACATGATAGCATAACTCTTTACATGGATAACAAATTAACAGAACACCTTTTTTTTATATAATGTACAATTTAAGAAGTTAAATGACTGAACAAGAATTTAATCAAGGCAACAGTACTCTCATCTCCAACTTCTTCCAATAGTTACACTTTTTGCTGCTAGGTGGCAGCATCAGCGCGCGGAGTACAAGTATTGCCAACATAAAACGAAATATTCAACCAAATTAAAACTTTCTTTGTGTGAAAACTTAAAGAAAAGAACGTTTGAAATGTTATAAATCATTACACATTTTGTTCAATCAAAATTAATGCCTTTTAAGATACTCACAAATGCAATTTTATAATCGGAATGTCTAAACAAATTTCTTTTTTACAAATATAATAAATCTGCTTAGTTGGCAATTCGGTTATTTTCGGATCTGTGGACAATCACTCTCTCTTTGTTCGGTTTTGAGTCCGTTGTTTTGCAGTGTTGTGTGTTGTGGTTTTGTGTGGTTTTTAGTGTTTTGTGAAAGTGTCAAGTGTGATGAAAGTGTTAAAGTGACCTTGATAGTATCCTTAATAACTAAATCAATCAACCGCATTCATTCCGTTTATCATTTATTCGCCATTCGTGTCCCAATCATACCCTCGTACACTCGCATACAATCCTTCATTCATTCTAATGCACAGATTAAAATACCCGAATTTTGTTCAAATCCAAACCCTTTGACAAAATTAATTCTTTAATTACATTCAATTTTACCTTTTCCGATCATAAAATATACATATTAAATTATATGGCCTTTCTAAACTCGTTTCTATACAAACATAAACATGAAATATAACCTATCATGATTTAACAGGCATAAATTCCTTAGCTAAACCTTTCATGTTCGAACAACACTTTTTGGCATAAACAATTAGGCCTACATAACCAAAGAGAATGTAAAATATATACAGAGTACATCTCTTGGTTATTAAATCCCTTTTCTTATTTACAACTAACCAGGTTCATAAAGTTTTAAGTCAATTATGTGGGTTTTTCTCACATCAGTAGGGTCTGTTGTTCTTTGCACCAAACAAGTAACATCAGTTAACCAATGGATTATCCGGAAGATTCCAATGTATCTCGGAGCTAGCTTCTTGCAAAATTTCTTGAATTTGTTGCTTAAATAATGAGTTCTGACGTAGACTAGCGAATTCAGCTTGAATGGGTGTCTTGATTTTGCCGGAGAAAATCTCAGTCGGTTTCTGTTCTGCTGGATACTTTTTCTTGCATTATTTATGGCTTTCCTTAGATTTTCCTTCCTTTCTTCAAGTGTTAATTCGTTTGAAATTAAGTTCTTCAGGTCCCATAAATTTGTCAATGTGCAGCTAGGCTCATGCTGGAACATTAATTTAAATGCACTGGTTTTGGTGGATGAATTTATAGCTGTATTTAGACTGATCTGTACCATGTCTAATTCACTGTCCCATTCAGTCTGCTTATCATGATAAAAACTTCTTAACAAGGCGCCTAAATCTCTGAGTATGCGTTCAGTCCGATTTCCACTACTTTTATAACTGGGGGTGGTCCTGTGGGTTATGTAATTTTTGAATAAATATGCCTTGAATAGGTTGGAAGTAAAGTAACTTGCGTTGTCAGTAACTATTGTTTTTGCTATAGAAAAATTTGCAAAGACATTTTTTAATTTTTCAATTATGGCCTTTGAAGTACAGTCCTTTATAGCGTACAACCAAGTATATCTTGTGTAAGCATCTAAAATGGCAAGAACATATTTATTCCCTTTTTTGGAACGTACCAGTGGTCCTAATAAATCAATGTATAAAGTGTCCATGGCCTTTTCAACTGGGATTGATACTAGTTTTCCTTCAAATTTTCTTTGGGTACTTTTTGCCATCATACAGATTTTACAAGCTTTTACTTTTATGCTGATAAAATTATCTAGATTAGGGTGATAGAAATATTCATTTACTCTTGCGGTAGTTCTCGCTATGCCAAAGTGACCTCCGAAGATAGTGTTATGATAGTACGTGAATATTAAATTGAATAATCTCTCTGGCAGATAAATCCTTGGCTTTCCTGCGTAGTTATGGTACATGAGAATGTTATTTTTCATAAAGTAACAATTACTATTCTCCGATTTCTTTATGCTTTCCATGATCTTGAGGCATTCTTGATCCGTTTGTTGGTGTCTTTCTAACTGTGTGAAGGCTAAAGGAATTTCTTCCACTAAATTCCAAAAATATTTTTCTTCATGATTTTTCGCAGGTGGGTGCTTAATATTTTTATGTACAATATTATTTACATCTTTGATTGTAGTTTTTGTTTTCGCCAGATTAGTTATCTTAAGTTTTTCCTTACTTAGGCGCACCAGGGAATTTACTTCAGATTTGTCTTCTTTATTTTCTATCTTCTCATTATTTTCTTGGTTTTCTGAATATAATCTCGACAAACAATCCGCCAATAAATTTTCCGAAGAATTTCTGTGCTCAACAGTGTAATCTAAATTAATAAGCGCTCGACCCATCTTGCCAATCGGCCTAATTTGCGCTTAGTGCTCAAAACATAGCTTAATGCTTGATTGTCTGTGATCAGTTTAAAAGGTTTGACTTCTAAGTATTGATGGAAGTGTTCTATAGCATATATAGCACTGAGAGCTTCTTTTTCATATATGGAGAATTTTAATTCCGCATCAGTGAATTTCCTGGAAAAATATGCTATCGGTAGCAAGTCATTATTTTCATTTCGTTGAAGAAGTACAGCTCCAGCTCCAGAATTCGAAGCATCTGTTTGCAGCACAAATGGCTTTTCAAAATCAGCCAGCTGAAGTAAAGTTATGGCATCTTTTAATTTTTCAAACGCTTCCTGGCATGCATTACACCATTTAAATTTCACTCCCTTGCGTTTGAGGCGGTGAAGAGGTACACATATGCTCGAGTAGTTGGGTATGTAACGACTCCAGTATCCGCACATGCCTATAAATCTGCGGACTTGCTTAACTGTAGTAGGCACAGGGAAATTTCTGATGGCTACTGTTCTCTCCGGGTCAATGGTAATTGTATTACTCCTAATGCGGTGGCCTAAGAAACTTATTTCTTCGCAAAAGAATTTTGCCTTTTCTGGGTTTACGGTAAGGTTATGTTCAGCCAATCGCTTTATTACTTCCTTTAAATGTGTTAAGTGACTCTCTTTATCCTTACTGTAAATTACAATGTCATCTAAAAATTTTATTAGATAAACAAAATTGATATCATGAAAAATTCCATCCAGGTAACTCGATAAAACGCTGCTACCTATTTGTAGGCCAAAACTAACTCTTTTATATTGGTATTTCCCAAATGATGTACAAAAGGCTGTTAAAGGTCGGCTTTCTTTAGTTAGAGGGCACTGTAAAAAGGCTTTGTTAAGGTCAATGAATGAAAAATAATGCGCTCCTTGTAAGTGCTGGTACAGATTATTTAAATCGCCAATGGGATAATCCATTTTGACTAATTTTTTATTTAATTCAGTGTAGTTAATTACGAGTCTATCTTTCTTTGTGAGAAAGGCTGGTGATGAATATGGGCTAGTTGAAACTTCAATTATATCTTGAGATAATAAATCTTCTATGATAGCCTTCATTTTCTTAAGGTTTGGTGGACTTAAATAATAAGGCCTAATGCATACAGGTGTTTGATCTGTAACTTCTAGTTTAACTTCCAAATTCAGGGCAGCTCCAATTTTGTCAGTGAAAACATTTGGGTGATTATTTATTATACTTTCCACTTCATTACGCATGTCTGAACAACCTATAATAATTTCGTTCACAGATGAATTTTCTGGCTCAGCAAACCCATGAATATCTATTTTGTTTTGCGGCTTGAATTTAAAATAACATAGTCTCTGGTCCAAGTCTAGTATTAATCCTTTATCTGAAATGAATGGCATTCCTAAAATCATGTCAAATGGGTTATGTTGCATGACCAAAAAATTTTCTTTCCAACTAAAAGTTCCAATTTTTATTTTAAATTTGCATTTTCCCAACACATTAATTTTCTGTTCATTCGCCGCTAATATTGTACCTTCCCATTTTTCTAATGCTTTAACAATATTTAATGATTTAAGTTTCTCATATAGGCTATGTGTGATCAGATTTTTACTGGATCCAGTATCAAGTAAGGAGTTTACTATTAATTTTTTGTGTACTTCGATTTGAAGACAAGGCAGGCTATTATTTACATTTACTTTAATTTTATTATGCTTAATCCTTTTGAATTTGTTCCATCCTTTTACTAACTTCCTTAACTCAGTCTTGTATTCGTGGGAGTGATTAGGACTAGGATCTACGTGATAATCAGCGGGAGTACTAGCGTTGATTTTGTTAGGACTAGATACCCCCTCGATTATGAGTTTTTTGGAGCTCTGAAACATTGCCTGGCGATGTGTCCTTTCCGGTTACAGTTGTAACAAGTTCTTGTTTGCGGGTCTTGTGCTCTTGAGGACTGTGAGGAGTTATTTTGGTTTGCATGGGGATTGAAGCGTTGGTTCTACTGATGTGCGTTTTTAGGGGATTTAATTTTAAATTTTAAGCCAAACCGTTGGACACTGTTTCAATTACCGTAGCCTTCGGTTGTAATACACTAACACACTCTCAAAGACGTATATGGTAATTTCCAAGGAAACTCTTGACATTTGAGTGACGACATCTTTTATTAAATTCAAAAAAATAAATTAATTACATCCTTGATATTTAATTTCATTTACATGTGCCAGTGTGGTAATTTAATTTTAGTACTATTTGATCAGACCAGTTAAAATGTTATAGACTCAAAATACAATTTATGTATGATTACTGTATCAGTAAATATATGGAATGATCTTACTTGGTTAAGATGACTTTATCTACACTGTTCCCCAATAATCGGACTCTATCCCGTACCTGGAGCTCGTCTGGAAAACAAATTCCCAGAATAATAATATGAGGTAAATTACATTTAATTTTTTTTTTTTTTTACAAATTTATGTGAAACAGTTCTTTGATAAAAAAATTTTTTGAAAACTTATTTATGCAAAATTCGTTATGAAAATTCCACATGTGCTTTTCAATGCAAAAATGAACAGGAAAGCTATCAATACTTTACATCATTATTTACATTTAAATAACAATAAATGCATGATAATTAATGATTTGGAATATTAACACATTCAAGAAAAATTTATTTTACAGTTTCACAAGTTGACAATATATTATATTATGACAATTGAAATTATTATTACTTACTATTTCAACGAGCAGGTATTTCATGTGGGGAAAACGTAACAAAAGTGAAGAAAATTAGCTGAGTTTAAAATTAACAGACATTCTTTTTTTTTGTTTTGTTCAGCACTAGTGCCAACCAGGCAAAACTAATTTATCCAATGTAACTAACTTAAACTACCTCTTGTTATGCAATGATACTATATAATGTAAATATCTTTTTGTAAAATAAAAGTTTTAAAATAATGAAAATTATTTCCTTGTAATCAGTACAAAATATCCCCTGACCTCTTAATTTTCACTTATTTTAAAACATGATAGCATAACTCTTTACATGGATAACAAATTAACAGAACACCTTTTCTTATATAATGTACAATTTAAGAAGTTAAATGACTGAACAAGAATTTAATCAAGGCAACAGTACTCTCATCTCCAACTTCTTCCAATAGTTACACTTTTTGCTGCTAGGTGGCAGCATCAGCGCGCGGAGTACAAGTATTGCCAACATAAAACGAAATATTCAACCAAATTAAAACTTTCTTTGTGTGAAAACTTAAAGAAAAGAACGTTTGAAATGTTATAAATCATTACACATTTTGTTCAATCAAAATTAATGCCTTTTAAGATACTCACAAATGCAATTTTATAATCGGAATGTCTAAACAAATTTCTTTTTTACAAATATAATAAATCTGTTTAGTTGGCAATTCGGTTATTTTCGGATCTGTGGACAATCACTCTCTCTTTGTTCGGTTTTGAGTCCGTTGTTTTGCAGTGTTGTGTGTTGTGGTTTTGTGTGGTTTTTAGTGTTTTGTGAAAGTGTCAAGTGTGATGAAAGTGTTAAAGTGACCTTGATAGTATCCTTAATAACTAAATCAATCAACCGCATTCATTCCGTTTATCATTTATTCGTCATTCGTGTCCCAATCATACCCTCGTACACTCGCATACAATCCTTCATTCATTCTAATGCACAGATTAAAATACCCGAATTTTGTTCAAATCCAAACCCTTTGACAAAATTAATTCTTTAATTACATTCAATTACACCTTTTCCGATCATAAAATATACATATTAAATTATATGGCCTTTCTAAACTCGTTTCTATACAAACATAAACATGAAATATAACCTATCATGATTTAACAGGCATAAATTCCTTAGCTAAACCTTTCATGTTCGAACAACACTTTTTGGCATAAACAATTAGGCCTACATAACCAAAGAGAATGTAAAATATATACAGAGTACATCTCTTGGTTATTAAATCCCTTTTCTTATTTACAACTAACCAGGTTCATAAAGTTTTAAGTCAATTATGTGGGTTTTTCTCACATCAGTAGGGTCTGTTGTTCTTTGCACCAAACAAGTAACATCAGTTAACCAATGGATTATCCGGAAGATTCCAATGTATCTCGGAGCTAGCTTCTTGCAAAATTTCTTGAATTTGTTGCTTAAATAATGAGTTCTGACGTAGACTAGCGAATTCAGCTTGAATGGGTGTCTTGATTTTGCCGGAGAAAATCTCAGTCGGTTTCTGTTCTGCTGGATACTTTTTCTTGCATTATTTATGGCTTTCCTTAGATTTTCCTTCCTTTCTTCAAGTGTTAATTCGTTTGAAATTAAGTTCTTCAGGTCCCATAAATTTGTCAATGTGCAGCTAGGCTCATGCTGGAACATTAATTTAAATGCACTGGTTTTGGTGGATGAATTTATAGCTGTATTTAGACTGATCTGTACCATGTCTAATTCACTGTCCCATTCAGTCTGCTTATCATGATAAAAACTTCTTAACAAGGCGCCTAAATCTCTGAGTATGCGTTCAGTCCGATTTCCACTACTTTTATAACTGGGGGTGGTCCTGTGGGTTATGTAATTTTTGAATAAATATGCCTTGAATAGGTTGGAAGTAAAGTAACTTGCGTTGTCAGTAACTATTGTTTTTGCTATAGAAAAATTTGCAAAGACATTTTTCAATTTTTCAATTATGGCCTTTGAAGTACAGTCCTTTATAGCGTACAACCAAGTATATCTTGTGTAAGCATCTAAAATGGCAAGAACATATTTATTCCCTTTTTTGGAACGTACCAGTGGTCCTAATAAATCAATGTATAAAGTGTCCATGGCCTTTTCAACTGGGATTGATACTAGTTTTCCTTCAAATTTTCTTTGGGTACTTTTTGCCATCATACAGATTTTACAAGCTTTTACTTTTATGCTGATAAAATTATCTAGATTAGGGTGATAGAAATAACTTTTGTACCTGTCACTTCCCGTAGGTACCAATTGGGAAATGTGGTACTCTGGATTTAATTTTAAATTTTAAGCCAAACCGTTCGACACTGTTTCAATTACCGTAGCCTTCGGTTGTAATACACTAACACACTCTCAAAGACGTATATGATAATTTCCAAGGAAACTCTTGACATTTGAGTGACGACATCTTTTATTAAATTCAAAAAAATAAATTAATTACATCCTTGATATTTCATTTCATTTACATGTGCCAGTGTGGTAATTTAATTTTAGTACTATTTGATCAGACCAGTTAAAATGTTATAGACTCAAAATACAATTTATGTATGATTACTGTATCAGTAAATATATGGAATGATCTTACTTGGTTAAGATGACTTTATCTACACTGTTCCCCAATAATCGGACTCTATCCCGTACCTGGAGCTCGTCTGGAAAACAAATTCCCAGAATAATAATATGAGGTAAATTACATTTAATATTTTTTTTTTTACAAATTTATGTGAAACAGTTCTTTGATAAAAAAATTTATTGAAAACTTATTTATGCAAAATTCGTTATGAAAATTCCACATGTGCTTTTCAATGCAAAAATGAACAGGAAAGCTATCAATACTTTACATCACTATTTACATTTAAATAACAATAAATGCATGATAATTAATGATTTGGAATATTAACATATTCAAGAAAAATCTATTTTACAGTTTCACAAGTTGACAATATATTATATTATGACAATTGAAATTATTATTACTTACTATTTCAACGAGCAGGTATTTCATGTGGGGAAACAGTAACAAAAGTGAAGAAAATTAGCTGAGTTTAAAATTAACAGACATTCTTTTTTTTGTTTTGTTCAGCACTAGTGCCAACCAGGCAAAACTAATTTATCCAATGTAACTAACTTAAACTACCTCTTGTTATGCAATGATACTATATAATGTAAATATCTTTTTGTGAAATAAAAGTTTTAAAATAATGAAAATTATTTCCTTGTAATCAGTACATGCTACAAAGCCCGCCTCATAAAGTACATCAAGATACCGTTCAGCGAGAGGGGTTCTGTTATCGTCAAGAATGCAACAATTAATATCCCCTATCAGCCAGTGCGTCCGGTCCCTGGGTCGAGACTCACAATACCGCTCAAGGTCACCGATAAACAGCTCCAGGTCTTGGTCGCCCGACGGACTGCGGTATATAGCCAAAATCGTTAACCGCTTACTGCCAAACGTGATGTCTAAATTTAGAGTTGTGGATCCATAAAAAAATAATTCGTCACATTGCACATTGACCCTATTATTGATGTAACAGATGACTCGCTCATTTTGGTTTCTCCGTTTCTTATTACAATAGACGTCATATCCGTCCAACTCTGTCAGCAAAGCTTCCCCCTCCTCTAACCAAGTTTCCGTCAATATTATGATGTCCCATTTTACATCACTGTAGCTCAGAACAACTAAGAATTCGTCAAAGTTTTTTCTGTAGCTACGCACATTGAAAAATACTATATTTAACCCATTAACATTAAGAATTTCAGAGAAATCATCCCATTCATAACATTCAACTTTCCTAAATTCTTCAACATTGTCAAGAATTTCATCCATTAATTTTTGACAACGCATTATCCCACATCTCCCCTCCCCCTCCTGTCGAAACTATATTGATTTGTACTAACAAGTACTTTCTTATTAATGCATCCTAACAACCACAAAAACACATACCCAATCATACGTCACATTTATTCACTTTATCATTAACAAACACTAACCATGTACTCCACACTTTTTAACCTACACAGTCATAACACTCTACACTTAACATCCTAAGTAAACATGCCCTCCTGCACCAATCGGCTTACATGCATACACGACATCTTCACGCAACAAATACCAACATTCAATTGCTCACACTTCCATACCCTACAATCCTGCATTTCACACGAGAACCAGTTCAAAATTTCATCATTATCTACCGGTTTCGATTTGCAACAATTTTATCGGTTTTACTAGACTGACGTGTTAACTAGCCACTTTTCCCTTCTCGCATTCCGCCACAAACTTCAAAAGTAGTCCTATAATACATTACTACATACTTAAACGACTAACCTAAATAAATCAGTTTACATAAGCAACACATGACATAAAAAATGAGGATCAGCTTGATGGCATAAAATAATTAAAAACCAAGAATAATGTTTAAATTATTTGTTTTTGTGGTAAATTATAATTACCTGATAATGAATATTTGAAATTATTAAGCATTCAACTTTAAGACATATAGAAACTCTGCAGTATACGTTAATTTATATAATTTACTTACTGCATGTGAGTTACTAAAAATATAATTAGAATTAATTTATGGTATTATATTAAAAAATATTAACGACAAAAAAGATAACTTTATTGCATTATTGGAATTGATAAAAAACAATGCTTTGATTATACTTATATTTACAATTTTATATTAATGATTGAACGATCGATAACATAAAATTAACATGTTTCCAACTAGCCAGCAGAAATAACTTAGATTGTGTCCTTCTAACTTTACATAGGAGTACCTCCCATTAATTATTTACTCTAGGCAAAAAAAGAAAAATTATTATATTTTCTTAAGATCATCTACCTCCAGTAGTCGCAAGCCTCGTCCACCATCTGTCTTCCTGACGAACACTTTCCCCTCGAAGGTCCAGGCGCCGGCCAGCTTCCCGTCCCTGACATACTGCTTGGCGTGGTACAAGAGATTCTTATTGTAGGCCGTCAAGAGGCTGAAGATGAGCACAGGACCAGGTTCCAGCGCCGATGAGATGTCCGCCGTTGTTATCCTCTTCTCCCGGGCAGCGGCGAGCCAGTCCTCCCGAACTGAACGTGAGACGAACGCAGCGACGATGGACTGGTGTCCCCCATGCCTGGGCCGTTGGAGTCGGTGAGCCACGGAGATGTCCGACCGATACCATGTGATCTTCAGGGCTCCGGCGATAGCTTGCAGGATAGCATACACATCCTCCCCCTGCGTGACGGGGACGCCTGTGATCTCTATGTTGTGTCGTCGGAAATACTGCTGCAGATCTCGAAGCTCTGAACGTAGGCTACTAGCTTCATTTTTATTTTTTTTTCATTTTCAGCCTTGTTTAATTCGCACAATTCGCGGAGCTGTTTATTTTCGGTCTCCAAAGATGCAATTCTTTATTTAGTTTCTTCAATTGAAGAACGTAAACCCTCGATGCCAGTTTCAACAGTATCAAAACGCCTTTTAGTCTCATCCATGTTCTTGGCCATGTCATCACGCCTTTTCCTAAGCAATGACATTATTTTCTCATTGCCTTTGGTCCGATTCACTGACCGACGACGCAGACTCTAACGTGCACGTGTCGCAGAGCCACTGAATGTTTTTCTTGCCGCGTTTCCTCCACGCGGCGGCTGTCTTCGTGTTGCAACATCCCAAGTGAAAAACTCCAGTGCATTCTGTACACTTAGCACTCACTTTAGCATCACTAATAGGTTCGTTGCACTTGCTACAGTTATCAGCCATTGCTTAAACACGTAAAAATAATTGTATTTAATAATGAGAAATTGCAACACGGGCTTGATTATACACTTGAGACTTTTGATTGCACAATATTATTGAAAAAAATAAAGCTGAGAGTAAATTTATAGCTACAGAGGCGAATAAATAACTATTGACTTGATGCACAGTTCGTGACAAGACGGGCAGGGTAGACGAGCGGGCACCGCGTTATCTAGACATCCGCACTGGACGAGCGACAGATAAGGAATGAATATGGAGAATAGGCAAACTTTTTTATTTATGGACAGATATATATGAAACTTACTATATGGCTTTATATGGTCGAAATAAATTTTTTCTATGCTAAAAACCTTCTTTAGCATGAAAAAACCCCATGGCAGCATACCTGCATAATCTTTCCCTATATTTATCTTAAGGAGAATAGACATTTATTTCTCTATGAACACGTGATGAAATTTTGTTTATAAGTTTAGCTGGTCAAAATTAATATTACTAATTTGGAAATTCGCTGAGTACGCAGGTCTGCTGCGAGGGGGGTTATTTTTAATTTGTGGAAGTTTTTTTTCAAAAAGATTTGAGAAAGTTCTGGAATGTTCCAATAGTTTTCCCCGTGCGCCACCGTTTCCGGCGTAGTTTACATTCATAAAAGAAAAGTTTGGTCTGTCATTTTTAGTTTCATTGACTTGCGTTTCGTCTCGTTCCCGTGCCATTTCTTGGGAGATGGCAGGCTTCTAAGTTGTTTAATTTACGAGTAAGTAAGATTCATCATTTTCGATTTAATATTCATGGGTATCCACTGTTCACAAAAACATTGTTCATGGTTTTTCCAAAAAAGGAGATTTCTTTTTCTCCGCTCTGAAAAATGCAGTGTGAGTTTCTGCAGGAAATGTCCCAGTTGAGGTTAGAACAATTTCAAATTCAGATTTGAGGTGATGGATGTTCTCCAATTGTAAGGATTTGTGTTTATTGTGAGTTAATTTTTGTAAATTAGTAAATTTGTTGCTCAGTGCTGGTTGACAGAATCTTGTCACATTTTGCATGGACTAGGCCTAGCCTAGCCTGTACCATAAGTTCCTTTCAGATATGTATTTTACATTTTGTATGAGCCTTAAGTGTTAAATTTAATGTCTTATGCTTATACATTTATCTCACTAATTTCACAGACATAGATAGGGTTGAAAAAACAACCCTGTATAGGTAGTTTTATGAAAATAGTAAGCACTATACTCTTTTTTCATCAGAAGAAAATAAACAATTTTGTAGACTATTACATTATAAAAGAGATTTGCCTTTTAAAATTTTCCTCATTTTACCTAAACAACTTCAATGAAAATTGGCTTAACGAATAAAATGTAAAAACAGAAAGAAGTGAGCATAGGGGATAGGAACCGTTAGTTATTGTGAGTGAATTTGTGACAGGGCCCACGGATGGCGATTTCGCTGCCCACTGCACCGGATGGTCCGAACCTAGACTACTGAATTACTTGGCCTGACTGCTACTGCGCACTTCTAAGGCAAACATGGATGCACACTACCAGCCTGACCTATACCTGCCTGGCACATGAACCGCCCTACACGTTTCGGCTCCACCGTCCTGGCTAACTCCGGTGGGATAACCTCTCTGGACCCTGTCAACGGCTGTGAGGTCAGTGTTAACATGATGTACTAGGCCCTGCCATCTACCACCGCCGGGCTGTCATTCCACCTGGACTTTCAATCTTGTCAAGCCAAAGTTGGTGTGAAGCTTTAGGCTCATGTTAGAGCTGCTGTAATGGTACAAATTCAAATTATGTTAAATTGAACTTATTATTGAAATTATGTTAAAAGCCACTGAAAAAACTTCCCATTTCTCTTTCGGAAACTAGCCTGGAATCGCTTATCGCATTACATCGGCACTATGCCTACTTTGCATTTGCCCTCTAGGGCTCACTCAGCAGACAGCCATTCTTTTTCTAAAGATCTAGATAGCAATCTGTTTTAAATATGTATTCTTGGATCGTGGAGCTCTCCTGAACAAATTGTGACAAGCAACACTAGTTGTCCTCACCCTCCAACATTTTCTGGCCGCTCGAACCAACCGACAGCAGTCCCTCTTGTGGTGTGGCCTCCAGGCGTGGCCGTTCCCGGCGTGTACAACGGATGAATGTGTAATCTACTTTGTTAGGAAAGCAGACAATAAATGCAGTCAGGTGCAATGTATAATTGAAAATAGCCTTGATCCAATAAAATTTGGGCAGGAAGTCATCCACCTCACCGTGTCCATGTTATCGATGTGTAGGGAAGAGAGCGGCTTTCAAAGGCCTAACGGATATTTAATATTAAAAACCTCACAGATCTATGTCGACGTCCTCCTGAAGTCTCCTTCAGAAATCAGTTTTACCTAGTTTTTTATCGGACTGAAAACTTTCCCCTGCGGCTTTACATACTTCTTTCTTTTTCCTGAAATCACGGTATCGTCAAGTCCTCATTGCGTCCAAGCCTTCTAACTATCAGACGTGCTTTCCTTGCGATCCGATTATGTTACCTTACTGAAATGACCAAATAATATTATCTCGATTTACAAAATTACGAAGTATATTTTACTTCTTATGGATGTTTTAAATAATGAAACCATATAACGAACGTTTAAAAATTAAGATCATAACATTTACCCAAGTATGTTAACTTAAATGTCTTTATTCCCACATACCATAAGTCATAAAGTTGGAAGACTCCGAATAGAAAACTTTCTCAATTTCGTAAGTCCTTCCGCGGATTATTGATCTTATGACTTGAGCTTAGTCAATGTTTGTTTACTCCCCACTAGTTTATGGTTCCCAATAAGTATTGAGGTATTTTGGTAATCCCTAAAGTTGGATAGGTTTTCAAGTTTGTTAATATAGTCAAAATCAGTTAATTTATATAATAGAAAAATATATTAATTTGATAAATAATAAAAAATAAACTTGCCATTGATTTTATGAAAGCTATTTTATCCCTAAGAAAGCACTGATATCTTATCGTTGATATTTAAAATCAAGCTTATAATGTTATGCTATTCAAAAGATGCAGCAATAAGTATTACTTTAAGAAATTTTTTATACAAACCATTCTCATAAATTTGTAAAGTAAAAAGAGTTTTTTGCTATAAATTCTTTCATTTTTGTACTTTATTATAACACAAATTTATAAAAAAGTTAAAAATTTATCCTTACCTTAACCATGATAAAAGGGCTTATAATCATATTTTTAGCTTGATCACCTAGTCTAAATAAGTAAATTAATATTCAATCTTTTAACAACTATAGGTGATACCAAGGGCTTGACAATCAAAGTATCCATATAATTGTAACTCATATCGTTAACTTTTGAAAGTAAAAAAATTCAAAGTGCAATTGTATCTATTCTAGACTCTTCTCATGTCGTTGTTGATGTCTCATGTTGGCATTGTCGTAACCCCAGTTATTTAGTAAAATGCAATTTGATACTTCCTATTTTTATGACAAATAATTTAGATGATATAATTATAGTATTTATATGATATATAGTTGTGATAAAAATTGAAACTGTAAAGTTTTCAAGGTATAAAATCGAAATTAAAAACCAAAATATTACTTTTCTAAGTTTTTTGACATATATCAATAACACAGTTTATGATAGTATACCCAGTAATAAAATGATTTGACTTAAACTGAAATTAATAAATAATTAATAGGCAAGGATGATAATTATAATTTTTCTCCTTTTTATCAGCTCGTGAGGTCAAGACCAACAAGATTTTAAAGTTGACATGTAACTCTTATGGAAGAAGGGTAATAAATTGAATCATTAGACAGCTATTCTGTTCAATAAACTATTGAGTCTCATTTTATATTGTTATTATTTTGATTACTCTAAAAACCAGCACAATTGGAACTTTGTGAATTAATGCTACTTCCAAAGTTTAAAACAACCAGTTTAAAAATTGTTCTCCGAGTTTCAAAATAAATGTGAAATGATAAGGCCTACTACAGATAATTCTGTGTGCACAGATTAATGGCGAAGATCATTAACTGACAATTCTGGCCCCACTCCATTGTTGTCTCTGAACAAGGAGCATCATCAATGTTGGATCTTGTGGCACCGAGTCATTAGTTATTTTATGTGTCCCTCATGTATGATAGTAAAAAATTATGGCGGATCACATTTTTTATGTTAATTATATTATGTTGCCTAATTTATGTTTTAATAATTAATTTAAAGTACACATTTTAATTAATTTTTTCGTTTGGTCCTCTTTTAGGGGTTAGCAAATAGGTTGTTTGTATTAATCAGAGTCTTGGAGTAATTGTTCACCTTGATCAAATTGTTAATTTTTTATTAATGGTATCATTAAAAAAATATATAGAGTAATATCGCTCAACCTGAAATAAGACGAAGTCGATATATATATATATATATATATATATATATATATATATATATATATATATATATATTTTTAAATGTGCAGAAGTTGATGGTCCTATGTAACGTTCAACATTATGAAGGTCCATGGGACATACCGTTTTTAAAAAGTACAGAATAGATTCCACAGAGTATATAACGCTATTCTGGAACTATAAACCCTTCCGAACTTTTATATTCACTGAAAATTGTTTATACTCTATAAATAAAATTATTACAGGATTTGTTGGTCCCTTGCGAAAACTTCGGAAAATGCTGTTCCTGTATAATACACCGCGTATAATGATTCTCATCATGCTGGTCCATTGCAAAATGTGATTTTGGAGGGGATGAGGGGGAATTGAAGTATAAAGAGTGTATAATCTACGTCATCATCTTGGTCCACTTAGGTCTAAGTAATCAAGAAAGTGGTTTTATTTATAGTAATGAATACTGGCAAGCTAGTATTACCAGCAGCATGAAAGTGATATTCAACAATTAAATTACATATCTATCAATCGTTTTTTTAAGTTTAAGGAAAAAAAGGTGTTTCATACTTATTGCATGAAGCTGAAATTAAATATTTTCTAGGAATAAAACAAAAGTGAATAAATTTTTTAAAAGTGAATTAAAATTTGGCGTAATTTGTTGAGATGTATATGTTTAAAATACCATGTGTTAAAAAGACCTGGAGGAGTAAAATATTTCTTTTATTTGTCATTTTACGTAAACACAATTTGTTGTGAGTAAATTTTAAGCGTAAAAAATAAATACTCATTGAGAACAACGTGTCATATCACATGGAAATTTACCGATAAGGGAAAGTACAAACTAAAGGATTCTTTAAAATCTTAATGTTTTGTTCTTATGTCTTCTAATGCTTACATTAAAAATGTCTTTAAGTAGAAAAGCATTGCTACAAACTCAACTAGAAACTAGAAATAAAGACCCAGTCAAACATGGAGGGCGATCAAATATTGCAATAATTAAAATCCGCCAACCTGCAAGAGAAGAAGCATTGTAAATTCTCAAGAGGAAAGTTTGATTTTAAGTTTAATGCGGTAGCCTTCTGACAGATGCGTTTTGGAGTTGACCATGCTTTTTATACTTGAATTATCTTCATTTGGTTGCTTGGGGGTATTAACATACGTTTAGAAATATTGACTTATATCTATATCATTTGAAAGGAAACTTTAATACCTAGGGCCCTATGAAATCAACAATTTTATTTTATTGATTGTTTGATTAATTAACAACAAAGTAATCTTAACATTAACCGGCTTGACATGAAATAATGGATTTTTACTCTGAATGATTACAATCACACGTCCATAAGGATCATAGCTCGTTTTGAACATTAAGTTTTGTTTAAAATAAGCTCAAGGATATATCTTTATTTCATTTTATTTAAATTTAATGCTCATTCATTTATTAGTACCACTTATCACAGAATCAACTTTGACGGGCATTTAATGTCGTGGGCCAGGATAGTTGAACTTCAACTATTACTACCTGTAATATAGCGGAGTGTATGCTGGCTGTTTTGTTACATCCTTAAATAAATATTGTATTTATTTAGACCTGCTTGTTATTAATAATGAACCACTTGCTAACCCTGTAATACATTGCAAAAAAGTATTACCTCATTTGCAGTTTTCATAATCTTGGAAATATCATGATTAAAAGAATAATTAAAAATGCAACCGAGTAAATATTTCAAGGTAGATGAAGTATGGGATTAAATGTCCAACGCAAACCATTCTATTTCATAGTTCAAGACCACATGTAAAAAAAACCTAACAGTGAGGATTCCCAAACATTCGAAAACAATATCAGAATCATTAAATGAAGTTAAAATTGTAAACTATCTAATAAAACAATAAAATTCGTAAAGTAGTATAAAACAATGAATTATGGATAATTATGTTTTAATCCAATTTTTCATTACATAGTTTTCCAGACGGACAACTTATTTTATATTTATAATAATGTTTTCATAAGTTTTTTTGGTGTTTTCCACAAAATTTAAAAAATTAAAAATAGAATTCCCAAAGAATGTTTTTATTAACAACGCCTCTGTATTTTTCGATAAGCTTTTCATTATGCTATTTAATACGCTAAGGGGTTTTTGTCTTTAGAATTCCTCCTACAATTTTCAGCCGATTTTCAAGTTTTTGGTGTCGTTGGATAGAGCTTGGTCTGGAGCTGTTTCCATCAAAAACTGATGGGAATCGGACTGAAAATAAAAGCACTATCCACCATTGAAATCTCAAAATTTCCCATTAAAATAACATTGGGATTGAATAAAGCATTTTAAACATCTGTTAATAATCAGCTGTAAATATTGTTGTAGTTATTGGTTATTGCAAATATTCACATTATTTGGTTGGTCGGATGTATTTAATTTAGAGCTAAAGTAACATTTGTACTGTACTGAAATAAACTGCTTGATTTTGAGCAACACGTATACTAGTATCCTTTAAAATATTAATGATCTCATTCATTTCTGTTTATCACATAGTTAATTGTAATTTTTCTTACTTTTTTTCTTATTGGCGTATAATATGAACGCAATGAAAATAATTTATATAACAATTATATGAATGTTACTTAAAAAATACACAATAAAAGATAAAAGGAATAAAAAGTAGTTAAATTACTAATTACTAGGAATCGCCCATGGTTGAAATTCGGCCAAAAATTAAGTTTATCTTGAGCCAATTAGTCTTAAAATGTTTTATAATTCAAACATATGTTCTTCCTGATTTGCTGAAATTTTTTTTACAACAGCTGTTTAATGATCCTTCTCTCATAAGATTAACATTGCAACTTTTAACACCAGGAGGGCGTAGCCCTGATGGCAAATGTAAATTATAATAGGATTCTGCTCATCTACAGGACTACATTTCTGATGGTATTCGCGGATTTCTCCTACGATGCACACAAGCTGAGAAATAGGGATGAAAAGAAACATGGTTGCCTATTAATATCTACTAGGGATCGCCTCCTGATCGAAATTCGACCAAAATTTCAGTTGATCTTGACCCAAGAAGTTTAAAAACATCTTATAACTGAAACATCTGTCCTTCCTGTTTTCCTATCAGTTGTTTTTACAACAGCTGTTTAATGATTCAATGAATTATCCTTTATCCATAAAATTAACATTGGAACTTTGAAAGCCTGTGGGTCGTAGCCCTGAAATCAGATGTGAATTTGTATGGGATTCTGCTCACCTACAGGACTATGCCTTTCTAACAATATGCGCGGATTTCTCCTGCGATGCACACGAGCTGGGAAAAAGAGGAAACGAAACATGCGTACCTAATAGGCCCTCTTTAAAATACTTAATCCCAGACAAGGAAGTATACAGTGAGACTGCCGTGCGCCACGCACTGCCGACCGCGTTGAAACTTTTGTCTTGCATCTATTTTCATCAAGTATAAGTCGTAAATCAATAAAAAATTAAAAAATTCAATTGCTGCTCTCAAAATTACATATTTTGATAGTTCCTCTGATGGAAAGAAATTTTAATCGCCGGTTAACTTTTTTATGTAATGTATTAAAACTAGTACAAAAAAATATTCTAATATTTAAATTAAAAAAAAAATATATTTATAACTGTATTGTCATAGTTATAATTCAATGCCCCATGCTCATGAAAAGCTAAGCATTTTTATCTCAATCTTAACTGCATTTAATTGAAACTTATTTGATCAGCAAACATTTAATGTTTTTGCACTCAAAATCACGATTTCGTCTTTCTGTCATCTACTGCTATGGCGGATTTCGTTTCAACTGCTTTAAATGCAGCTATCACCCGTCTATTGGTCTCATGTGGTTGTTGCTTAGAAAATCCGAAATACTTTGAAATTAGACACGCTACCCTCATATTGTGGCGGCACGGAATGGGTGGAGGTTATCGCAAGAACGGTTTTTATAGAGGATGTGCGTAATGCTATGGACATCCGGCGTTAATCTGTTTTGATAATTCGCACCTTCGGCCGAAAGATATCATCATCAACATCAGAGAGGTGTTTTTAAATTAATGTCGACTGGGCATACAAAGAACTAAATTTCCATTATATAAGCATTATATATTTAAATAGCGTTGTCTACCTTATATTCCAAATTTTTAGCAAATATTTTTTTCATTTAGATTCGGATATAGTTTTAAAACACAATATTTTATCTAAATTAGTTGTATGTATCATACTGAAATAGTAGTTTTCATTAATAAGATGGAAAGTGAAATTTTTCTGTGCGTATTAGCGTTTTAGGACTAAGGCTAAGGCAAGCTTGGATTAAGTGACTAAGCACAGAAAATACACTGTCTGTTTGAGTGATGAACAAAGTTTTTCATCACATTGCAAAAATATAAAATTAATAACTAATCCTAATATAAATAATTTACAATTTCATCATTGTAACTTACATTTAGTAGGCTGGTTTACTTCCATCTTAATTTAAATATTCTTAAAATTAGCTATGTGAGTGGAATGAATGAAATGCCGATATAAAGTATGTAAATTGTAGGCTGCAAGTAGGTTTTTTTAACATTTTAGTCTTATTCTTTTGGATTTATAAGATTTTTGCTTAGAAGAAAACTTTTTCATCACACTGCACAGAACAGCCGTTTTATGGCTTGTAATTAGACCACAAATTAGGTGTTTTCTGTAACCTTTTAAAGGTACAAAAAATATGTTAATTTCTTCATGTGCTAACCTCAAAATTCAATTTTACTTCAGCAGAAATCGTACTAATCCAAAACAAATAAGACTAAAAAAAAACCACTTTTAGACTACAGTTTGAATGCAATTTTTTACATTTCATTTACATATCAGCTGTCTTTAAGACATATTTAAATTCAGAAAAAAATTATTGGTTAAGAAGACCAATAAACTCAGAAATCACATTAAAATAAAAAATATCAAAATTAATAACTCGGTGTCTTATTTTACTTGAGATTGCAGTGCATGGCGATCTCATTTTTATCCAGCAGTAGCTAGAATAAATCTCGTTCAGGTTTCGATGGAGGGGGTAAGCGGGATGATGCCACACACTTCCCCTAGATTTCTCGTCATAATTCCATCAGAGACCAACATCTTCTGGTTTTACAAAATATAAAATTTACAATAACACTGATGTTGTTGGTCTACTTTAATGGCGGGCTTTGTAAAAACGGTCACATAGTGCTGGTCCACTTAAAAAACAAGATGGTGGTTTTATAAACTTGATCATATCAAGCTGGTCGGACCTGCTTAATGTAACAGTGGACCATGAACTGCTATCGGACCTGCTATGTTCTGCAGAGAAATAGAGGGTGGACCATCAATAGTGGGGTTTTTATATCTATATATATATATATATATATATATATGTATATGTATATGGCTCTTTAACTAGTTATAAAAAGACTATTGAATAAAATTTTTTTTTCTTAAAAAAAATTAACATAGTTAGTGCCACTTTATTTCTTTAAATTATTGTTTTATTAATTATAAAATGACATTTTTTTAATAATAGATATTTTAAACATTAATGAAAGGAAATGCAATATGATATGAATGAGTTGATGAATATTTTGGAGCTTTTCTAACAAGAATAACGAAAATAAAAATAAAAAAAATCCAGCATTATATAAATATCCATTATTCTCATCATACAGTGTCGACGTCAGCGTTTCTAGTTTTATGTAATAATAGAAACAATCATAATATTATCATCACAAGAGATTATCTTGTACTACACATTTTCTTAGGGATCATCCTCATAGAAACACAAGTCCCCAAGTTTTTAGTTGGTCTTTGAATTAACTTAATTAGGTTATAGAATATAATACAAACTTTCTGTTCAATGTACCAAACACCCAAACTAAAAAATAGAGTTTATGGGAGCATGATAATTTTTGATCTTCATTTCAGTAATCCGATTTAATATAATTAAGATTGATAGTCTGATATTTTCGACTTCAACACACACACACACACACACACACACACACACACACACACACACACACACACACACACACACACACACACACACACACACACACACACACACACACACACACACACAAACTTGTTCGCCTATATTTGTGGGGAATTGGGATTACACACCTATTTGTGGGGCCATGTATGTGCATTTGAGAGGTATTGTGGGGCCGTATTTGTATTGTGGGGCCATACAACAAAATTTAACCTAACTTAACCTAAACTAACCTAACCTAACCTAACCTAACCTAACTTAACCTAACCTAACCTAACCTAACCTAACGATTATTGACTTTTTCGACCATAAAAAGTAGAATTTTTACTCAAAATAAAAAAAATAAATCTTTGTGGGGCCGTGTGTATGGCCCCACAATTTCAGAAGGCCCCGCACTCAGGTGAAATTCACACACTTGTCCCCACAAATATGGCGGAACCTGTCCACACACACACACACACACACACACACACACACACACACACACACACACACACACACACACACACACACACACACACACACACACACACACACACACACACACACACACACACACACACACACACACACACACACACACACACACACACACACACACACACACACACACACACACACACACACACACACACACACAAACACACACACAGTCTTATTCGCCTATATTTGTGGGGCCTTGTGCTTACACACCTTCTTGTAGGGTCATGAGTGCGCATTTGACAATACTGTGGGGACATTTGGAATCGTAGGGCCATACAAAAATCCAAACCTAAAGTAACCTAAACAAACTTAACCTAACCTAACCTAAACTAACCTAACCTAACCTAATCTAACCAGCATTAACTTTTTCGACCCTAAAAAGTGGAATTTTAGCTCAAAATGGAAGATCAAATTTTTTCGGGCCGTGTGTATGGCCCCACAATTTTAAAAGGCCTCACACCAAGGTGATATTTACGGCCCCACAAATATAGTGGACACTGTCCACACACACATATGTCGATCCCATTACTTTTTTACCATACTGTATAAAAAACTAAAATTGAAAAAAATTAATGTCTTGCTATTTTATTAGATTGTTTGTGTGTGTTTACGAAGTGGAATATTTTTACATTTTGATGGGGAAATTCCGAAACGCCATCTTGTTACTATCTGACATCGACCAGCTGTTAGAAGCAATCATTAATTAATAGCCCAATGACAAATTTAAAATGGTCCAGAATCAAATTTATAAAAATCCATCATCATTACAAAGGATCCAAGGATCCTTTGAATTCAGCCAGTTAAAATTATAAAGTATAAATAGTTTTTTGTCCCTGTGGTGTATTTTATTGTATTGCATGTATTTTTATGAGTAGTACACTAAGAAATTTATTACACTCTGTGCGAAATGGACTCTTATTATTATTAATATAAATTATACTTAGACGTTGGTCCCAAAATACAAAAAAATAAAATAATAATAATAATAAAATATAGATACATATTACCATATTACGTCTAAAAAGCTGTTACTCGTCAAATACTTTTCTATTTATTATAATTGTTAAATTTTTAAATCATAATTATTTATTTAACTAATAAATCCCTCAGGTTGTCATAATTATTTACTTCAATTTTTTCTACATTTTCAAATTATAATCCTAATTACAATACCAACCAAAATGCGGAGGTCATCAAGGGTCGTTATCATTTAGGGGTGGTCACACCTGTGCCACAGTTATCATTAGTGTTGAAATCCGCATCTAAAAATAACATTTATATTAAAAATATATTGGAAATATTTACATTTTTATTTGTTACTCTCTTAAAAACTGTATTTACTATGAATCAAAAGTTTTATTTTCAAAATTTGTAGCAGCACACAGCGTTAAGATTTCGTAATTGTCACAGACGCACAGTCTACATCAAGAAAGAGGAGATAATGAAATATATTTGTTTTAGTGTTATAATCTTCTTATATCATAATATTGAGACAAATGAAAAGACTTTAACAGGTAGACTATAATTGTAAATATATTTCTAAAATATTATCAATCATTAAAATACATCTCGTTTCAATATATCTAAAAGTTATTGCAACCATGTTGAATATGTGATGTTAAACTTGTACTCGTCATTTAAAACAATTTAACACCGATGTTAAATTGAAAAGAGGAAATTAAATACAGTAGAAAACTTACTTGTTTACTCAAAACAACACTACTAGACTCCATTACAATTATATGAGTAAAACTAAAAAATGCAATAACTTTCTTAATACTTAATCTTTTAACGTCGGTTTTGTGGCTTATTACTCCTAATGCAAAGACATTTAAAATGATATATGATTATGATTTGACAAAGGCCAAAGCAGATTTCTGTAAGACTTCCAAGAGGTAAATCCCTTAAAGGGTATTTAAATTGAAAATTATTTGTCACCTGTCACATTATACATAATTTTTGACGTATTTCCATTTGGAGTAATAAGCAACAAATCCGAAGTCAAAAGGTAGAGTATTAAGAAAGTATTTTGTTTTTGTTTTACCCAAATGATTTTAATAGAAGCTTGGTTTGCCTGCCATGTCCGTCTTGGTGATTCATTTGAAGTATAGTTTGCGGGATTGTACTGTGCTATTCGAGACCTTTAGTTCGATCAGTTTTGGGCCATATCAACAAGTGCCTCAGTACCAGATCCCAGCCTTAGTACCATATCCCGGCATCAGTACCTGATCCTATCCTCAGTACCCGATCCCAGCACCAGTCCCTAATCCCAGCCTCAGTACATGCTCCCAGCCTCAATATCTGATCCCAGCCTCAATACCAGATCCCGGCATCAGTACCTGAGCCTATCTTCATTGCCTGATCCCAGCATCAGTACCTGATCCCTGCCTCAGTACATTATCCCAGCCTCAGTACCTGATCCCAGCCTCAATACCTGATCCCATCATCAGTACCCGATCCCAGCCTCAGTACCTGATCCCATCCTCAGTATCTGATCCCAGCCTCAGTACCTGATCCAACCATCAGTCCCTGATCCCAGCTAAAGTACATGATCCCAGCATCAGTCCCTGATTCCAGCCTCAGTACATGGTCCAAGCCTCAGTTTCTGATCCCAGCCTTAGTACCAGATCCCGGCATCAGTACCTGATCCTATCCTCAGTACCTGATCCCAGCATCAGTCCCTTATCCCATCCTCAGTACATGCTCCCAGCCTCAGTATCATATCCCAGCCTCAGTATCTGATCCCATCATCAGTAAATGATCCCAGCCTCAGTACCTGATCCCATCCTCAGTATCTGATCCCAGCCTCAGTACCAGATCCCAGCCTCAGTACCAGATCCCAGCATCAGTACCTGATCCCGGCCTCAGTACATGATCCCAGCCTCAGTACCTGATCCCAGCATCAGTACCTGATCCCATCATCAGTACCCGATCCCAGCTTCAGTACCTGATCCCATCCTCAGTATCTGATCCCAGCCTCAGTACCAGATCCCAGCCTCAGTACCTGATCCCACCATCAGTCCCTGATCCCAGCTTCAGTACATGATCCCAGCCTCAGTATCTGATCCCAGCTTCAGTACCAGATCCCAACCTCAGTACCTGATCCCAGCCTCAGTCCCTGATCCCAGCTAAAGTACATGATCCCAGCCTCAGTCCCTGATTCCAGCCTCAATACATGGTCCAAGCCTCAGTATCTGATCCCAGCCTTAGTACCAGATCCCGGCATCAGTACCTGATCCTATCCTCAATACCTGATCCCAGCCTCAGTACCAGATCCCAGCCTCAGTCCCTGATCCCAGCTTCAGTACATGATCCCAGTCTCAGTATCTGATCCCAGCTTCAGTACCAGATCCCAACCTCAGTACCTGATCCCAGCCTCAGTCCCTGATCCCAGCTAAAGTACATGATCCCAGCCTCAGTCCCTGATTCCAGCCTCAGTACATGGTCCAAGCCTCAGTATCTGATCCCAGCCTTAGTACCAGATCCCGGCATCAGTACCTGATCCTATCCTCAATACCTGATCCCAGCCTCAGTACCTGATCCCAGCCTCAGTACATGATCCCAGCCTCAATATCTGATCCCAGCTTCAATACCAGATCCCAGCCTCAGTACCTGATCCCAGCCTCAGTACCAGATCCCGGCATCAGTACCTGATCCCAGCCTCAGTACCAGATCCCAGCCTTAGTACCTGATCCCAGCCTCAGTACCAGATCCCGGCATTAGTACCTGATCCTATCCTCAGTACCTGATCCCGGCATCAGTACCCGATCCTATCCTCAGTACCTGATCCCACTCTCAGTACCAGATCCCAGCCTCACTACCTGATCCCAAATCTAGTACTTGATCCTATCCTCAGTACCTGATCATAGCCTTAGTACCTGATCCCAGCCTCAGTACCTGATCCCATCCTCAGTA
The DNA here is from genome assembly GCA_030545055.2 of Neoaliturus tenellus. Taxonomy (NCBI): domain Eukaryota; kingdom Metazoa; phylum Arthropoda; class Insecta; order Hemiptera; family Cicadellidae; genus Neoaliturus; species Neoaliturus tenellus. The sequence continues at coordinate 105,916,805 of CM061533.1, forward strand.
CATGATCCCAGCCTCAGTACATGATCCCAGCCTCAGTAGCTGATCCCAGCCTTAGTACCCCATAAAGTATTCTCGCCTGATGATGAGTCTAATTTCTACTTCTTGGAAACGGTTAATGATTTAGTTCCTGATCCCAGCTTCAGTACTTTTTAGACAGTACCTTAATCTCAGTTTTTAAACTTTGGCTATAATACCCTCTATGCTAATAATCCTGTTGCAAACTGACTTAACAGTATGTCCATTGTTTCTACGAACTAGTTATAGTGTCTGGTTGGCCGAAATAATATTCTGTCCATTTTTAATAATAATTATTTTAGTCTTCAAAAAGTGTTGATAAAATACTACTTGTACTCTAGAAAAAGTTTTTTCAAACAACTGCTGCAACTTTAACATATATATATATATATATATATATGTATATATCTATACGAGTAGATAGTACTATGGGGTTCCTAGGACACTTTTGGAGACAATCAAAAATCAAACAAATTTCACAGTTTTTTAATACAATTATGCAATATTTTTGCCATTTTTTGGCCAATTTTCAGCTTTTGTCAAATTGTCATAAAAAATATGCAAATTTAATGAAATTTTTAACAAATATGCCTAAAATCTTCTACAAAATAAATTTTTTTTAAAAACAAGTAAAATTATCATATTTTATAAGTATTTTTTAAATAAAATTAATAGTCGACTTTTCATAAGGTAATTTAAAATTTTAGTAGTATTTTTTCAATAAATTTGACTAAAATAGTAATAATTCATTCTAATTAATTTCAGTAATATCATTTTTGATTATATTATATTCAAGTAATTTTTCAGATACAATAATAATATAACAATTTGTTTTACTAGTAGCTACTATATCATAATCAAAATCTGCATTAATAATAATATCATTTTTTGAACTTGAAATATTTGTTGGATTTTTTGTAGTATCAATTACATAAATTGGTCTATTATCTAGAAATTCTGTTAGACTATAATACATTTTACTACTAATATAATAAACTTTTTTGTAATCTTGATACATTTCATACATAATTCTAAATTTTTCATTGTTTATATCAAAATTTTCCAATTCATCAGGGTAATAATGACCATTTAGTTTTACTCTTATATTTTTTACATACATACTATCAAATTTAGAAGTATCAAATAACTGATCATTTGTTCTTGATTTTTGAAATCCAATTATAATAAATTTTGGATTATAAATATTTCTATAGATATTTGTTATATCCAAACTTAAATTCTTTCCTGTAATATTTTTTTGTTCAATGCATTGCCAATGATTAAAATGAAAATTTACTTTTTCAAATTTGCTTAGTTCATTAATTAATTGAATTTTACTTGTTGTTTTGTATTCAATTATAGGAACTCTAATAAAAAATTCATCAACTGTTATTTTACCTTCAGCTGGTAATGTTGCATTATCATAAGTTCCATCAGCCTTTTTAGTTTTCCATCTAAAAATTGCATCATTATCTTGTGATCTAATAAATGTTATATTAAAACCTCCTTTGTATATTGGAATATTTACATTTTCAAAAAATCCTAATCCAAAATGAGATAAATTACCAATTGCTTCAAATGCTTTACTAAAATTTGATTCAAAACCATTATTAATTTGATTTATTTCTGATTTTGAATAAGTTATAGTACCTTTAATTGTACTTAATAGACCAGGATATTCAATTTCATCAATCAATTTATTATGTTTTCTAACTTCAATTTTTGAAAATAAAAATGGAACAAAATTATCAATTAATTTTATATTAGCACCATTATCATATGCAGTTCCATCAGATTTAGTCAATTTACCAGATATATAAAATTGAAATTTAGAAGTACAAAATCCATCTCCAAAATCTATATTAAATTCAGTTTTTTTATTAGGTTCATTTAAATGTAATTTAGATAATGGATAGAAATTTTTGTATTCAGCTCTTTCAATATCATTTATATATTTTTTGTAATCAGCCATTTATTAAGGATATTTTTTTAAATCAAAAGCTTTTTTAAAACAAGTAAAATTTTCATAATTTAATTTTTATGATTTTATAATGTCAAATTTTATTTATGTATCAATTTCATTTTTACTTTTAAAATACTCAATTTCTGTAGCATGATCAAGTATAAATTTTGCTGATATTTTTTGATGTTCTAAAATTAATTCCCAATTTAATGTAAAAGCATAATCATGAATGAAATATTCAGTTAAATCTTGATATTTACAAATCAGATCAATATAATCTTTTAATTGATAATTTATGAATTCAGTAATAAAATCTACAGTTAAATTTTGATATTGAGCAATTTTTTGCCAATTTAATTTATTTTGAAACAATCTCATCATATTAATACTCAATTCATATTTTTCAGAAATATCATCCCAATCATCTTTATTTAATTGATTTTGGTTTCTGATAATGAATAAATCAAATGAACTGTATAGAGCCATTTATTAGGGAAAAAATTTTGTAAAACAACTTTTCTTTGAATTACAAATACAACATTTTGATTTAATTACATTTATATTTTTCAATTTTATTATCTGAATATCTTTAGAATTAGTTTTTTGTTTACATTTAAGACAATAAATCAACTCCATTTATATAAAATAATTATTGTAATTTATCTATATTATCTTTAATTAGTATTATTTCAGCATTTAATTCTTTTATGGATTTGTTGACTCCATCAAATAGAAATTTTAGTTCTTTTTCTAATTTTTCTTCTAAATTTTCAACATATTTTCCAATATTAATTAAAAAGTCTGTAATTTTATTTAAATCCTCTTTAGTTTCTAAATGATCATTACCAATTTTAATAATTGAATCTAAAACTTCATCTAATTCTGATTTTATTATAACATCATATTTATTTATACTTGGTTTAACATTAACAATTCTTTTACCATTAATACTTATATAATTTTTTGATAAACCAATAGCATTTACTAGATTTTCAGTCTTTTTTACATGACTTTTAAAACTTTTACTAAAATTATTAAAAAATATATTTAATTTAGAATTTATATAATCTTCTTTAATATTAATTGGATGTTTTTTCTGTCTTCCAAACAGATCAAATATATTTTGTGAATCCATATTTATTAAGGATTAATTTATTTATTATATTATCAAATTTTTTATTATTATTTAATTCATTTAATATAAAAATACATAAATGACCACAAATTGGTGGATCATTATAATTTTGAATTTGATTATCATTATAAAATATATTATCTTTTCCTAGATATTTAACTAATTCTATTGGTGGTTTATTAACTATATTTCCATATGAATCAAAATAATATTTAATTTTATCTTTTTTATAATAACAAACCCAATGAGTTCCATTTCCATCAAATGAATCTAAATTTATAATTCCACATTCAAATTTATTAACTTTATTAGGTAATATATCTCTCATAAATACACCTCTAAAATATTTTATATTTTTACACAATTTTTCTAATTCACCTAATGTTAGTGGTTCAAAATTTTTTTATAATTTTGTTTCATATATTTTAATGTTTTTTTATCTAAACCAGATCCTTCTAAATTTTTTAATTCATGATCTAACCAATCAACAAAATTTCTAAATTTAGGAATTATAGATTCTTTTACAACTTTTGCTCCCTTTCTAACATTTGGTGTATAATTTTTAACTATAGGTATATTAGCAAAATCTAAAATTTCTTTTAGTAATCCACCATTTTTTATTTCTTTTAATTGATTATATGAAAATTCAAATCTTAATCCTTTATTTAATTTTTTATGTTTATTTAGTTTATTAATTTGTCTTTTAGATAATAATATAATATCTTTTCCATTTTCATTAAATTGATCAATATTAAATTGAATTATAACTGATTTTTTATTTTTAAATGCTAATTTTATTTTTGATTTTTGATTATCTGTCAAGTTTATATTTGTTTTTTCCATTTATTAAGAAAAAAATTTATAGTTTTTTTAATAATATAGATTAATATAATTAATGAAAAATTTTATTAAAATTTTAATCCTACTTCTAAACCCATACCAAATTTTCTTTTCATCCACATAGCACCTGATGTTGGTAATGCAATTAATCTTTCACCAATTCCATGATCATTTGATGTTACTATATCCCATGCTTTATCTTGTAAAATTTTATCAGCTATTTCATTTCTAGATTTTGTATCTTTATGATCTCTATAAAATAAATCATGTTCTTTAGCAGCTTTATCTAAATCATTTATTCCAGGATCACCTCTTTTTACTCTTTTATTTAATTTAGTTCCAGGCCCTAGATATTGATAACCAGGTACATGTAATTCAAAAGGTAAATTATTTATAACATCATTTAAAATACCTGATCCATCTTTTAATAATGGTGATGAAATATTTGCCAAAATTCTTTTTAAATACTTAATTCCTTCAGGTTTTTCAATTAATTCATCTAATTTATTTGATATAAAGTCTTTAATTGCTCTCTTTTCATTTAAAAAATTATTATTACCAGCTTTTTCTTGTGCATATATATAATTAATAATATTATCTAATTTATTTAAATCATCTATAAATCTATATTCAATTTTATTTTCTGTATATTGTCTGATTCCTGAACCTTCAATTTCCCCTTTTAATTCCCAAATATGTTTAATTAAATTAATATATTTATCACCTTTACTAGATTTTGGTTTTTTACTATTTGGATCATTATTTTTATAAATTGAATTAGTTTCCCATAAAATCTTTGAATAATTATTTAAATCATCTTGTGTATATAAATTATTATCTGGTTTCTTTTCATAAGTTAACAATCTCCATAATCCATGTGTTCCATTATATTTTTTATCATCAATTATTAAATCATCATTATCAATTACAGTTATTTTATCACCAATCATAAATGATTTTTTATGTTTATTCCAATATAAACCAAATTTATCATCTTTTGTTCTTGGTAAATATTTTTGTGCTAATGGACCAATAATTTTATCTAATGTTTGAGGTGAAATTAAGTTTGGGTCAATAAATGTCGATTCTTCTTGAATTATTGGCTGTCTGATTGGTCTAAATGGAGTACTTGAAGGTAAATTTAATTCTTCAGTTTCTGGTATTGATATATTAGCAAAATTATTAACAACAGGTACCAATTCCATTAGGTTTTTATTTTCATTTAAGACTTCACCAATTTTATTTTCAACTTTACCAATCGCTGATGTTATAGGTTCATATGCTTTTTGTTAAATTTTTTCATAATTATCTTCAATTTTAATTTGATTTTTAAATTCTTTTATTAATTTTTTCTCAATATCATCTAATTTTTTAGCTTCATTAACAGATATCTTATCCATTTATTACAAAGAAAAATTTAGGTTCAACACAAATCATGTTAACATAAACACAAATCATGTTAACACAAAAACAAATCATGTTAACACAAACACAAATCATATTAACACAAAACATAAATCATGTTAACACAAACACAAATCATGTTAACATAAACATAAATCATGTTAACACAAATACAAATCATGTTAAACACAATTTATTTTACTTTATTTCTGTAATTTTCATTAAATATATAAATACTAATGAAATAAATAATACTAATAAAATAAATATTCTATCAATTATTGACTCAAATATACAACAAGCCATTATCATTATTTAATATCAGAAAAATTTTTCATATATTTTCCATCATTTGATTTTTTCAATAAATTAATAGTTAAAAATCCATAGTCTTCTTTCCAACAATCATTACAAATAGTTTTAAATTTATCAAATTTCATATCTGATCCAACAAAATTATTATATATTTTTTTCATATAATATTCATTTTGTTTAAAAATGCATAACATATTTAAATTATTTCTAATTAATTGCATATCAACTTTTGAATAACATTGTGATAAATAAATACATGATATATTTTTATGTCTACCCATTATAAAATATTCTTTAATTTTATCTTGTTTTTCTAAAATACAATAATCAAAAACTACTAATGAATTTGGTTTACATTCATTTAGTGGAATCACATCATCACATGAAAAATGAGAAATTTGTTTATTAATATTTGATTGTATATTTTTAAATCTTTTTTGTAATAATTTATAAGATGGTTGTTCTAATGATTTACTAAAAATATATAAATTTGAATATGGAATTAATCTTTTGTAAATAAAATTTAATAATAATGTAGTTTTACCAGATCCACTTGTTCCTATAATTAATAATCTAATAGGTTGATCATTTTTATTATTTTTATCATATGATTCTAATTTTATATTATCTTTTTTTTCTAAAAATTTCTCCATTTAAATAAGATGAAATTATTTAAAATAATTGGTCATTCATCCAAACTAGAATTAAGATTAGAACATCCAATACATTTAGATGGAAAATATAGTATTGGTTTAAGTGGATTTTATTCAGATAATTTTGTATCAAATATACCAAATGATTATAAAAACTGTTATGGATATTCTATTAAAGATGAAGATGATAAAATTATAGATCAATATTTTGATATAAATAAAGGAAATTATACAATTGAAGAATTAAAAAATATTTTTATTAATAGTTTAATAGAATTTAAAAAGAAAATTAATAAATTTGATGAAAATGATTTTATACTGAAAAATGATGGACCATATATTATAATAAAATCTCCTGTTAAAATTATAGTTACAACAATTATAATTGATTTATTAGGGTTAAATAATAAAATAATTGAACCAAATGTATTAACAAAAGGAATAAAACTACCAAAAATTAGACCTTTTGATGTTATTGAAATACATTGTAATTTAGTTGATCCTAGTTTTGAAAATCATAAAGATCATTCACATTTACATAAAGAATCAGAAATTATATATTCATTTTATCCAAATGTTGAATATGGATCAAAAATTAGTGAAAAACCAAATGAAATTGATTATATTCCTTTAAAAAATATAAATAAAATTCAAAATATTGTAATATCTATTCAAGATAGTGATGGAAATCTAATAAATAATGAAAATATTAAAAGTATTGTATATTTAAGATTAAAACAAAATTTGTAATATAAAATTTGTCTACATAAATAATAAAACAATTGATTTAATTACAATAATTTTATATTTAATAATAAATTAATTGTATTTAGTAAACAAAATAATCCTTGGTTTAAAGTAAAAGATATTTGTAATATTTTAAAATATAAAAATTCTAGAAAAGTTTTAATTGATAATGTAAAAGAAAAATATATAAAACTTAAAAAATATCAAGTGTAACCAACAGTTACACTTACATAATGATGATAAATTAATTTACATAAAAATTATAGGTGTCACAAATTAAGACACCCTAGAAATTGATGTACAAACATGTTTTCAGATGCCCTAAAACAGGGCGTCAATAAAATAGATAATAAAACAATATTTATTAATGAATCTGGTTTATATTCATTAATTTTAAAATCAAAAAAGGTAGATAAACAATAAGGATAAATATAGATGGTGATAAATTAAAATTCATAGATTTTTTAGAGGGGACAATTTGTCCCCCCTATCATATAATGAAAAACGTACAAAACTTATTAAAATTAGGTAGGACCCAAAATGGGTCCCACATAAATTATAATATTTATTTTAAAAAATTTTAAAGGAGGTAACCTTATTATACAATAAAAACTTAAGGGTAACAAAACGTTACCCTCCTTAAACATTCAAAAGATATTTATAAAGATAATAAATTATATACAAATTTGAGACCCGTCTTAAAGACGGGTCTTACTTATAATGATAATAAAGTAAAATTTATAGATATTTTTAGGGGAGGCGATCTGTCCCCCCTATCATATAATGAAAAACATACTATTTTTATTAAAAAAATTTTGTTTATATTTATTAATTTTAAAATTAAAAAAGAATCAAAAAATTTAAAAATAGATTAATAAATATTTTAAATGAAAGAATCAAAACAAATAATTAAACATAAAAATTTAATAATAAATTATTAAATATATTTAAATTTATTAAAGAAAATATTTAAAAATATACATAAATTATAGTATAAATTCAATATCATATGGTTATAAATTATTAATATAATTTTGATCATTTTCTTTAAAACTTTCTTTAACATAATTTTTTATTATATTTATAAATGGTTCTATAATAAAATTAAACTTATAATGATATACAAAATAATTTTTATATTTAAAAAGATATATTAAAAATTTATTTGATATTTTAGTTTTAAATAAATATAATTTTATATCAAAATCATTATTTATTAATTCTTTTGGAACAATTAAAATTTCCATTTATTTATAATTTTTTTTATACCCCCAAGGTAATGTATCAATTTTATTTTCACAAATAAATCTTTTGTCATCTCTATTACTTAAAGCTAATTTATTTATTGTAATTGTATATAGTTCATGTTTAAAACTTCTAATACAAGTCATTTCTCTATATTGTTCTTGATCATCAAATAAACATTTCTTAAAATCATCCATATGTAATGTTTTATCAACAACACTTTTCTTAATTCCTTTACATTTTACAGGATTTTTATTATTAAATTCATAACTATATAATTTTGATCTTAAACCACAATATTCTTCTAATATTTCACCATTTAACTCATCTTTAAATTTACCAATTATTTTTTTATTCTTTTCACTATAGCATTCATGTTCTTTCTTATAATCACTTGTATCAAATTCATTAATATTTTCTTTAATAATTTTATATGGATCCTTTTTAAACTCTATAAAATAACTGTCTGTGTCCATATATAATAACCTTATATTTGGATCAAACTTCTTTAATTTTTCATAATAAAATTGATACATATGTAATTTTGATAAATCAAGTACTGAAAATCCTATATAGATTGGTTTATCAAACTTAACCTTTTCTTTTATCATATGTGAAGCAATACAGTCTTTATCAAATATACTAAATGTTTTAAAATTAGTTTTTTTTGCTTGTTTTAATGAAAACTTTTCGTCACCTAATTTAATATCACATCTATTTCTAACATTTTCCATAGTTTTTCCAAAAACACTATTATTCATCAATTTAAAAAAGTCTTTTTCAAAATCTGATGTTGATTTGGATCTAAATTTGGTATTTAATTCAATATATTTTTTCATATAATCATCTTGATCAAATGCTATAACTCTATTAACTTTCTTTAATTTTAATCCTTTTTGTAGATAATATTTTAAGTTTCTTGAATGAATAACATAATCTTTTTTATCAAATAATGTTGTGCAAAGTTTATTATTATAATGTTCAGGTGCTAATGGTAAATTTTTATGATCATCATGTAATTCAATAGGATATTCTAAATCAACATCTAATATATATCCATATTCAGCATTTTCATCTAATTCTAATATTGTTTCTTCCCATTCATTTAATGTATATGTATTAGGATTCATCCATGTTATATCTTTATAAGGTAATTTTTGACTTAAAGCCCATCCATATAGATTATTTGCATCTATATATAACATATAATTTTCAGGTTTTGTTTTATCATAATTTTTTGTATATTTATTGTTTGCTTTACAATATCTAGTTATACATTGTGAAATACCACCTCTAATACCTTTTTCAATCATTAAATACATATTATAATCACTTATTAATTCTAGTTTAATTTTTGTTAATTTTAACATAGAATCCCAAGCTAATGATGGTGATGTTAGATAATGTGCTGGATCTAATTGATAATTTTTCAAACAAACAGATCTAAAATTTTCAAATATATCAGCTAATAATAATACATCCTGAATATTATACAAATCTGAATAGTTACCTAATGTTTTTATTTTTAATTTATTCCAAACTTTTATATAATGTTTATAATCATCATCACTTATATTTTCATTAGTTAAACAACTATAAAATTGATCTTTTTCTAATATTTTATCATAGTTTAATTTTTCGACATTATCAATAAATTCATATGGAAATACACCTTTAGAAGTTAATATTTTTAAAGTTTCATTATCATATTCAATTTTATCATTTTCTTTTATAAATTTATTTATATGCTTAAATTCTTTAAGATTTTTAACTAATTTTTCAATTGATGTAGCCATAAATCTAAATGTATCTACAAATGAGAATTTTATAAATTTTCTAGGTTTATCACCTTCAAATTCATAACCATAACCAGAATTTACTGAATAGTTTATATATTTTTCATCTGTATTAGCTAACAAATCAATTTTACCATATTTTTTAGCTAATTCTTTTATAAACAAATGTGTATCATAATTTGAACTATTATGACAGAATATAGGAATACTTTGAGGGAATTTTAGATTTAAATTACAATTTAAATGTGCAGCACCCCTAAATTTTCCTGTTAAATGGCAATGATCTCTTACTTTTATTCTTTTATCATCATCAAAACCACTATTTTCACAAATATGACAAATATTAGTTTTTTTATAATTAATTTCTTCTTCATTAGTTAAATTCATAGGCTTTTTATTTTTTGAATTATATTGTTTGGCTATATATTTTGAAATTTCATCTAAATATTCAAATAATTTATTTGGTACATTTATTAATTCTTCTTCATTTTTTGCTCTATAACAAATAGGTTTATACATTTTATTAGTTACTCTAGATACTAAATAGATTGTAAATCCATATGGTATATGTTTTTGAATTTTATTTGTATATGAGCAATTTGGATTATTTTTACAATTATCAATCTTTTCTAATATACTTTCAAAATCCATATAAATTACATATGGATGTTCAAACTTTTTGTAATAGTTTTTAAAACTTACTTTTTGACCAGGAAATGGCATTATAGGTCTACAAGGTTCTAATGATTTACATATTTCTAAATGATTATTCAAGTCTTTATTTTTGTAGAAATGAGTCAAACATCTTCTACAAATATATTTTTTTGTTTTATGTTTTGATAATTGAGAATATACCAATTTATTTAAATCTGTTATTAATATATAATGACAATTATTACCAATTTTATAATATAATAAATCAATTTCTAATTTTACATTATAATATTCAGATATTTGTAATGGCACTATTTTTTTATCTTCATCAATTCTATAAATATTTATTGACATTGATGGATAGTTATATTTAGAGTCAAACGATCTTTTTTCAAATAATTTAATATCTTTTAATGTTATTGGATAATCAAAACCTTTAAAAATATCATCATTTATATATTTTTGATATTGTTTAACTCTTTCAGCATGTTCATTTGGTTTATCAATAGCACATCTAATTGCATAAATAAAACAATATTCATCTTTATTTTTAAAATTTACACAACATTTTTTATTCTTAATTTCATTTGGTAATTCTATATATGATCCAGCATTTAATGAATTATTTTTAGATAATTTTAGATTTAATTCAACACATCTTTTTAATGACCAACCAGAGCCTTTTGATGGTTGATTTAGTTGTTCTCTAACTATTAATTTCTTAAATTGATCATCAATAAAATCATCTATATTTAAAATATCTGAACTTTTTATGCAAAAATACATATTACTATTTTGAATTTCACCATTTATTAATTTTCTTTCATATTCACATTCTAAAGCCATTTGTCCTTTAATATTTTTAAATTTTTGTTTTTCTATCAATTTTTTTATTTCATTTCTTTGAGTTTCTAAATAATCATTAATATCTAAATCATCATTTGAATTTGTTAAAATATAATCTTGAAAATATCCTTTTAATGATGAAGCTTCTTGAATATTTATTATATTTTCTTTTGGAATTGGTCTATTTTTAAAATAATCATTTAATAATCCAATTAATTCTCTTCTAGTTTTATTAACAATTTTAATACTATTTTTAATTGCTAAATTTTGAATATATTTTAATGATCTATATTCTAAATTATTTGGATTTTCTTTAATTTTGTTTAATCTTTTAATTAGTTCATCTCTAGATAAATTTTCATAATTTCTGACAGATAATTTTTTTGCAATTTCATTTAATTTTTCTATATTAAATAATGAATAATTTGTAAGATCAAATGTTTCTTTAATATTTGTTAATTCATCTAAAGTTTTATTTTTATAATTATATATATTATTATTTTTACACCAATGTTTTAATTCAAATATTTTATTATCATATTTTTGTTTATTTAATAAATGTTTAGTTGAATTATAATGTCTATCATAATTTTTATATAATATATTTTTATTACAGTAAGGACAATTAATATTTTTATTTGTTCGTTCCATTTATTAGAAATAATTTTTACTTAGAAATAAAACTCTTAAAAATATGAGAAGTTTTTCCACTTTTTTCTAGGTAATTTATAGTTTAAATTGTATTTTTTCAATCAATAGTCAACTTTTCACAAGTTAATTTAAGTTTTCTAGAGTATTTTTTCAATAAAATCAATAGTCAACTTTTCACAAGTTAATTTAAATTTTCTAGAGTATTTTTTCAATAAAATTAATAGTTGTATTTTCATAAGTCAATTTAAGTTTTCTATAGTATTTTTTCAATAAAATTTAAACTTTTTTAAAACAAGTAAAATTATTATTTTTATCATATTTTTAAATTTTCTAGTTTTGTTATATTTTTGTCATGAATTTTAGTTTCTAAATGTCTTAAATAATTATTAGTCCATTTAATATTTCTTCCACATTCACAAAATTGTGGTTTTAAAAACATTTCTCTAATACATTGTATACAAATTGCATTTTTTCTATCTTTACTATAATGATAATTATTAAAATTTGAAATATCTTTAATTTCTTTACATTTATGACATTGTTTTTCATTTAATTCAATAACTTTAATATTATCATATAATTTTTTATAATACAAATCCTTACATTCTTTACAATAATAATATAACCCATCTTTAGTATTTTTATCTTTATAAAATTTTGATATATCTTTATATAATTTACACCTTAAACATTTCTTTTCCATTTATATAAAATAAAATTTACAAATTGGTTTTTTTCAATTCATATTCATAAAAATTTCCAATAATATCTTCATTATTTTGATCTTTTATACTATATGTAACTGGATTTGTATTATTAATTTTAGAAATTATAAATATTTCTCTAGACCAATTATTTTTATATTTATTAGAAAATGTTGATTTTTTATTTCCAATTCTAACTCTATCATTTATTTTAAATTTTGATTTGGTTATTATTTTTGGTGGTTTATATTTAAAAACAGTATCTAATAAATCCTTTTCATTATTTTTATTTACTTCAATTGGTTTCATTTTAATTGTTGAATGATATGAGTTATTATATTCTTTAACAATTTTTGGTAAAATATTTATCCATCTATAATTTTTATTAATTTCAAATTGTATTTTCATTTTTTCATTTTGTGTTCTATTATACCTTTCTATTATACTTGATTTTTCTTCATTTTCTGTATGATACAATTTAATATCATATTTATTTAATATTTCTTTGAATTCTTTATTGATAAATTCTAATCCTTTATCTGTATGTAAAAGATTAGGTGATTTATGATTAATTTTAATTGCATCATTAATTATTTCTTCAAATGCTTTAGAAACTGTTTTTCCATCTTTTTTCTTTAATGGTTTTGACCAAACATATTTTGAGAAAGTATCTATCACATTTAACATATATTTATAACCATCATTTTCTTTTTCATAATTTTTCATTATAATTAAATCTGCTGCCCATAAATCATCAATACCTAATGTAATTATTTTTCTTTTTAGAAATTTCTTTCTGATTGGAGCATGAATTTCATTTGCTTCAATTATTTGTTCATTTTTAGTTAATTCTTTTTTAATTATAGGTTTAACTTCTTTTTTTTAAAATTTTACTTTTATTTGTTTTACAAATTAAACATTTAGTAGCTATTCTATATAATCCATTTTTCATTTCAACAATTTGTGGATTAATATTTTTAGTTTTTTTCTTACACTTGTGACAATGAATTGGTTCATTCGTTTATATATAAAAAATATTTTATACATAAATGAATTGATTCAATTCATTTATGTATAAAATATTTTTTTAATAAATGGATATGTGTTATAGATTTCATAATCAAACTAATTTTACTATTATTGGAAATTGTGTAGGATGTAATATATGTAAAAGAATTATTTATGAAAAAAAGATTAAGAGAAAAAGTAATAAGAATAAACATCTTAAACATATTTTAAGAGAATTTAACCATTTTCAACCATATAAAACACACCAATTAATTAATGAATTATATATTTTATGTATTTCCAATCATTTTGAAATAACACCTAAGAATATAAAATTATTTTTAAAACAAAGGAATTATACAAATTGGATATTTTACTATCAATTTTTAAACAAAATATACAATATTAATTTTGAATTGAATCATGAAGATAAAGAAAAAATTACACTAGTTTTTAATAAATATTTATGTTTTAAGAAAAGTAATATATCATATAAAAAATTATTACCAATGATTTTTAAATATTTAAATATGGATTTTTGTATAAAACCTAATTATGATGATAACTTTTTAACATATCTATCACAAATGAATTTGTAATATTTTTTCCCTATATAAATGGATCTGTTAGAATAAATTAATAATATTGGAGAATTAAGATTTAAAGAATATAAACCATTAAAAAGTTTAAATTTAAATGAAAAATATAAAATTGAAAAATTTGAAAGAATTAAAGATAAATATGGATATACAATTATTGTTGAATTAGAAAAATGTAAAATACATTTACCAAAAAGATTTACTAATATAATTGATGATAAAACTATTAAAGAATTAAATAAAAAAGATTTAAATTTAATTGTCACGGCTTTTAAGACTTTTGATGATAAAGAAACTGCTTTAGTTAAATTTGAATAATTATTTTAATATAATTGTATTGATAATAAATTTTAAATCATCTTGTAAAAAATTATAATTTTACTGGTTTTAAAAAACTTTTTATTCTGTAAACAATTTCATATAAATTTATGCATATTTATTAAAAAATGCATTAAATTTGCATATTTTTTATGACAATTTGACAAAAGCTGAAAATTGGCCAAAAAATGGCAAAAATATTGCATAATTGTATTAAAAAACTGTGAAATTTGTTTGATTTTTGATTGTCTCCAAAAGTGTCCTAGGAACCCCATAGTACTATCTACTTATACGTATATATATACTAATCCAATATAATAAATAAACACCTCCATAACTAGATGCGTTTTCCTGAGGATTTGAACCCTAGAGGATAGTGTCTATTTGCATTAATTTTGCAAAAAAATGGTCAAGGTATACCCCAATTGAAGCTGTATTTGCAAAGATGTTGGAGTATATTATGATAAAGTACGACAATCGGAAAATACAACAAAGAGAACCACAAGTCTCATCTCATATTTTTATTATAGCTTAATTATAATTTTATTATTTATTGTTGTTCTGTATGATTATTTTCAGTATCATCTCCTTATTATCCCTGTTACATTTGGTGTTAGAGTACATGTTTTATCCTAAAATGTTTTATCGAATAAAATATAAATAAATTTTTATAAACATGCAAAATCGTCACATTAATAAATTTATTATATTTCGTGTGGAACGAAAAATCTTAAAACAAAATATAATACTCTACATAGCAAAATTACTCTTGAAGTTTATGTAATTTAATGCACAAATTTCCTACTCCTGCTATAGTTCTGCGGTTCGTCTTGAACGTCGACAATCATTTATATCGCCAAGGGAGCGTTCCCTCTATTAAACTAATGATGAGGGATTAAACAAGAAACTCTATCAGTCACAACCAAACTTCAAGATGTATCACCAAGGAAATGCGATCAATTAGTATATATTTCCTTAAAGCAATTACGTTAACTGTAAACATGTGTGTTATTAACTTTCATATAAATGTTTGTGCAATTGAGAGCAAAATGTGGATAAAACTAGATTTTTGTTTTAATATAAAATATATTCTGGTAATGGTTATTGATAAATGGAAAACACAATTATTTGCTGGAAACAAATACAAGATATTACTTTTTGCAGGGTTCACTAGTGATCAGTGATAGTTGGAGAAACTATATTTTGTGTAAAATGAGGAATACTAACATTCAACTTGTAACCAAGGATTAATTGTCTTCAGCCCAGACATTGGAGAGCACATTCAAAATAGTGAAATACTTTGGAGGAAGGTTAAGAGAAATATAAAAAAGTAACAACATACAATACTTTACAGGCAAATTTAATGGAATTTATTTCTAAACATAAATAAACAAAAACATAAAATTAAAACATTTCAGGTTATCAACCTCTTCTGAAATAGGCATTCAACTTACTGTGATCACACTGGGCATAATGCTATGTTAAGTCAAAAAATTACTTAAACCATTTGTATAGAATTATTACGTAAACTATACAGTGTGGTTGAAGTGTCCCGGAATGAAGAACAATATGCTTTTTAACATTATAGATACGGCCATGAGACTTACTATATCAATAATGGTCATAAATGCATACTCTTTTAAGCTATTATCATCTTTTTTTATTTAAGGTGCACGGCCCACGAGGAGTCAAACAATATTCTGAAATAGCTGCATAGGTCGAGTTTGGTATCAAATTAATGATCTCATTTAGCAGAGTACAATTGTGCAAACTAGACTTCAAATGGATTACCGAATAAAGGTTCAAATGGTAGGCGAACAAAGATTCCATACAAATCATATGGGTAAAACTAAAAAATGCAATAACTTTCTTAATACTTAATCTTTTAACGTCGGGTTTTTGGTATATTACTCCAAATGCAAAGACGTTTAAGATGATGTGTGATTATGATTTGACAAAGGCCAAAGCAGATTTCTGTAAGACTTCCAAAAGGGAAATCCCTTAAAGGGTGTTTAAATTGAAACTTCTCTGTCATCCGAAAAGTCCAATCCAACGACACCGAATAAGTATGAAAATCGTTTGAAAATTTAAGAGCAGTTCCAATAAAAAATAAACCCTCAGCGTATTAAATAAATACCTACTCAATATCAGTAATATTTTTTACTAGTACAAATTTTGTTTAATTTCCAACAAAAAAAATTATTGGTGCGAAGTTTAGAATAATTTTTGAGACATATTACCGTAATCCTTAAATTAAAACACCAGTATCAGTCTATCGAAAAAATAATAATAGCAATTATGTTCATTTGCTGTGTTTTGGTTGTGTTTTCCATTTTATTTATTGTTTTATTTAGTGAGAGGGTGAGTCTCAATTTATCTTATTAATTAAAATACAAGTTCAACAATTAATTTTAAATCTAATTATTATTATTTTTTTTAATTTTCATTTATTTTTTTATTTATTTTTTTACAGACCCAAGTCTATTTTAAAAAAGTGAATTTTGCCATCCAGGAGCTGTCAGTCATGTCCAAAGAAATATCCAAGTAATAATGTGGATGACGTTTTGAGTCCTGCATTAATTTAATTAAAGTCGGGAGTGCAATAATTTTACAAAGTGCAGATTTTGCATAATATATTGTATTTGAACATTGTTTCCATGGTAAACAACTATATCAATATACGCCTGATTTATTTATTTTAAAACTACAACTTGTGATTTTGGTACGTGTGTAGAGGCAAATATTTTGTGATAATTTTGTATACAAATTAAAAATTATTTCTTTCTAAAAAACAAACTTTTTGAGAGATTGGCAGAAAACTTTTTTCCTTGCTTTGCACCGTCCACATAGACTATTAAGGCAAAGACTATATTAGACAAAGTAAGGGTGTGAACCGCTACTGTACTGAAGAATGGTAGGTCTACTGACTGGCAGAACGCGCAATTTCAACGAACCGACGACATTGTTGCCTCAGTCCCCTAGTCCGGCGCTGTACTTACTACGACTCCTACTCACTCAAACATAACTTTAATTTTGTAGAAACTCTCGTCTTGTCTGAGCATCCCTTTTAAGTCCCCCTAGGTCCTAAATCCAAAAACATAAATAAACATTTTTTTTGTAATACACAACATATTTTGTTATGCCCTAAAATAAGAATGTGTTAGCACTTCAAGATAATGGCTAGCAATCTCCTAAGTATTCTATTGATTCCTTGTGCAAACAATTTATTTGACTAGCATGCTACTGTTAACATCTCTTGACATTTTTTACATTAAGCAAATTAGGGAAAGTTTTCTAAAATTGAACTGGGCTTGACAACTGTGTGAAAACATTAGTTCCTATAACCAACAATGGACATCGCCCAAGCACCACTTTATATACAAGTAGCATTCTTCTGTTTTGTGTTTTGCGGAGTGCCGTTAGTTGAAGGGGAATTCTTCCTGACATCGGTTCAATATCTGTTCTCCGGTTTACTAATTACTTCGTACTTCTCAGTCGGTGTCTTGGCGGTATATCACGTTCTATCCGGTCAACAGCAAGTAAAGGAAAATGTTACAATGAATAGCTACGCTGCGTCGATTGTCATATGGCTGCCATGCTTAGTTTTAATTTTGCTTGTTTTATCGAGAAGGCGAAAGCTACATAAATTGTTCAAACTGTTAAATGCTGAGAAGTATGCGTTGAAGATATCACTTAAAATGAAATTAAAAGTTCTTTTGGACTCCACAATAATTATGTGTGTTATGTTTACATCAGCACAGTTGACAAAACTCGTTATCAACAACAAGGTGTACAAATCGAGGTTGGGTTTGGAGTTTGATGGAGCAGTTTTAATCTTTGCTCCATTTGTATTGTTCCATTGTTCACTTTATTACAACTTTGCAATATTAAATTTTTTTGAACTCATGTTTCTGGACATGATAGGTCAAGATATAATTGCCGAACATCCACTTCCGACTGACCCGGTGTTCATTGCTGGTGGAAACAGTGTGATTCTAATGTACGAAACGTCATCATCTCGAGGTGCAGGTTCTCCGGACAACTATTCACGTGGATTCCAGCCAATTTCAATCAGAATTTTAAATTTTCAAGCACGACGAAAACTGAGAAATGACATCTTCTACACCATATCTATCATGGTGATTGCTATTTTTTGTTATGGCTTTCTATTGGTTTGGTCATTTGAAGACAGAGGCAAATCTAAAGTAGGACTAACCTTTGTAACAGCAATCCCAGTAGAGATGTCTTGGGTAGTATTAATGATTGGTTTTCACATTTGGTCAATCGCAACTGTTCGGGAGCAAACAAATATGATGAAGAAAGAATTGTATTCGTCTCAGAACCTTATAAGAAGAAAAGCTCTCTACAAAGACATTTTGAGTTTTGACACTTCAAATGCGGATTACGAGCGTGTGTTTTTAAATTATGATGTTGCCTTGCTTATTTTGGTCACTGACACAATTTGCCTTGTTGAACCTCATTGTGCACTAGATAACTCGCCCTTAGCAAATTTCCGGCTTGGTTTGAGATTTGATGAGTCAGGTAAATTTCAACCTAGGATTTGGATTAGAGTTTCGGTGCACCCCCAGTTCAGGTAGTAGTGACTATATCCCTTCTAAATTTAATTGGCAATTTAAATATATATGCCTTATTGTGTGCACTTTTAATAAAATATGATAGAATTATTTAAAAATGACAGAGTTTACTTAATTATATTTTATTTACTAACCTCAGTTGATTAAGGTAGCTTGTGAGTTAAGAATGTAACTTAATTATTCAACTTAGCAGAAAGTATTGAAACAGACAGTAGCATTATATAAAATTTTTTCTTCTGAAGACAAAATGTCGCAATCTATTTTAAAGGTTGGTCTTTAAACATTAAAGAACTAAAAACTAATTTTATTTTATTTTTATGTACAAAGAAATTTTCATTAAAATTCATATACCTTTAAATTTTGTCATTGTTTAAATGGAACGCCAAGTATCTTCTTTTATAGCTCAGCACAAAAGTATTTGAAAATTTAATGGTTGAATCGGTCTTTACAAGTGAATACATATAAAGGTTATAAAAATGTAGTTTTAAATGGACTGTATTGGGCTCGTTCCCCACCCAGTGATTTTTACCATTTGGGGAATGATTTCATTTGCTCATTAATATCCGGTATGTGTAGTCTGTTTATGTTCTTGAATAAAGATACTTTCATTTCAAGTATATTTCTTGTGTACTTCTATTATACTTTAAGTAAGAGACTTTCCACAGCTTTCATAATACTTTTAATAAGTAAATATTTTAAGTATTTTTATAACACACTATTCTGCTGGAATATTAAATGAGTAATATTTATGTTCTTAAAATAAAATGTAGTGACCAAGATTCCCTTGATATTTAACTTATCAGTCTCTTTTATTTTTAATTTGAACGGTGTTTTTTGAGAATAGTCAACAGGTGTAAATGTCTATTTTAAACAACATACATAAAGCGCGGAACTAAGATTAGGTGATCTTTTGTTGGTAAAATACCAACACCTTAGCAGTTAGTAGACACAGTTTAAAAATAACTTTGGTGATTCTTATTATTTAATTACATCACATTTTTTGGAAATCATGTTCACAATATTAATCCATTTTAAATCAATCTTTAAAATTATCAAAAGTTGTTGTTTATCCAAATATCTTAATCAATAGTAATTATAACAAACTAATAATATACTGTGGAATTTTTTATTAATTTATTTGTTGTGCAGAGAAAAACTGTGGTTTTGTATGCATATAGTTTCAACCTAACACACAGATGTATCAGAAAACAAATAGAACTGGGCGAAATCAATGAAATTTTAGTGTACTGAATTACTTTAATCACAATCTTTCACTTAATTGTTTTCTTTTCTTTTTCATAGATGAATGTTGAGCATATTTGAAACAGAACTTATATTTAAATAATTTACCATTGACAACAAAACCCTTAAAAAACTAGTTAGACACACCGTACTAATAACAGTTATCCTTCCTCTTTTTCAAAGTGGTTGAACCATTGTGGTCCATAGAATGAGGAGATTTATCAATAATTTTTTATATGAAAAAATGAACTAAAACATATAGTCTGTTAGCTGAAGAAAATCAATCAGAGGGTACCATAATAAATAAATAAAAATAAACATGTTTTTATTTTGATAACATTTTTTACAACATATAAAAATAATTAATTATATGACCTTAAAGTGTAAAAGCTCTCATTTAATATACATAAATACTATTTTACAAACAAAAATCGAACTTTGTACTTAGGTATACATTTTAGTTAAGTTATCAATGACAATTTTCAACGACATTTACAATCACAATCACAAAATCACTTTTTGTTCTTGAATGCTGGCTCGTAGGTTGTGCCTGTAAAGAAGTTTTATTGTTGAATTGACACGAATATTATTGGTGAAATAAAAATGGCTATTCTACTAAGGTAATTTTGAGATTTTGGTTTTTAGAAAGTATATAAACCATAATTCAAGTTCTTTATTATTTATAGCTAGTTAATGCAGAAAAAGATGAAATACACTGGATTAAAATAAAAAATAAAAAAATTTACAAAAAAAATAAATAAATAAATACTCAGCCATTTATAGAGTAAGAGTTTCAAAGAAGGATGGGAGTAGACGAGATAGACAGTTTCGTATTGTTGTAAGGACAATAACTTGGTCAAATAAATAATTTGTCACCTCATTTTTCAGTAATAAACTTTCATTAACTTTAACTTTCTGTTATTTGATCTTAACTTTAATTTTCTTTAATTGAACCGAATAAATCACAAAAAAGTCTTTTACAATAAGAACTTGCCCTAGAAAATTGCTAAATTTACAGATAGGCCTATAAATACCACTTAGCATTGTCACATTGTGTTTTGTTATACTAGTGTTCAAGTGTAATAGAGCAAAGTATTGACTTGTCTCGTCATTATCTTATTTAAGTGAAACCCAAAAGTCTGCTTTTCATAACAATTTTTAAATAATGTTATGTTAAAAACCTACTATGATGTTCATTGTATCAAATGTAAATTAAAACATTAACAATGCAATAATTAATTGTATTTCCAATTTTTTGTTTGGATAATACAATTGAAAGAAGAAAAAATATGAATTTTAAAAGAGCGGCTGATCTAACATAAACTGATCAAGCCACTTCTAACAACATTTGCTAACATAGCCGTGGCGGAATGTATCACTTGTGAATCTCGGTGTATCACTTGCATATATGACTGCTATCACTCGTGTATCTGATTGTATCGTTTGTATATCTGGCTGTATCACTTGCTTATATGGCTTTATTCCTTGTTAATCAGGCTGTATCACTTTTGTATCTGGCTGCTACCATTTGTATATCCGGATGTACCACTGGTGTATCTCATTATATCACTTGCTTTCATCTGGCTGCTTTCACTTGTGTATCTGACTGCTATCACTTATGTTTCTGGCTGTATCACTTGTGTATCTGGGTGTATCTCTTGTGTATATTATTATGTGTATATATTATTGTAAACTTGGTATATCTCTGTATTACTTGTGTCGCTGGTTTTGTCACTTGTGTAGCTGGCTGTATCACTTGTGTATCTGGCTGTATCACTTGTGTATCTGGCTGTATCTCTTATGTATCTGGCTGTATCGCTTGTGTATTTGGTTGTATCACTTGTGTATCTGGCTGCCCTGCCGCGCCTCGGAGGACGCTACGGTGGTAAATACGGTCGAGGTGGTTCTGGGTCGATACTGGATCACCTCGTGAACCCAGAGCTTCATGGCCAGTATAACCTGCAACGCAACATATAGTGACTCTCGGAAAATGAAACACCAACGATTTATGTTTATCATTTTCGATTATACAGTATGGTCGATGTCAGGATGGTTGAAAAGTCCCGGAACGGTGAAAAATATGTTTTACCATTATAGATAAAGTTATGATACTTGGTATATCAATTATAGTAATAAATGTCTAGTCTTTTAAGCTATTATCACTTTTTTATTACTTAAGGGGGATTTCCTACAAGGAGCAAAAAATTTCTTAACATGATGTGTGATTATGATTTTACAAAGGCCGAAGCAGATTTCTGTAAGACTTCCAAGAGACACATCCCTTAAAGGGTGTTTGAACTGAAATTTCTTTGGCATCCGTCACATCATACATAATTTATAAAGTCTTTTCATTCGGAGTAATACACAACAAACTCGATGTCAAAAACTTTTGTATTAAGAACGTTGTTGCATTTTTTAGTTTTACCCTTATAATTTTAATGGAAGCTTTGTTTGCTCACATTTCTGTCTTGGTTATTCCTTTGAAGTCTAGTTTGTGGCATTGTACTCTGCTAAGTGAGATCTTCAAGTTGATACCAAACTCAACCTATTGCTGCTATTTAAGAATTTTGTTAGACTATTCGTGGGCCGTCCCCCTTAAGTGATAAAAAAGTGACAATATCTTAAAAGAGTAAAAATTTATGACTATTAAACGCTTAAAAGAGTAGGAATTTATTACTATTATTTATAAACCAAGTCTCATAACTTTGTCTATAATGGTAAACAAAATATTTCACCGTTCCTACCGTTCCTGGACTTTTCAACCACAATGTATAGAGGTTTGGCTGCAAATTAATATGTCCAAGCTAGGTTGGACCAGACTATAGCATACCCTCGAGACTCTTCACATGTTAATTAGTGACACTTTCCTGTCCCAACATAGACTATTTAGTGGACACTCAAATTAAATGGAAATTCAAACCTGAATTCTTGTTAAATACAAACTTTACGGTTCACTTATCTAATTGTTATTATTATTTTAATGTTATTCTTTTAATCAACATGTCTTATATACCAAATGCAAAAAGAATATACTATACTTTTTTAAGATTTTATTCTTATACAAATTGTTAACAGAACAACATGTTTTATAAGATGATCCAAGAAAAATTTGTCGAAAATCTATTTATCATATATTGGATTACATTATCATTTAATTTTAGAAAGGTTGGTAAAGTAAATGATTATTTCTTATATGGAAATATTATTATATTTAACAATACAGTACAATCTTGGTGTTTAATAAATTTTGACAGTTCTTCCTTGTGTAATTGAAAAGTAAAAAACCTCACATAAGTAATTTATTGGTATCAACCGCAACACAAAAGAGACTGGCCCAATTGCTAGCTATTGTTTCTTAGGAAAATCACTTCTGCTGACGTCCAATTGTCTGTAGAACATTTTAACGTCACCGAAAATAAATAACTTGTGAAAAAAATTGATTATATATGTATTTAAACTGCTTATATAAAATAATTTCGGTGGTTTTAATTTAATCACTTATCACTTTTTAAGACGTCAAAGATACCAGGGCGTAATTTAAGATGAATATGAATGAAGGATGAGTGTAGAACGGGTGTGATGCCTTGTGAAGCTTTGTTAATGTCTAAGATCAGCTGATTTTTAGACAAGGTTGTTAATTAATTGCCAAACAACCAATGGCAGCTGGGTCCAGTTCAAACCATTAAAAAGCTACACATTTTTCTCGTCATCGAATCGGCAACTTTTTTATTCAAAGACGATGCTTAAGAACACATGATGAGATTTTATCATTGTCCGGTCAGGTGATTTAAGTAACGTGGTATCAGGAAATGTTACTAAACCGAAATCGGAGCATGCTCAACTACGCATTAACTTCAAATATCTACTCGAATTAGTATAGATTAAATTAATGAGTACATATTTAACTTGATTGTTGTTGTAAAAAAATTCTTTTCATACTTAACTACAAAGTAGTTTATAAAGGGCGTGTTTTAAGTCCCTTAATCCCATTTTATTTTCCATGCGGTATAAGTTAGGGGGTTTGAACTCGGCACATATTTGTTAGACCGAAATATCTTGTTTTCCATAGGTTTATTGACTCTCCACCTCCAATGGGGGACGGTCCGCGAGGAGTGAGCTAAGATTCTTAAATGTAAGCATAGGTTGATATGTACATTAAATTGAAAGTCTTTGTTAGTAAAATACAATGCCAAAAACCCCAAAAGAATGACCGAGTCAGAAATGGCATGCCATCACATTCATTAAAACCATATCGCTGGAACAGAACATGCTATAACTCCCGATAGACCCGAACTTTTGAGTTCAGGATTGTGGTAATTTGCTTGGAAAGCAAAGGTCTTTAAAATAATGTATCATATGACGTAAGCAAATGAAGGTTTTCTTAAGACCTCCTTTAGGGATGTCCCTAGATTTAGTCGTCAGGAAAACTGTATTGTCTTACGTCCAATGATACACCATTTTAAAGGGCTTTGCTTTCCGAGCAATTTGTCACAAATCCGATCTCCAAAGGTCGAATGTATCGGAAGTTAATTGCATTTTTTGTTTTCAGCAATATGATATTAATGCAAAGTTTGATCGCCTACTATTTCAGGCTTGGCCACTCTTTAGTGGTCGGGTTTGCAACACTGTTCTCTCTTCTTGGAGACCTGTAATATGATGTACATATCCAACCATGCTTTCATTCAAGAATCTCGACTTACTCATCGTGGACCGTCCCCCATTGGAGGTGTAGAGTCAATGAACCCATTAGAAACAAGATATTTAGGTCTAACATAGATGTGAGGAGTTTAAACCTTCTAACTTATACCGTATGGATAATAAATAGGGGGGAGGAATTTTAAACTAACATTATATAATTCAAACTTACTTCTATTTTTAGAAAGTTATTGTACAGTTTCAATTTTTGAGGATCTGGCAGTAAAATTATAAGGAAAAACTTTAATTTTGAGTGTATTTGGACAACCCACATATCACATGCTTTACTTTTTCATGAAAAAAGTAGTCACACTGAACTCGCTATCACAAGACATTTTATAATAATAATTAGTGCCGTAAAACTTTTAAAAACATTTAGATGAAAATACAAATATTTTAACTAAGTAATATTTTAACTATATATATATATATATATATATATATATATATATATATATATATATAAATCGTGGCCTATATATATATTGTATATATATATATATATATATATATATATATATATATACATTATAAGGTCTAAATATTTTTTTTGTGATTGTTATAAAAGAAAGAGGAATATCAAAACTTACGTTCAATACATTAATAGTGTAATAAATACGTAGGTAACATTATCCATCGTTAAACTTATAAATTATTTCATGACGTCAGTAATATTATACTTTCCTTAAGCTGTGAACATTCGCGGTACTACAAAAGATTTGGTTTAAGATGTCTTCAAAGTTTACTATGATATTGGCCTGTATGAGCGTTTTTAAGCTTTTATAATGTTTCTTAAGATCTTAACTTAAAATATATATTATAGAGTTATATAAATCTATAACTCAGAGGAATTAAAGGAAAAATGTAATAATGTAGTACATGAAGATGAAATCTAAATTATATACTCCCGAATGTGTAACTGACTCATCGGGGTATCAGAAATTCGTCAAATGTCGGTAAAGTAGATCTCCTATATATCACTTACTACAGAGTGATTCCCAAGCGAGAACTAAACTTACCGACCTGTATTACTGAGAAAATTGCCAACATACTGGAGGTCGCGGATTACCGAAACACCCTTTTTAAGAAATTTTATAACCTTAACCAATTGTGCCTTTATAGGAAAAGCGGTCTATTCACCGAGAGTAATTTCAATGTACAGGGTGTATCTGAAATTACCTCCCCAGACCGGAAGTCACTGATGTCAAATACAAACTCTCACTTTAAAGTTATTTTTTATAAAGTATTTTTTTTTTTAGTTTTACACGGTTTTTAAGAAAACTTTACAATTTGATCTTGTACGCGTAATTTTAGCAGTTTATTGAATATTTGAGGTTGAAATTTAGATTTTAAGCAACAATGTCTCGGCACAAAAATCACGTGATAACTGATGTTTTATGATGGCATATTATTTTAAATGAGGTTCTTAGACATTTACATGTTTGGTAAGTTCTGTTATATGTAAAATGTTCAGACATAATATATGTTAAATTTCCCCCAGTTAAAAAAAATAGGCCTAATGTCATGCTATTTATTATTCTAAATCAGTATGATTAGTTTTTTTAAATATTAAATTTTAAAGTTGCTTCAAAATAAAGTCTGGTCCCCTCTGTATTGAAATCAGTGTCAATCAACAGAGCAAAATATGTTTACCTACAACGGCACTATTTTTTTATTTTTTTTTATTTTTATTTATTTTTTTGTACAATTTAAAGGAGGTGCAAGGTTGGTATGGGACACCCGGTAAGACAGTATCATATTTGCACTATAGTCCTCCCAAAAATTGGTTCTTTATTTGGGATGGCACTTAATTTCTAACGAACTCATTAGGAAGTACATCATTGACTTTACCTGATAGCATGCTAATTAAAATTTTACAATTCAACAAAAATTTTAACTAAAATAGCAGATTACACAATTGATTTATTTAGTGCGTACTAAGTTAATGTTTAATTTAAAAAGGTGGCAGTACAGTATTTTTATTTAAAATAAAAAAAAAGCTTTTTTATTTCCTGCCCCAGAAAACTATCTGATTTCAAAATTTAGCGACCAAACATTTTTACCCAAAATAAATATGACATTATTTTTTTCTACTCTAGCGGCCAAATTATAACATCTGAGGCAATCTTCGCGAACATCTTTCAAGTTACTACAAGTTTGGTTCTATGAATTTTTGCCCCCTAGTCCACACAATTAAACATAATTAAATGTTTATTTATTTTTGCCGGGAATTTTAGCCCATGTTGATGTAATTTTACAACTACTACAATATTTTACTCAGAACCTTCACTTTGCACATAGACATATCTTGCACAGTACCAATATCAATTAAATTATCAAACTTAAAAATTATCATGATGATTTTCAATATCACGTATTCTTCTTTTGACTGTGAGTCGGAACGAATTGCTATATCAAGCAACTGATTGTTTTACTTTGATTGTTATTTACTGACCTGGTCCTACGGCTAAAACATACGGCCTTTGATGTGTATGGTAATTTTAATATTTTAACCATTATTTAACATACTTTTGTTAGTAACTACTGTATTATTGTATTTAGAAGCTTGAAGTTTTTTTTATTTGCCTTGACAGTAATATTTTAGGAAATTAGGTAAATTTTAAAGTTTTACACCATTAAAAACTGAAATGAAGGAATTGTAATGAATGCCAATATATTTATTAAACTACAAATATCGTTCTTTGGCCTTCCTGTTTTGTGGTACAACCTACTTCCATCAAAACTGATATTTTTCCCCACTTCTTTTCTTTCTGAAATACACTCCAGTCATAAGTTATCATAATAGTATCTCCAATTTTTTTTTACACATACAATTCTGATCTTAATACCTAGAATAATACATAGTTAAGTATTATTTCACAACTCTCAATTTTTTTATTTTTATTTTTTATATTGAAATGAGGGGAACTAAGAAGGGGATTTAAACGAAGAGCCGTAGGTTATTCAGCGAACACAATGAGTGGTATTGGAGTGAAGCCCTCAACTAGCCTCATTGCATGAGAGTTTTATATTAATTTTTATAATAATTACGGAATTGGGGTAACCAATTAGGGGGTGGACCCTACATCCAGCATAACCTACAAAATATTTACCTAGAATATTTACATATATTACGTAAATTATTATCATTTCGCAGTTAAAATCTTGTTAGCGAATTTTAATTACGAAGGGGTACTAAAACCGATCCATAGGAGTTTTTCAAAGCTTTTTTTACTATTGACTGTGAATTTTGTGTATTAAACCGTTTTGTTACTGTCTTCAACGTATAGCTCATCCGTGGAACTAACTTATTACATACTTGACTTTTAATTATTCTACAAATTTAGGGCAACCCCTAAGGGGGCATGGGGGCGGAGCCCCCATCGAGCCGTAGGCGAGTATTAAATATAAGTTCCTTCGTCAAAATTCCAAGGCAACATGAACATAAAATTATATAACAATATATTAACGTTTAGTAACAATATTGATGATTTGTTACAGGATAAAAAAAAGTTTAACATAATATAAAAATAAATATAAACTAAAGAAAACAATAATCAACAGAATAGTACAGTAACGTAAAATACAGAAAAATTTTCTCTTAGTTTTTTTTTACGAGATAAAAAACCTTTTCTTATCCCTGTTAAATTCTTGATTCTTACTTTTTTAATTTACTTTTAATATAATAGGAATAGATGAGTAGAGATATTGATATAAAAGAAAAATATCTGAGTACAACATCAAGCAGTAAGGAAAATTTTCAATAAACCCTATGGAGTTCAAATTTATCACATACTCGAGCAAATGAATCTTTAGAGTAATGGCATAGTTATTTCAAGGTGTTAGTTAAGCATGATGTGCTGCAATATGTGAGCATTATTTTTCTGATAAGCAATATTTATATCTTTTTATAGATTTCGGGATAAATTGTTGTGAACATTTTATAGCAACATTGCATTTAAATGAAAATATATGTTATTTCTTAAAATTAATGACTGATCTATTACATTAGTTTAATTTTGATGTTACAGGGTAGAAGTTTTAAAATAAGAACATCACAATAGCATATATTAGCATAATTTAATGATATATAAACAGATTTTCCAGAAAGCACGAGATTATTCACCGAAGTTTATTAGGTTAATCTTTTTTCAGTGTAAATTTTGAGTTAATAGTATGACAGTATTGGTTCTATAATTTCTTTACTTATATATAAAATACGAATTGACATATTGGATTGAGTTTGATTATTTTGTTATAAAAATAATTAATACAATTTCATTAATATACTAATATATTAATGTACTACTAATACTAATATACTAATATATACTCAATATATACTGATATATACATTAATAATATATCGTATGACTAATTTAGCCAGCCGCCAGGTTTTAATAATAGGAAAATAAATTCTGCGTTGCAGAGCACCTGAGTATATGTAAAAAGATAAGCACTAAAATAATAAAAAAATAGATCTCTCTTTATAGTGCTAACACAGCCGTATCAATATATGTATATTAGAAAATAATAGAAAATATATATATTAATATGCATTAATATATATGTTTTATAATGTACATTAATATATATAGGGTAATAATTAATTGAATTGTAATTTCAAGCCACCCGATATGAGTATTTACCAGCGATATTCAATCTCACTCAGTGATATGTGAATATTATTATAATTGTTATACATGTATGCTTTATTATACTTAATAAGGAATTCCATAATTAAGTGAAATGAGATTTGAATGTTACTTTTTTTATTAAGTTTTTATGTTAAACATTTGACAATGATGGAGATTAACACCGTCAATTTACCAACAACTATGGTAATTTCTTACATAATAATAATATTTTTAGGCATTGTCATTTTCTGTAACAAATAAGTTGTGGATTCATTGTATTCTGGTAATACAAAATCTTTTGTCAAAATATAATTTTATTAAAATACAAACTTAAGATTCTGAAATGTCACGACTATACTAGTAATACTCAAATAGATATTATGATTTGTTAATCATTCAAAATAACTGTTCTAGTAAAAAAATATATATTTCATTTAAAACTTACGTTAAAGTAGTGAATTTTATGTGCCCTCAAATATAACTAACTTAAATTTAATCGCCTTTAATTGTGTTTTATCTATACATTGCATTCTTATTTTCGGTTTTCTATCTTTGAACATCCGTTAAAACACTAAATAAATGTTTAAAGCGCATGCATATTTACCATTATAACAAAATTTTTCCAAAACACAGTTCTGACTTGAAGGGTTATTTTATACACACATTAAATGTGAATGCTTGAAATGCTCCCAAGAAGTGAGGTGATGGAAGACTTCCATATACTTTAGGATCGAGCATAAAATCTTGCCATCAATCTTAAGGCCTAAAGGAAGACCGAAAGCTCAACATCAATAGATATGAGTGATCACCTAGTCGATTCAACTACAAAATATTTCGTTAGTTCATATTCTCAAATACTAAACAATATCTATTACAATTTTATTATCTATTAAAATATCTATTAAAAATACAACTAAGTTAATATCCGTACAACAACTACAAAAAATATCTATACCGTATACACTTTGTCCCAATAAAAAACCTTACATAATTTAATTTAACTCTTTTGGTACTTTTACGATAAACAAAATAATAAATTACATTACTGTTTACATCTGTTTCATTTATTTTACTATGAAATATGGCTAAATGTAAATGTACCCAAATGTACATTTCTTTCTCTCATATTCCTCCATTGGAAATGATGGATTAAGTTCAATGTATTTTCGCCTTTTGGTATATATATATATATATATATATATATATATATATATATATATATATATCGTATGGCTATCATAGCCAGGTACCAACTTAAAATAATAATAATAAAATAAATAAAAGATGTTCTGCAGTGGAGAGCACCTGCGTCAGTACATTATACATTTAAAATTAAAGAATATTTTGAATATTTTAGAAATATAGGTTCTCATTTCGGTAAATTTTTATTTCACGAGTGTTATTCTTATCGGAAAAAGGCATATTATTCATATTATTTACATTTACTAAGATAACAATAATTAAAATATACAAAATAACAATGAAACTTAGAGAAATGTACGGCAACTTAATATATTTAGTATTATACTAAAACAATATTTGAATAAAAATCACACACATTAGATTAGTTATATTTTTTATTAGTTCTAAGTTCCAGGTTAAGATACTCTAGCTACGATCCTGCTGTAATATTGATAGCCAAAATCATTCCTGTCTTCTTTCTCGTCTATTATTGTTTGAAGATATTTGCTATTTTAAGATGGTAAATATCAGCCATATTAGCAATACGCAATGAGAAACAGTATTTTTCTGAAAATAAATATTTCAGTTAAAAGTATCCATTCCAAAATATAGACTTAAATCAACAATCCCTTACATAAATGAAAAATATTAAGTATTCAAAACTAAAGGATGGATAGCATGAACAAAACGATATCTTAAAACTTTACTAAAAGTTTTCAATCAATTTTTATGTGTACGATACAAATTTTCAAAGTCATTTACAAATTTTTAATGTAGACTATACCGGGTTTCCCAGACCACCCGTACACCCCTTTTAAAATCTAAAAAAAATTATTATTGCCAAAAATTATTGCGCCTTAATCGGTAAACCCGTTGCGCTCTGTCCATTGACGATAATTTCAATGTTTCAGGGTATACCAGAAGTAATCTCCCAGACCGGAAGTTATTAATTTTAAATATGAACTCCCACTATTTATTGTATTTTTGGATTCTAAGCATAATTCTAAGACAACCTTTCAATTTAATGTGTATCCCTAAACTTAAGTTTGATTTTTCCCATAAGAATAACATGGGGCTAAATTTCACATCCATTATCTCTGTAAATTTTCCGTTAAACTAAAAAGGCCTTAGCTTAAAAATGCCCTAGATTGTTCTTTTTATCACTTTAACATCATAAATTATTATTTTTGTTGTAAATTATTTTCTTTTTCTATGAATTTATCAATATCACACAGATTTCTTTCAATAAGAAGAAAACTAAAATTAATTACATGAAAATCTGTATTTTATGATGAAATATTATCTAAAATGAGTTTATAACATATTTTTATGTTTAGACAGTTATGTCAAAGGTAAAAGTTACAATGTTAATTAGTATGAAAATTTGTCCGTGTTTTTCTTATGGGAATAAATAAAACTTCTAACTCAATTATCTCCCAAACTGTTAGGGTTAGGGATACACATTAAATTGTAAAGTGTTCTTAAAATTATGTCTAGAATCTAAAAATACCATGATAAAGTGGTCTTAAAAATATGTCTAGAATTAAAAAATACCATAAAAAATGGGGGTTTGTATTTAAAACTAATGACTTCCGGTCCAGATAGGTTAATTCTGGTACACCATGTACATTGAAACTATAATGAGTGGATAGAGCGAAACTTGTTTACATATAATGGCACAATTTATTTCTGTGAAAAAAATAATTGTGTAGATTTTAAAAGGGGTGTACGGGTGGTCTGTTACACCCGGTATATGTCATAAAGATTAATATAGTGTCTACAAACTTTTCGATTTACTACGCTGCTTGCCCTGAATAACAGAAATATAACTATCATCTAGATTTCCAACCTATTTTATAATTTTTTATTCTATCTATTTCATATGAAGATCTGGTATAAATTTTGGCTTTTATAAATTATTGTGCTACTACATAAACATTTTTAGACAGCTTGTAATAGTTCATTAGTTAAGTATAAAGTTCGTATATATACAAGCTATTGTAAATTGCCCCCTTAGGATAATTTTAATTTTGCCCAGTATTTGTGTCTCAGGGGTGACCTCGTTACCATTGGCTGATTCTAAATATGTGTGAGTGATGTGTCACCACGGGTAGTGTCCGGCCGCAGCACTTTCGTGCAGAGCAAATTCCGTGTAAGTGCGTGTTTTATGTTAGGGTCGCAGCACCAACGGTCTGCCGGATCAGGCAAGGACCCTTGTTGGTAATGAGTGTGTAATAGTGAGAGTGACTGAGTGTTGCAGGCTCGGGGACGGTGCCCTTTGTACTAGAAGCTATCGCTTGCAGTCATCAGTTTTATATTGTGTTCTTACTTATTTTCAAGTAATTAAAATGTCGTGTGGTAAAAAAAAGAAAAAATCTGCTGAAAGAAATAATTTTTCTTATTACTTTAGTTATCATGTAATTGAATAAGCAAAAATGTAAGCCTACCGCTAAGTACCTTAGTTTACAGCTTAAATTGCAAATAACACACATCAAAAGAGCTGAAATATGATTGTAACTATTAAGTACAATGATTATTGATTAACAAGCATTAAAAAATGTTAAAAAGTTTAGGAATATCTAAATCTTCTAATGAATATTCCAACTTCAGATTTATTTACTTATGTATTAAAATGGCCTGAGGTGTTTGTGTACAATGTCCTCATTTATTTTGGGGCCTTGTGTGTGAATTTCACCTGATTGCGGGGCCTTTGCGAATTGTGGGGCCTTACACACGGCTCCATAAAAATTTGATTTTTTTGTTTTGAGCTAAAATTCCACTTTTAGGGTCGATTAGTTTAGGTTAGGTTAGGTTAGGATAGGTTGATTTAGGTTAATTTATGTTAGTTTAGGTTATTATTTTTTTTTTAGGGCCCCACAATTCCAAATGGCCCCACAGTATTGTCAAATGCACACTCATGGCCCCACAAGTGGGTGTGTAAGCACAAGGCCCCACAAACATGGGCAAACAAGTATGTGTGATGGTGTTTGTGTTTGTGTAAACACACAGTAATTGAAAAAATGGGCTTATTAACTCTGTTTCTGCCGAAGATGGGCGGTAGCACACCCGAAACGCGTACGGCCTGAAGATTGATAGATTACCAACTAAGGCCATGTTTACGTAGGTCTATGCTTGGTACCTGGATGTCTGATCAATGTCTCTCGATTGCTGTCAGTAAAACGGAGATCGTGATCCACACGAAGAAGAGGGTCGTCACCATGGCCCTTTCCGTGTGGGAAGGGAGGTGGTCCAATCAACCCGTACTGCCAAGGACCTCGGGGCTATGGTGGACACCAAGTTAAGCTGGAGGGATCAAATCTTCCATACGGCGGACAAAGCCGCTAAGGTAGTCACTTACCTTAGTAGGCTGATGGCCAATGTCGGGGGACCCCGATCCATCAGAAGACGTGTATTGATGTCCGTAGTCCAGTCCGTGCTTCTATATGGAGCAGAGGTGTGGGCAGATGCTCTGAATAAAGAGTTATACAGTTTACGACTCGCCCGTAATCAGCGTTAAGCGGCGCTCCGGGTGTGTTCCGCCTACCGGACAGTGTCCGAGCCTGCTGTCTTGGTGGTCACCGGAGGCATCCCTGTCAAGCTATTGGCAGGAGAAAGGAAGGCTATTTATCAGAGTCAAGCTGAGATCGGCCTGTATACATTTTATAGCTGTCTCTTTAACGCTGTGTAGTAAGCAGATAACACAGTAATTTTTTTTTTACAAAAAAAATACATTTTGTATAGTGTATGTAAGCTTTGATCAGTCTTTAAATTATTTTACTCTAAAACGAAGAAAGAGAGTCATTCTGCCACTTAGTTTTTGAAAGTAGTAATCAAAACCAATTCCATCGATTTGTTTTTTGTTATGAATTAATTATTGCACTTTAAATTCTAGTTCAATCACAAACCATATTAAATTATATACGATACTCTTAAAAAATAAACAAATGTAAAAGCTTGAACGAGTTAAAGAATGGTTTATGTTCCTATTTCATTTTTAAGCAATGCAATAAAATTTAATATTCACCAAGCGAGCGTTCTTAATGTCTTTGCGACATAATACTGTTCGTGGATTTGGCAGATTACTAAAAACTCAATCTAAATATTTATGAGATCACAAAATAATTTAAATTAAAGATTAACGCAATCCAATAATTTTTTTTATTATTTTAACATCACAATTTTTTTTAGTATTTAATAGTTTTAATATAACTATGATACATATATTCAAAAATTTTAAATTCTATACAATGTTTTAAACTTTTAAATTTAAAACACCAGTCTTAAACTTTTACATCCTCAAATACTCTAATTTGTGTATAATCTTATTATGTGTATACATTTGTATTTATTTAAAACAAGTTTTTAGGTAGATATATGCAGAAGGCAGACTCCGATTCTGAGAAAACCAATAAAATTTGATATAAGATGATGTCAGATGTGAAGCATATGTTTAAAATGCTTACACACATAATTACACCTATCTGCTTAAAACGTAAAACCAATTAATTTTACTCTACATGTGCGTTGTGTAATGTATTACTATATAACACATATTTCAAACATAAAGACGAAATGTGAATAGACATTTTATACATAAATACAGATTTGATTACAATATTATTCATAATTAAGCTATTTGTAATCATAGAGCACCTCACATTTTTTTACATTGTAATGATTACTGCTCATCAAATACAATTAGAATAAATCAATAATCAATATAAATTTGGAAAAGTTTCCTTTACATTTACGAATAATTAATTTTGACATGAGTTCCTAGTTTAACATCTTTTAGGTTTTCTGTAGGGCCAATATATTTTGCAAAACAAAATGCGTTATGTATTTAACATACTAAAAACTAAACTAATATGCCTAACAAATTTTTAAAAATGTGGTTTTTAATAATAAGGAAAAATATGAAAAATTATTTATATTGGACAGAAAGTTGTGTTCGTATTACCTAGAAATCAAATGTTTAATATTTAAATTTATAACTCAATTACACATTTTACTTTTAACAGATACCCTTTTTTTTCTAACACGTCATACCAAAGTTAGACTAATAAGCCATAATAAATATAAGGCCTGGTATTAAATATTCAACTGTTTTCTTCAATATTATGAACCATTTCTTTAGTGTTAAAAAAGTAAATTATAAGTTTAATTTAAGTTAATGTGCGATTTTCTTACAAGGAATTTATTAATTTTGATAGAATCCAGAAGAATGTGTGGCAAAATTGTTATAAAGCGGTAATAAATATTATTAAACTACTGATCAAATTAAGCTACTGGCATTAATTAAACAAATTTAAAAAAAATTACTAAAACCGTGCATTTTTTTACTTTACTTAAATCTGATTATTAGCAGATAAAAAAACATCGTTCACAACTAAAGGACATAGCTACACATAAATTTATAGATTATTGTAAAATCTGGGATATAGGTTATTTTTGAGAAATGATAAAAATTGAACTACATTAAAATTGAGTACTTTAAGGTAAATTGGGAAAAAATATTTTGATAAAAAATAAACCTACGAATTCAGGTTATGGAAGACTTCAAAATATATGTGGGTATTGCCATCATTGTCCAGATATAAAAAGACCACGAGCTTTAAAAAAAAAACATTTTCATAAAATAATTTGATAAAATAACTTGCTTTGTTTAGGTTGAAAAAAATATATTAATACTCTTAGAGTTATAACTAGTTAATTTAGAGTAAGTACTACATATTTATTGTATAAGATATTTCTAAAGGCTGAAGAACTAATTTTTGTTTACGTGTTCTTTTTGTAAATAAAAAAATACAAATAACAAGGGTAAATCGAATTCATTGTGTTTGACAGCATTTGTTCCCTTTAACCTTTTTTGCATGATAGTTAGTAATAATAATAATAATGAATCATTGTTAACAACTATAATCTCAATTTGAGTTTTGTGGTTAAATTATATTTTATTATATTTAATAAAAAAATTAACATGAGGAAAATTAACAAACTACATCTGAATTAGTTAAGATGGACACATTTTGATTTATTTTATACGTTTTTGAAAAAAAAACTTATATGAGGTTCTTTCAATAACGATAGACAAAATATACGCCTACAAAATGAAGTAAAACCTGAAATATAAACTAAAAACAAATAAGTCAAATATTTAGTTTCGAATTTATTTTAATGAAATAAATAAGTAAAATACTAACAGCTCAATAAAGAAATAAATATATTATTTATGTATATATATATATATATATATATATATAATATATATATATATATATATATATATATATATATATATATATATATATATACATATATATATATATAATACATTTTCTTATTTGGAGAAGTGTCAAAAGACTCTTATAAAAATTAATATATATATATATATATATATATATGATACATATATATTTATATAAACTAAAAATAAATGTTTTTATATTTGCATAACTTCTTACTTACACCTGTCATATCTTGAGTTAATTCTATTGCAATAACAACACAATGTACCTTTGTATTGTTGAACTAGTTTACATTGAACATGTCACTTAATGAATACTATTATTAAACAATGCAATTTAAGTTTAATGTAAAAAGTTAACTTAGCAAAATATTTAAAATTTTGTATTTATTATTCGAATATTTCATTTTAATTGTCCGTTGTTATCACATCCAATGCTGAACGAAAACAAATCATTTTTAGTCCATGATTTGCATCAGAGAGTTTGAAAGAACCTGCTATATGGGTTACCTAACATCCGACGATACGTTGCAAATCCAATTTCATCCTTCCTGACTTCTAAATAGAACCTTTGAATGGGCAGACGTTTTATATGGGGTATTTTTGTACACAGAACTTTCATTCACAAAGTTCTTGGTTATGTATGAGTAAAATGTATATATTTTTTAAATGCATTGTATCAGCATATATGTTTTGACAGTTAACCTCTCAACTGAGTATACAACAATACGTATTTCAAATTAATTACGAGATTATAATAAAAAAAATAGTGATGAATGGACTTATATTGTATTTTTGACAGTGTTTTGTAAACGTTAAGTTAATGCATGTCATACTGATAAATATACGAAATGCTGTTAAAAAAAATTTTTTATATACATTATTTTGAGCGAATTTCCATCTATTACGATAGTAGCAATGGTAAGACCTAATCCAAAAACACCCTTGCCAAAAATGGACCACCAATCTTGATGAAATTTTGTATGAAGATGTACGACTAGGTCTGTTTTAATGAGTGCGCAAACCAGCCTGATCGGGTGATGGGGACAGGGTTTCATAGGGTTTCTAACTGGTCAAAATGGGTTTGTAGCATTTTTGGACCTCGTTTTTCAAAATTCCTCTTTAACTAAAACCACTTAAGAGAGCTTATAAAAACTAACAATTTAGTATTTTTAATTTTTAACTATGCTCAAAGGTTACTTATAAAAAAAATCCCATGCTATTTTTAAGGGAAATAAAAGAATCCCTGTATCTAGCTTATTTATTGGCATAGCTAGATGCAATTTGGTTAGTAAATTCACAAGGGATTAACATATGTTTCCACCCGTATGAAAGCAAACATACATACTCACACCTATTTTAGCGAATAGCGAATTTTTCCCTATAGGGAATACGCTATTACGGTAGTAGCCATGGTAAGACCTAAGTCCGAGACCATGTTACTTTTTCATTTTGAGGTCCATCCAAAAACACCGTTCGTTCATTTTCATATATGTATGAAAATGTAAGAATATAGTATATATCTATATCTATAAATGTGTATGTGGTACCGATACCTTTTGAAGGGGAACTTCGATTTTGATCAAATTTGGTATGAAGGTCGCGAACCAGCATGATCGGGTTATGGGAAAGGGGTTTTATGGAGTTTCAAAGGGGTAAAAAAATGGGTTTTTGGCATTTTTGGAACATAATTTTTAAAATTTAACAATTTTAACTAAAACCATTTAAAAGAGCTTAAAAAACAAACAATTTAGTATTTTGAATTTTTAACTTGGCTTAACAGGTTACGGAGAAAAGCCAAAAATAAGTTTTCCATGTTAATCTTATGGGAAATTAACAAAACCCTGTATCTCGCTTATTTATTAAAATAACTTGATAAATTTTGGTATGTGCATTCACTTGGTAGGGCTTAACTGATATTTGCTTACAACATCCATATGGCGGCAAACCTATATACTCACCCCCATGGGGTTTATGGGGAAAATTAAAAAATGCTGAATATTTATACAGTTTTTAATATTTACCTTACGTAACTATTACATTTCATAACAACATATCATGGCAGCAAACCTACATACCCATTCCCCATACCCATTATGTTGTTTATGGGGAAAATACGATATCTAAAGATCGTTAGGAAATTCGCTCAGTACGCAGGTCTACTGCGACGGGGGTATTTTTATTTATTATTTATTTTATTTTATTAAAGAGAGGCAGGAAAGATGCATTACGCACACAAGGGGCCAGAATTTAGTGTGGGACTCCCCTAAAAAACTAGTATACCCACTAAAAAACCTCCTGTACTCTTTAGGAATCTAGCCTGGAATTGTTTGTCACATTCCATCAGGCTAGGCCTAAATTAGCCTAAGCCCATTAGGGCTTACTCCTTGACCAGCCGCACGATCAGGGGGGGGGGGTCTGAGCCGTTTAGCGGTCCAGATTAGTCTTTTCCCTGAGGAGGATGCTCCGGATGCAGCGTGACAAACAATCCCAGCAGCCCTCATACTCCAAGATCTTTTGGCAGACCGAGTCCATCGAAAACACAACAAAAGTTCGTGTTTCCTCAAGGCAGGGCTCTTCCCAACGGGGTCAGCGGAAGAAGGGGTGCTCCGCATCGTCGGGAACGCCCGGGCAATAAATGCAGTCCGGTGAACCGATCTTGCCATTCGATACGACCTAAAATAGCCGTTACCTTTTAGGAATTGGGTAAGGTAGTAGTCCACCTCCACATGCCGCCGTTCCACCCGTGGTTGGACCTGCTTGATAAGTCGCGCAGTCCATCGTCTTCGAGTGTCGTGCTCCCAGCAGTGTTGCCACTGCTGGAAGGCTCGGGGGCGCTCTTCTGTCCTTGCCGTGTCCTTGTCGATCTCGCCTTGTCTCTGATAAATAGCCTTCCCTCCTGCCAAGAGCTTGACAGGGATGACTCTACTGACCCCCAAGACGGCAGGCTCGGACACTGACCGGTATGCAGAACATACCATGAGCACCACTTAACACTGAACCCGGTTGAGTCGCGATGTGTATAACTCTTTATCTTGATCGTCTGCACATCTTTGCTCCACAAAGAAGCGCGGACTCGACCGCGGACATCAATAGACGTCTTCTGCTGTATCGGGGACCCCCGACATTGGCCCTTAGCCTACTAAGGTAAGTGACTACCTTAGCTGCCTTGTCCGCAGAAAGGTCTGATCCCTCCAGCTAAACTTGGGGTCTACCATAACCCTGAGGTACTTGGCAGTACGGGTTGATTGGACCGTTTATCTTTCGACTCGGAATGGGACCACGGTGACAATACTCTTCTTCTTGAGGATCACACTCTTTGTTTTATGTAGAGCAAGCGAAAGACCGTAATCGGAAATCAAGGTTTTATTTATTTATATATAAAAAATATATCACCAAATACATTTATACCAGGTTATTTTAAAAAATAATTGTATAATTTAGAATAATAATTTTTCAATGAAACTAGTATATTTTATTACTATTGTATGTTATTAATTGGGAACTAATTTTACTCAATTTGCTGAGTGTATGTGTGTGCCTGTATGTGAGTGTTTTTTGTGCAAAAGCCAACCTCAATAGGTTAGCATATCAAAAAACAACTTTTAATAACCGAAGATAAAAAACCTTGCATCTATTAAAAATAAATTAAAAGTGGAGAAAGTTTTATAACCACCCAGTTAATCTCAACATTTGCATGTACAAGATTTTTTTAAATTTTTGTATCACGATTGTAAAATGACGTCTTTTTAGACATGTAAGTATTAAACTATGAATTAAGATTAAATATGATAGTTTTTGAAAAGCAATCAAACAATGTATCATAAATTAGCTTATATAGTAAACCTACTGAGTGCTTTATTAAACACAAACATAAATATAATATAATTTTTTTTTATAAACTTGTAGGAAAAAATAATCATTCATATGATTTAGTCGATAAACCCAAATGTTCCTCCAGTAGTAAGACTGAATAGTTGTCCGAGGGATAAAGGCAAATCCAGCCTAGGCATGTGACAAGGACTAATTCTGTCTGATTGATAACTCGTGATAAGCCATTATGATGGAACCAGCTCTATTGTTTGTTCCCGTTTATCAAAAGAGAAAAAATGGACAACGACAACATTTATGGTGTTTGAAATAAACGAACAATTCACTGTAATCTTCTTGGTTCAAAATGTATTAAATTATAAATATTTAAGTATACAATATCTGTATTTGATATCTAATCTACCTAAAAATATTAACTTTTATTTTATTTTTATCCGTGTACTTTTGGTGTGGACATACTCTGTAAAAATACATAAAAAATATATTTTATAAAGAAATAAACACAAATTTAGACATATAGTTTTTTGTAATAAGGTTAAAGTAGATATAGAACAGGGCTTCTGAAACACTCGTAGTTTTTTTTGATGACTTTTTGCTTCATATGACCACTTTTTTTGCTTCATATGACCACTTTTTTTGCTTCGTATGACCGCTTTTGCTTCAAATGACCACTTTTTGCTTCAAATGACCACTTTTGCTTCAAATGACCACTTTTGCTTCAAATGACTACTTTTTGCTTCAAATGACCACTTTTTTGCTTCAAATGACCACTTTTTGAATATAATCCAGGGAACACTCGTAGTTTTTTTTGAGCGCCTTCAGCTTCAAATTGACTGGTTTTTGACCGGATTCTGGCCGGTTTTGGTCAAATATCAGCCCATTTCAGGGCATTTTTCAGGATTTCAGACAGTGATTTCAAGGAGCATTTTGAATTTAATCCAGGGAACTATGAGATGCCCTCTTAAGTTAACTATAGTTTTTAAATGAAAAGTTACCGACTCCCCTTGTGGTGAATCTAATCAAGAAATTAATCCAAGGAAGTGTGAGAACTCCTAAGTTAACCCTATGTAAATGAAAAGATACCGGTTTTCGGTGATTTTGGCCTACTTTTTTGTCAACTTTCCAACATTTTTCAGGATTTCCGATCCATAAAAATTGATATTGAAAGGTGAATTGCCCAACATCCCAGCCCCCTATAAAATTAACTTTAATTGCAATTTTACCTACAAAGACACATTTTTAGGCCAAAATTCTCCAATTTTTAACCCAGTTTAACCTCTTAAGATCTAATTCCTAAGGCCCAAGGCAGTAGACAAGCCCTACAACTAAGATGTTAACATAAGGCCTTGCACCTGAGTCCAAAACCCTAAAACCAAGCAGCTAAGGATTTGACCTGTGAATAGGGCCTATTATCCATCAGCGTAGGCCTAATGTGCTGGACCTAAGATCTAAACCTAAGCCCTTGCACCTGAGTCCAAAACCCTAAAACCTAGCAGCTAAGGATTTGACCTGTGAATAGGGCCTATTAGCCAACAGCCTAAACCTAATGTGTTGGCACTAAGATGTAAACCTAAGGCCTTGCACCTGAGTCCAAAGCCCTCAAAGCTAGCAGCTAAGGATTTGGCCTGTGAATAGGGCCTATTAGCCATCAGCGTAGGCCTAATGTGCTGGACCTAAGCCCTTGCACCTGTCCAAACCCCTAAAACCTAGCAGCTAAGGATTTGACCTGTGAATAGGGCCTCTTAGCCAACAGCCTAAACCTAATGTGTTGGCACTAAGATGTAAACGTAAGGCCTTGCACCTGAGTCTAAAGCCCTAAAAGCTAGCAGCTAAGGCTTTGACCTGTGAATAGGGCCTATTATCTATCAGCTTAGGCCTAATGTGTTCGACATAAGATCTACGCCTAAGGCCTTACACATGGTTCCTAAGATGAAATGCCTTGGACTTAGGTCCTAAAACCTAGCAGCTAAGGCTTTGACCTGTGAATAGGACCTATTTGCGTTTAGCTTAGACCTAATGTGTTGGACCTAAAGCATAAACCTCAGGCCTTGCACATGAGTCCAAAACTCCAAAACCTAGCAGCTAAGGATTTTACCTGTGAATAGGGCCTATTATCCATCAGCGTAGGCCTAATGTGCTGGACCTAAGATCTAAACCTAAGCCCTTGCACCTGAGTCCAAAGCCCTAAAAGCTAGCAGCTAAGGATTTGACCTGTAAATAGGACCTATTAGGCAACAGCCTAGACCTAAGGTTTTGGGTCTAAAATGAAAACCTAAGGCCTTGCACCTGAGTCCAAAGCCCTAAAACCTAGCAGCTAAGGCTTTAACCTGTGAATAGGACATATTACCCAACAGCTTTGACCTAGTGTGTTGAGCCTAAAGTCTAAGCCTAAGGCCTTAAAACTGAGTCCAAAGCTCAAAAACCTAGAGGCTAAAGCTTTGACCTGTGTATAAGACCTATCAGCCCCCAGCCAGGACCTAATGTGTTGGGACTAAGATGTAAACATAAGGCCTGACACCTTAGTACAAAGCCATAAAACCTTAAGATCTAAAAACTTACAAGGGGCCGCGATTCACAGCCCCCCATGAATTGAGCAAACATTAGGCAACGAGGTCTTTTTTCTTTGAATATGAAATTATGATCAGAAATGGTTATCAGATTCAGATTGGAGTATTTGAAGACCAACCTCCATCCATCTTACCCAACTCCTAACTACCGCATGGACTTGACCCAAGACCTAAGGCTATACACCGTAGGCTTTAGGGATCTTAAAAAGACCTAGGCCATAGAGTTAAGACCTAAATATTTACAAGGGGGCCGCGATTCACAGCCCCCCCTGAAAAGACACTGTGGTCTAAACCTAATACCTAATTCACCGTGGTCTAGGCTTTTAGGTTCTCAGACCAAAGACCTACTACACCATGGTCTAGACCCAAGATCTAAGCCTGCGGTCTAGGCCTTTAGGTTCTTAGCCCCAAGATTTAAGGCCTGGGTTCAAGGCATTTAGGTTCTTAGCCTCTAGATCTAAGGCCCGTGGTCTAGGCCTTTAGGTCCTTAGATCCAAGACCTAAGACCCTACATCATTGTCTAGACCCTAAACCTAAGGGACTGTGATCTAGGTCTCTAAGTTCTTATCAAGACGTAAGGCCATACACCATGGTCAGCCCAAGACAGGCTTTCAGGTTCATATAACAAAGACTTAAGGCCCTACACCATGGTCTAAAACCAAGACCTAAGGTCCGTGGTCTAGGCTTTTAGGTTCTTATACCCAAGTCCTAAGGCCCTACACCAGGGTCTAGAACCAAGATCTAAGGTCCGTGGTCTAGGCTTTTAGGTTCTTATACCCAAGTCCTAAGGCCCTACACCAGGGTCTATAAAAAGATCTAAGGTCCGTGGTCTAGGCTTTTAGGTTCTTATATCCAAGTCCTAAGGCCCTACACCAGGGTCTAAAACCAAGATCTAAGGTCCGTGGTCTAGACTTTTAGGTTTTTATACCCAAGACCTAAAGTCCGTAATCTAGGCTTTTAGTTTCTTATACCCAAGTTCTAAGGCCCTACACCAGGGTCTAGAACCAAGACCTAAGGTCCGTGGTCTAGGCTTTTAGGTTCTT
Organism: Neoaliturus tenellus; assembly: GCA_030545055.2. NCBI lineage: Eukaryota > Metazoa > Arthropoda > Insecta > Hemiptera > Cicadellidae > Neoaliturus > Neoaliturus tenellus. The sequence goes on from CM061533.1 coordinate 105,961,737, forward strand.
ATACCCAAGTCCTAAGGCCCTACACCAGGGTCTAGAACCAAGACCTAAGGTCCGTGGTCTAGGCTTTTAGGTTCTTATACCCAAGTCCTAAGGCCCTACACCAGGGTCTAGAACCAAGATCTAAGGTCCGTAATCTAGGCTTTTAGGTTCTTATACCCAAGTCCTAAGGCCCTACACCAGGGTCTAAAACCAAGATCTAAGGTCCGTGGTCTAGGCTTTTAGGTTCAGACCTAAGGCCCTACACCAGGGTCTAGAACCGAGATCTAAGGTCCGTGGTCTAGGCTTTTAGGTTCTTATACCCAAGTCCTAAGGCCCTACACCAGGGTCTAAAACCAAGATCTAAGGTCCGTGGTCTAGGCTTTTAGGTTCTAATACCCAAGACCTAAGGCCCTACACCAGGGTTTAGAACCAAGATCTAAGGTCCGTGGTCTAGGCTTTTAGGTTCTTATACCCAAGCCCTAAGGCCCTACACCAGGTTCTAGAACCAAGATTTAAGGTCCGTGGTCTAGGCTTTTAGGTTCTTATACCCAAGTCCTAAGGCCCTACACCAGGGTCTAGAACCAAGATCTAAGGTCCGTGGTCTAGGCTTTTAGGTTCTTATACCCAAGTCCTAAGGCCCTACACCAGGGTCTAGAACCAAGATCTAAGGTCCGTGGTCTAGGCTTTTAGGTTCTAATACCCAAGTCCTAAGGCCTCACACCAGGGTCTAGAACCAAGATCTAAGGTCCGTGGTCTAGGCTTATAGGTTCTTATACCCAAGACCTAAGGTCCGTGGTCTAGGCTTTTAGGTTCTTATACCCAAGTCCTAAGGCCCTACACCAGGGTCTAGAACCAAGATCTAAGGTCCGTGGTCTAAGCTTTTAGGTTCTTATACCCAAGTCCTAAGGCCCTACACCAGGGTCTAGAACCAAGATCTAAGGTCCGTGGTCTAGGCTTCTAGGTTCTTATACCCAAGACTTAAGGTCTGTTGTGTAGGCTTTTAGGTTCTAATACCCAAGTCCTAAGGCCCTACACCAGGGTCTAGAACCAAGATCTAAGGTCCGTGGTCTAGGCTTATAGGTTCTTATACCCAAGACCTAAGGTCCGGGTTCTAGACTTTTAGGTTCTTATACCCAAGTCCTAAGGCCCTACACCAGGGTCTAGAACCAAAATCTAAGGTCCGTGGTCTAGGCTTTTAGGTTCTTATACCAAAGTCCTAAGCCCTACACCAGGGTCTAGAACCAAGATCTAAGGTCCGTGGTCAAGGCTTTTAGGTTCTTATACCCAAGTCCTAAGGCCCTACACCAGGGTCTAGAACCAAGGTCTAAGGTCCGTGGTCTAGGCTTATAGGTTCTTATACCCAAGTCCTAAGGCCCTACACCAGGGTCTAGAACCAAGATCTAAGGTCCGTAATCTAGGCTTTTAAGTTCTTATACCCAAGTCCTGAAGCCCTACACCAGGGTCTAGAACCAAGATCTAAGGTCCGTAATCTAGGCTTTTAAGTTCTTATACCCAAGTCCTAAGGCCCTACACCAGGGTCTAGAACCGAGATCTAAGATCCGTAGTCTAGGCTTTTAGGTTCTTATACCCAAGTCCTAAGGCCCTACACCAGGGTCTAGAACCAAGATCTAAGGTCCGTGGTCTAGGCTTTTAGGTTCTTATACCCAAGTTCTAAAGCCCTACACCAGGGTCTAGAACCAAGATCTAAGGTCCGTAATCTAGGCTTTTAAGTTCTTATACCCAAGTCCTAAGGCCCTACACCAGGGTCTAGAACCGAGATCTAAGGTCCGTAGTCTAGGCTTTTAGGTTCTTATACCCAAGTCCTAAGGCCCTACACCAGGGTCTAGAACCAAGATCTAAGGTCCGTGGTCTAGGCTTTTAGGTTCTTATACCCAAGTTCTAAAGCCCTACACCAGGTTCTAGAACCAAGATCTAAGGTCCGTGTTCTAGGCTTTTAGGTTCTTATACCCAAGACCTAAGGCCCTACACCCGGGTCTAGAACCAAGATCTAAGGTCCAAGGTCTAGGCTTTTAGGTTCTTATACCCAAGTCCTAAGGCCCTACACCAGGGTCTAAAACCAAGATCTAAGGTCCGTGGTCTAGGATTTTAGGTTCTAATACCCAAGACCTAAGGCCCTACACCAGGGTCTAGAACCAAGATCTAAGGTCCTTGGTCAAGGCTTTTAGGTTCTTATACCCAAGACCTAAGGCCCTACACCAGGGTCTAAAACCAAGATCTAAGGTCCGTGGTTTAGGCTTTTAGGTTCTTATACCCAAGTCCTAAGGCCCTACACCAGGGTCTAGAACCAAGATCTAAGGTCCGTGGTCAAGGCTTTTAGGTTCTTATACTCAAGTCCTTAGGCCCTAAACCAGGGTCTAGAACCAAGATCTAAGGACCGTGGCTTAGGCTTTTAGGTGCTTATACCCAAGACCTAAGGCCCTACACCATAGGCTAGAACCAAGACCTAAGGTCCTTTGATTAGGCCTTTAGGTTCTTAGACCCAAGTCCTAAGACCCGTGGACTAGGCCTTTAGGTTCATAGACCCAAGACCTAAGCTCTTAGACTCAAGACCTAAAACCATATACCGCGGGTTAGGGTTTTAAGCTCTGAGACCCAAGACCTAAGGCCATACACCGTGGTCTAGGCTTTTAAGCTCTTAGACCCAAGACCTAAGGCCATACACCCTGGTCTAGGCTTTTAAGTACTTAGACTCAAGCCCTAAGGCGGTCCGCATGGGTTAGACTCAAGACCCATGGGCATACACCCTGGTTTAGGCTTTTAAGTACTTAGGCCAAGACCTAAAGTCATAAACCGTAGGCTAGGCTTTTAAGCACTTAAACTCAATGCCTAAGGCGGTCCGCATGGGCTAGACTTAAGACCTAAGGCCATACACCGTGGTCTAGGCTTTAAAGTACTTAGACCCAAGACCTAAGGCCATAAACCGTTTTCTAGGCTTTTAAGCTCTTAGACTCAAGACCTAAGGCCATACACCGTGGTCTAGGCTTTTAAGTACTTAGACCCAAGACCTAAGGCCATACACCGTGGGCTAGGCTTTTAGGCTCTTAGATCCAAGACCTAAGGCTTTCCGCATGGACTAGACTCAAGACCTAAAGCCATACACCGTGGTCTATGCTTTTAAGCACTTAGACCCAAGCCCTGAGGCCATAGAGTTAAGACCTGAACACTTACAATGGGGGTCGCGATTCACGGCCCCTGAACAGACACTGTGGTGTAGACCCAAGACTTAGGGCCATACACCGTGGTATAGACTTTTAAGTACTTAGACACCAAGACCTAAGGCCATGCACCGCGGTCTAGGCTTTTAAGTACTTAGACCCAAGGCCTAAGGCCTTACACTGTGGTCTAGGCTTTTAAGTACTTAGACCCAAGACCTAAGGCCCTACACCGTGGGCTAGGCTTTAAAGCTCTTAGACCCAAGACCTAAAACCATAGGGTTAAGACTTGAAAACTTACAAGTTAATCGCAATTCACGATCCCCGAAAAGACACCGTGGTCTAGACCCAATACTTAAGGCCCTACACGAAGACCCAAGAGCTAAGGTCCTTCACCATGATCTAGACCCTAAGACCAAAGACCTTACACTATTGTCTAGTACTCGGCATAAACCGTTTGCAGTTGTGGTTGTTTCATCTATTTCTAGAGGTAAGTCGGCCTCTAAGTTCTTAGACCCTAAGACCAAAGGCCTTACACCATGGTCTAGTACTCGGCATAAACCGTTTTGCAGTTGTGGTTGTTTCATCTATAGCTAGAGGTAAGTCCTAAGTTCTTAGACCCTAAGACCAAAGGCCTTACATCATGGTCTAGTATTCCTCTTAAGCCGTGTGCAGTGGTTAATTTGTCTATACTTAGAAGAAAGTTGGCCTTTAAGTTCTTAGACCCTAGACCTAAGACCCTACACCCATGGACTACAATCTGGACTTAAGGCCACATCCCGAGGTTTTGTACTCGTTTAAAACCGTGTGCAGTTGTGGTTGTTTCATCTATAGCTGGGCGAAGATTGGCCTTTAATAACTGTGTGCAGTTATTACTGTTTCGTCTCGAAAAAGAGAATGTTTATGCTTTTACACCATAACTTAGAACGAAAACCCATGGTCTTATTCCTAAAACCTAGGACCTTAGTCCGATACCCTAGGACATAAGGGCTTAGACTTATTGCTTTAGATCTAGGGCAAAAGGAATTTAAATGAGAACCTAAGGCCTCATAATTTAGACCAACCCCAATCCCAAGCATTTAAGGCATTATACCATGGACCTGTATGTATATGACCTTAAACATTTGACCTAAGATCTAAGGCTTTAACATAAGTCTTAAGCCCTAAGACCCTACCCCATGGGCTAGTACTGGTCCTACACCATGTGGGACCGTGTAAAATGGCGTGCATAAAGCCAATCACATGGATTATTTGAAAGCCCCGCGCACATAAACACCTGTGTTTGCTGTTGGGCGTTTTTATGATTTGCGCTTTCGGGCGTTTTGCAAACTCGACCTGCATATTGCAAATCGATGTGTAGACGATGCCCTTTAATAATTAACGTCTGCGAACGTTTTTTAAAATCGATGTGTAGACGATGCCTTTTAATATTTAACGTCTGCGAACGTTTTTAAAATCGATGCCCAGACGCTGTTTAAAATAATCGGCGTGTACGATCGTTTTTCAAAATCGATGTGTACACGATGTTTTTTAATAATTTACGTCTGCGATCGTAATTTCCGCGTCGAGTTTGCAAAACGCCCGAAAGCGCAAATCATAAAAACGCCCAACAGCAAACACAGGTGTTCATGTGCGCGGGGCTTTCAAATAATCCATGTGATTGGCTTTATGCACGCCATTTTACACGGTCCCACATGGTGTAGGACCAGTACTAGCCCATGGGGTAGGGTCTTAGGGCTTAAGACTTATGTTAAAGCCTTAGATCTTAGGTCAAATGTTTAAGGTCATATACATACAGGTCCATGGTATAATGCCTTAAATGCTTGGGATTGGGGTTGGTCTAAATTATGAGGCCTTATGTTCTCATTTAAATTCCTTTTGCCCTTGATCTAAAGCAATAAGTCTAAGCCCTTATGTCCTAGGGTATCGGACTAAGGTCCTAGGTTTTAGGAATAAGACCATGGGTTTTCGTTCTAAGTTATGGTGTAAAAGCATAAACATTCTCTTTTTCGAGACGAAACAGTAATAACTGCACACAGTTATTAAAGGCCAATCTTCGCCCAGCTATAGATGAAACAACCACAACTGCACACGGTTTTAAACGAGTACAAAACCTCGGGATGTGGCCTTAAGTCCAGATTGTAGTCCATGGGTGTAGGGTCTTAGGTCTAGGGTCTAAGAACTTAAAGGCCAACTTTCTTCTAAGTATAGACAAATTAACCACTGCACACGGCTTAAGAGGAATACTAGACCATGATGTAAGGCCTTTGGTCTTAGGGTCTAAGAACTTAGGACTTACCTCTAGCTATAGATGAAACAACCACAACTGCAAAACGGTTTATGCCGAGTACTAGACCATGGTGTAAGGCCTTTGGTCTTAGGGTCTAAGAACTTAGAGGCCGACTTACCTCTAGAAATAGATGAAACAACCACAACTGCAAACGGTTTATGCCGAGTACTAGACAATAGTGTAAGGTCTTTGGTCTTAGGGTCTAGATCATGGTGAAGGACCTTAGCTCTTGGGTCTTCGTGTAGGGCCTTAAGTATTGGGTCTAGACCACGGTGTCTTTTCGGGGATCGTGAATTGCGATTAACTTGTAAGTTTTCAAGTCTTAACCCTATGGTTTTAGGTCTTGGGTCTAAGAGCTTTAAAGCCTAGCCCACGGTGTAGGGCCTTAGGTCTTGGGTCTAAGTACTTAAAAGCCTAGACCACAGTGTAAGGCCTTAGGCCTTGGGTCTAAGTACTTAAAAGCCTAGACCGCGGTGCATGGCCTTAGGTCTTGGTGTCTAAGTACTTAAAAGTCTATACCACGGTGTATGGCCCTAAGTCTTGGGTCTACACCACAGTGTCTGTTCAGGGGCCGTGAATCGCGACCCCCATTGTAAGTGTTCAGGTCTTAACTCTATGGCCTCAGGGCTTGGGTCTAAGTGCTTAAAAGCATAGACCACGGTGTATGGCTTTAGGTCTTGAGTCTAGTCCATGCGGAAAGCCTTAGGTCTTGGATCTAAGAGCCTAAAAGCCTAGCCCACGGTGTATGGCCTTAGGTCTTGGGTCTAAGTACTTAAAAGCCTAGACCACGGTGTATGGCCTTAGGTCTTGAGTCTAAGAGCTTAAAAGCCTAGAAAACGGTTTATGGCCTTAGGTCTTGAGTCTAAGAGCTTAAAAGCCTAGAAAACGGTGTATGGCCTTAGGTCTTAAGTCTAGCCCATGCGGACCGCCTTAGGCATTGAGTTTAAGTGCTTAAAAGCCTAGCCTACGGTTTATGACTTTAGGTCTTGGCCTAAGTACTTAAAAGCCTAAACCAGGGTGTATGCCCATGGGTCTTGAGTCTAACCCATGCGGACCGCCTTAGGGCTTGAGTCTAAGTACTTAAAAGCCTAGACCAGGGTGTATGGCCTTAGGTCTTGGGTCTAAGAGCTTAAAAGCCTAGACCACGGTGTATGGCCTTAGGCCTTGGGTCTAAATACTTAAAAGCCTATAAAACGGTGCAAGGCCTTAGGTCTTGGGTCTCAGAGCTTAAAACCCTAACCCGCGGTATATGGTTTTAGGTCTTGAGTCTAAGAGCTTAGGTCTTGGGTCTATGAACCTAAAGGCCTAGTCCACGGGTCTTAGGACTTGGGTCTAAGAACCTAAAGGCCTAATCAAAGGACCTTAGGTCTTGGTTCTAGCCTATGGTGTAGGGCCTTAGGTCTTGGGTATAAGCACCTAAAAGCCTAAGCCACGGTCCTTAGATCTTGGTTCTAGACCCTGGTTTAGGGCCTTAGGACTTGAGTATAAGAACCTAAAAGCCTTGACCACGGACCTTAGATCTTGGTTCTAGACCCTGGTGTAGGGCCTTAGGACTTGGGTATAAGAACCTAAAAGCCTAAACCACGGACCTTAGATCTTGGTTTTAGACCCTGGTGTAGGGCCTTAGGTCTTGGGTATAAGAACCTAAAAGCCTTGACCACGGACCTTAGATCTTGGTTCTAGACCCTGGTGTAGGGCCTTAGGTCTTGGGTATTAGAACCTAAAATCCTAGACCACGGACCTTAGATCTTGGTTTTAGACCCTGGTGTAGGGCCATAGGACTTGGGTATAAGAACCTAAAAGCCTAGACCTTGGACCTTAGATCTTGGTTCTAGACCCGGGTGTAGGGCCTTAGGTCTTGGGTATAAGAACCTAAAAGCCTAGAACACGGACCATAGATCTTGGTTCTAGAACCTGGTGTAGGGCTTTAGAACTTGGGTATAAGAACCTAAAAGCCTAGACCACGGACCTTAGATCTTGGTTCTAGACCCTGGTGTAGGGCCTTAGGACTTGGGTATAAGAACCTAAAAGGCTAGACTACGGACCTTAGATCTCAGTTCTAGACCCTGGTGTAGGGCCTTAGGACTTGGGTATAAGAACTTAAAAGCCTAGATTACGGACCTTAGATCTTGGTTCTAGACCCTGGTGTAGGGCCTTAGGACTTGGGTATAAGAACCTAAAAGCCTAGACTACGGACCTTAGATCTCGGTTCTAGACCCTGGTGTAGGGCCTTAGGACTTGGGTATAAGAACTTAAAAGCCTAGATTACGGACCTTAGATCTTGGTTCTAGACCCTGGTGTAGGGCTTCAGGACTTGGGTATAAGAACTTAAAAGCCTAGATTACGGACCTTAGATCTTGGTTCTAGACCCTGGTGTAGGGCCTTAGGACTTGGGTATAAGAACCTATAAGCCTAGACCACGGACCTTAGACCTTGGTTCTAGACCCTGGTGTAGGGCCTTAGGACTTGGGTATAAGAACCTAAAAGCCTAGACCACGGACCTTAGATCTTGGTTCTAGACCCTGGTGTAGGGCCTTAGGACTTTGGTATAAGAACCTAAAAGCCTAGACCACGGACCTTAGATTTTGGTTCTAGACCCTGGTGTAGGGCCTTAGGACTTGGGTATAAGAACCTAAAAGTCTAGAACCCGGACCTTAGGTCTTGGGTATAAGAACCTATAAGCCTAGACCACGGACCTTAGATCTTGGTTCTAGACCCTGGTGTAGGGCCTTAGGACTTGAGTATTAGAACCTAAAAACCTACACAACAGACCTTAAGTCTTGGGTATAAGAACCTAGAAGCCTAGACCATGGACCTTAGATCTTGGTTTTAGACCCTGGTGTAGGGCCTTAGGACTTGGGTATAAGAACCTAAAAGCTTAGACCACGGACCTTAGATCTTGGTTCTAGACCCTGGTGTAGGGCCTTAGGACTTGGGTATAAGAACCTAAAAGCCTAGACCACGGACCTTAGGTCTTGGGTATAAGAACCTATAAGCCTAGACCACGGACCTTAGATCTTGGTTCTAGACCCTGGTGTGAGGCCTTAGGACTTGGGTATTAGAACCTAAAAGCCTAGACCACGGACCTTAGATCTTGGTTCTAGACCCTGGTGTAGGGCCTTAGGACTTGGGTATAAGAACCTAAAAGCCTAGACCACGGACCTTAGATCTTGGTTCTAGACCCTGGTGTAGGGCCTTAGGACTTGGGTATAAGAACCTAAAAGCCTAGACCACGGACCTTAAATCTTGGTTCTAGAACCTGGTGTAGGGCCTTAGGACTTGGGTATAAGAACCTAAAAGCCTAGACCACGGACCTTAGATCTTGGTTCTAGACCCTGGTGTAGGGCCTTAGGTCTTGGGTATTAGAACCTAAAAGCCTAGACCACGGACCTTAGATCTTGGTTTTAGACCCTGGTGTAGGGCCTTAGGACTTGGGTATAAGAACCTAAAAGCCTAGACCACGGACCTTAGATCTCGGTTCTAGACCCTGGTGTAGGGCCTTAGGTCTGAACCTAAAAGCCTAGACCACGGACCTTAGATCTTGGTTTTAGACCCTGGTGTAGGGCCTTAGGACTTGGGTATAAGAACCTAAAAGCCTAGACCACGGACCTTAGATCTTGGTTCTAGACCCTGGTGTAGGGCCTTAGGACTTGGGTATAAGAACCTAAAAGCCTAGACCACGGACCTTAGGTCTTGGTTCTAGACCCTGGTGTAGGGCCTTAGGACTTGTGTATAAGAACCTAAAAGCCTAGACCACGGACCTTAGGTCTTGGTTCTAGACCCTGGTGTAGGGCCTTAGGACTTGGGTATAAGAAACTAAAAGCCTAGATTACGGACTTTAGGTCTTGGGTATAAAAACCTAAAAGCCTAGACCACGGACCTTAGATCTTGGTTTTAGACCCTGGTGTAGGGCCTTAGGACTTGGATATAAGAACCTAAAAGCCTAGACCACGGACCTTAGATCTTTTTATAGACCCTGGTGTAGGGCCTTAGGACTTGGGTATAAGAACCTAAAAGCCTAGACCACGGACCTTAGATCTTGGTTCTAGACCCTGGTGTAGGGCCTTAGGACTTGGGTATAAGAACCTAAAAGCCTAGACCACGGACCTTAGGTCTTGGTTTTAGACCATGGTGTAGGGCCTTAAGTCTTTGTTATATGAACCTGAAAGCCTGTCTTGGGCTGACCATGGTGTATGGCCTTACGTCTTGATAAGAACTTAGAGACCTAGATCACAGTCCCTTAGGTTTAGGGTCTAGACAATGATGTAGGGTCTTAGGTCTTGGATCTAAGGACCTAAAGGCCTAGACCACGGGCCTTAGATCTAGAGGCTAAGAACCTAAATGCCTTGAACCCAGGCCTTAAATCTTGGGGCTAAGAACCTAAAGGCCTAGACCGCAGGCTTAGATCTTGGGTCTAGACCATGGTGTTGTAGGTCTTTGGTCTGAGAACCTAAAAGCCTAGACCACGGTGAATTAGGTATTAGGTTTATACCACAGTGTCTTTTCAGGGGGGCTGTGAATCGCGGCCCCCTTGTAAATATTCAGGTCTTAACTCTATGGCCTAGGTCTTTTTAAGATCCCTAAAGCCTACGGTGTATAGCCTTAGGTCTTGGGTCAAGTCCATGCGGTAGTTAGGAGTTGGGTAAGATGGATGGAGGCTGGTCTTCAAATACTCCAATCTGAATCTGATAACCATTTCTGATCATAATTTCATATTCAAAGAAAAAAGACCTCGTTGCCTAATGTTTGCTCAATTCATGGGGGGCTGTGAATCGCGGCCCCTTGTAAGTTTTTAGATCTTAAGGTTTTATGGCTTTGTACTAAGGTGTCAGGCCTTATGTTTACATCTTAGTCCCAACACATTAGGTCCTGGCTGGGGGCTGATAGGTCTTATACACAGGTCAAAGCTTTAGCCTCTAGGTTTTTGAGCTTTGGACTCAGTTTTAAGGCCTTAGGCTTAGACTTTAGGCTCAACACACTAGGTCAAAGCTGTTGGGTAATATGTCCTATTCACAGGTTAAAGCCTTAGCTGCTAGGTTTTAGGGCTTTGGACTCAGGTGCAAGGCCTTAGGTTTTCATCTTAGACCCAAAACCTTAGGTCTAGGCTGTTGCCTAATAGGTCCTATTTACAGGTCAAATCCTTAGCTGCTAGCTTTTAGGGCTTTGGACTCAGGTGCAAGGGCTTAGGTTTAGATCTTAGGTCCAGCACATTAGGCCTACGCTGATGGATAATAGGCCCTATTCACAGGTAAAATCCTTAGCTGCTAGGTTTTGGAGTTTTGGACTCATGTGCAAGGCCTGAGGTTTATGCTTTAGGTCCAACACATTAGGTCTAAGCTAAACGCAAATAGGTCCTATTCACAGGTCAAAGCCTTAGCTGCTAGGTTTTAGGACCTAAGTCCAAGGCATTTCATCTTAGGAACCATGTGTAAGGCCTTAGGCGTAGATCTTATGTCGAACACATTAGGCCTAAGCTGATAGATAATAGGCCCTATTCACAGGTCAAAGCCTTAGCTGCTAGCTTTTAGGGCTTTAGACTCAGGTGCAAGGCCTTACGTTTACATCTTAGTGCCAACACATTAGGTTTAGGCTGTTGGCTAAGAGGCCCTATTCACAGGTCAAATCCTTAGCTGCTAGGTTTTAGGGGTTTGGACAGGTGCAAGGGCTTAGGTCCAGCACATTAGGCCTACGCTGATGGCTAATAGGCCCTATTCACAGGCCAAATCCTTAGCTGCTAGCTTTGAGGGCTTTGGACTCAGGTGCAAGGCCTTAGGTTTACATCTTAGTGCCAACACATTAGGTTTAGGCTGTTGGCTAATAGGCCCTATTCACAGGTCAAATCCTTAGCTGCTAGGTTTTAGGGTTTTGGACTCAGGTGCAAGGGCTTAGGTTTAGATCTTAGGTCCAGCACATTAGGCCTACGCTGATGGATAATAGGCCCTATTCACAGGTCAAATCCTTAGCTGCTTGGTTTTAGGGTTTTGGACTCAGGTGCAAGGCCTTATGTTAACATCTTAGTTGTAGGGCTTGTCTACTGCCTTGGGCCTTAGGAATTAGATCTTAAGAGGTTAAACTGGGTTAAAAATTGGAGAATTTTGGCCTAAAAATGTGTCTTTGTAGGTAAAATTGCAATTAAAGTTAATTTTATAGGGGGCTGGGATGTTGGGCAATTCACCTTTCAATATCAATTTTTATGGATCGGAAATCCTGAAAAATGTTGGAAAGTTGACAAAAAAGTAGGCCAAAATCACCGAAACCGGTATCTTTTCATTTACATAGGGTTAACTTAGGAGTTCTCACACTTCCTTGGATTAATTTCTTGATTAGATTCACCACAAGGGGAGTCGGTAACTTTTCATTTAAAAACTATAGTTAACTTAAGAGGGCATCTCATAGTTCCCTGGATTAAATTCAAAATGCTCCTTGAAATCACTGTCTGAAATCCTGAAAAATGCCCTGAAATGGGCTGATATTTGACCAAAACCGGCCAGAATCCGGTCAAAAACCAGTCAATTTGAAGCTGAAGGCGCTCAAAAAAAACTACGAGTGTTCCCTGGATTATATTCAAAAAGTGGTCATTTGAAGCAAAAAAGTGGTCATTTGAAGCAAAAAGTAGTCATTTGAAGCAAAAGTGGTCATTTGAAGCAAAAGTGGTCATTTGAAGCAAAAAGTGGTCATTTGAAGCAAAAGCGGTCATACGAAGCAAAAAAAGTGGTCATATGAAGCAAAAAAAGTGGTCATATGAAGCAAAAAGTCATCAAAAAAAAACTACGAGTGTTTCAGAAGCCCTGTTCTATATCTACTGGTTAAACATTCTTTATTGCCTTATAGAATTCAGGTTGAAATAATAAAACGTCTTCCAACACTACTCGATATATTTACACTTATATAAAGAAAAAAATTGACTTATTGACTTATTGTAACTTATTTGTTTACGAGACGGTAAATATATATAAAAGATCTTGTAATGACAATCGATTTCGACCAGTCACACCGGTCATCGTCAGGCCCAATCTGAGTCTCCGAAATATATTGAGTAGTGTTGGAAGAGCAAGACGTTTTATTATTTCAACCTGAATAATAGTACCAGTCAGTTCATATTCGAATTGCATTTTTAATGAAATTCAGCAATATCATACTTTTGATATATAACACATATGATGACTATTATAAACTTTAAATATTCATTAAACATGTTTTTCTCTTTTTAAATCATTCAGAAAAGTTTTATTTTTATATCATCTTTGGCAATTTGTATCACATTTACAAATGTTTAATGAATTATTTTTTATACATTCTCTTCCATATTATGATATTTTTTCTTACTTGGTAAGAACAAATTTGATGAAATAGGTTTAAAATATTATATAACTGCAATCTTATGACCTCAGTTATAAGAAATAGTGATTATCGTTCGTAATACATTGATGCATTAATAAAGGAAATTTCACCGATGAATATTTCACAGATTACAATAGCCTAACACTCTTAAGTAAAAGAAAATCACTTGCTTATTTCTATATCAAGAACTATATTAATTTCTATTTTAAAACAGAATTTAAAACGTAAACATGTTATAATTTTTAATGTCTATTAGTTAGCTAGTAACTTATGGCCCGAAAATGTAGTTTATATCGAAATCCAAATGTTTATTTATTCAATAGATACTACTTAAACTTGTTAGATATTAAAAATACCAAAATAAGGAATTTTTACTTTCAAGAAATCTGTCAAACTTTTCCTTCAGCCTACAGAAGCTTTTTCCCTTATTCTTTTTCTAGCAACCAGCTCGTCAAATATTGTTCGTTTGAATAAAAAAAGAGGACTACAGAGTTACTATTTTAACCACGCTTTGAAAGACGTATTTTCACCAAAACTTTTACAGTTTTCTGTTCACGATCGGTTATGTTTTCATAGATATAATTCATAGCATAAAATAATTCTTTATGTAAGTCACAACATAAGTCATTATATGTTTTCATTAATATAATATTTTTATATTAAAAATATACAAATTAACTTACATATACCTTTTTGGTGAATACGTTTACTTAGTTTTCAAGTCATTTCAAAGACGCTAAGCTTCCTTCTGTGCGTTCATAAACAATTGTATATTCAACAAGTAACATCTAAAACAGAGTTAAATTGCGGTGATAGTTTTACTCCTTTACGCAGTAAAAAATAACACACCAATAAGTCCATACGACGTTTACTGGACAAGCTCATTAGTTTGTTATTAAATTTAAAACTAAATATATTACGTTTAATAATTATTAAGCGTGGTAGTTGATTTAACTCAAATACTACTACATTAGTTTATAAATATAAAGTTTCTTCATCGAACGATATGTTATTTTTTCTACTGACTAAAAAAAATATTCTTGCGTTTAATTTTATTTTTTATGAAGTCATTGGTTTATGCGTTAATATCCCCTTATATATTGGATAAAAAGATCTAAATCAAGATGGAGTTATTTATCATAGTTAAGTTGTATTCCACTATATTAATAAAGTTTGTTTCTAAAATTTACATAATATAGTTGTGACATTAACTTCCAAGATCACGCCAAATGCCTTCTCATTAGCTTAAATAAATATGTTACTTGTGTTATTTTATGGAAAAAGCTTAGTAGTTAAAATTTAATAAAATGGAGATGTATAAGAAAATAATCTCTTACTGCTCTTTAAAACGTTAAATAGATCGTCTGCTATGACTGATGATGCTTTAGTATCATCAATAATATTGTAATCTAATGATGACATTGTTTTTACGAGATACTAAGGAGCAGCTTTATAATATTTAGGAAAAGTGAATATATTATTTTAGACTGTTCTGGCGATTGCATTTTATTCGTGCTTCGGGAAGTTCCTTTTGCAATATATATATATATATATATATATATATATATATATATATATATATAATATATATATGAAACTACCACAAAATGTAAAATACATAATTACATTCAAAACCTCAAGCAACACATTATGTAACATATGTTTACCTAAGACTTCATTCATGAGACATATGGAGTAGTCGGCTAAGACATTTTTTGGCGATAAGGTCAATATTTGATGTTGACCTTTTCACTAAATCCAGTCCTTACATCCATTTTCCAGTCCCGAAGGAGTCAATCATTCCGTGTTTCGCTGAAGAAAATTTAGTAACCTAGACCTTTATTTAAAGTTGGCATTACGAACGCTCTCAAAATGACTTCTACCCTTTATGTTGAAACAGCAGTCCAAATTAACCAGCGTTTCTAATATGTGTTGTAATATCCAGGGACAGCAATATCCATGGCATTGAATGTACAGGGTAAAATGAAGTTATTTAACTTTCTATAGAGATTTAACATAGATACAATAACCCAGCCTCTCAAATAAAAGTATTACGTTCAAATCCTATGGGGTTACGACAACGGACCCTTATCACATTTGAAGTAAATTAATACACACTTAGTGGAAATTTTTCAAAATACTTACCGAAATATACTTACAAAATACTTAGTTATCAAAATACACATACTAACCGAATCGACACAAAATTCATCCCAAATAGGATATTGACCTAGACTAAAACCTTCAGGCAAACCACCATTAATGGACTTGATAGTATTTTTTTATAGAATTTAAACAAAATTTTAGCAGGCATTGATTAGGTACCAAAAAAATAAATGAGAAAAATATAGTTATCAAGTTCTGAGTAAAAGAAAAAATTCATCTAGTGTTGGATATTATCAATTAATTCTTCCACATCCTGCCCTGCTGTTAGGCAACGATTTAATATTTCATATAGTACCCTCATCAAAAATAGGCTTAAAAATTGGAAAAAAAACATTTATCTATCTTTATTCCCTATCTTATTTAAAGGCCTACAGAAAGCTATTACAACAACTAATAGAATACTTGGAAAGTTATTATTTTTTGCATTTGAAAAATATATAAAACATAGGTACACCAAATCAATCACTGCGGCAACTACGCAGTTTGTGAAAAATCACTTAAATTTTTGAAGGGAAGTACTAAATGGCTGGTAATGTGGTAAAATTAAGTCACAATCTGCCTAAGAAAATGGAAAAATGGATATACAATTATATTTTAATAATTTGTAGTGTCATATCCTGAACTCCTTCAAGAAATCCCCTGAAACTCATAGTGGGGAACATGAATTAAATTGATTGGATTGCCCTCGTGGAGTCAGAAGTAAATTTTATATTGTGTAATGGGTTTATACATATTAAATTATAGGATTTAGGTGACCTGAGCTGAAAATTTCAGTTGTCAAATTTTTAATTAAAATTTTAAATTAAATACTTTAAATGTCAATAATATTCACAACACTTAACCTTTGAGGTCCGATTTGTAGAAAACGTTTGCTATTGAAATTATATTTGAAGATGAAGACAATGGACAAATGGTTATCATACTACCCTTGAACCACCATATATATGGACGTTCAGAAGAGGAAGTCATGAAAATTACAACCCATTGTTGATTCCAGAGGACTTTTTAGGTCATAGAATTATATATAGAATACATTGGCCCCAAACGTTACATATTTTACCAATTACTTTTATTGTATATATAAAAAAATATTAGAGTACTAAAATTTTATTATCAAACTTGCACAAAACCTACAAACGCTTACAATTACAAAAGAAACTAAATTTTCATTTTTCACTGTTATTACAAAAAATTATAATTACCTATTTATTATACCTATGAAAAATTTCTAACTTGAGGTTCTAGGCATATGGCTTATAGTTGGAATGTCGTAACATGCTTTAATTTCGATAAATCTCGGGGTTTTGTTTTATAAATTTGAAGAATGCCGAAGGAATTACATGTATACTTATATTATAAAATCTTCTAGAACTTTCAATTGAGTAATTATAATATGTAAAAAAATATTACTTTCTACTTGAAATTTCAAAACAAACCAAAGTTAGGTTATCGTCAAATGAAGTCATTAAAACAAATGCCATAAATATTCATGATTGTTCTCCTCTTTACTACTAACTACGAAGCCGTTATAGAATTTCTCGCGTTGTTTTCAAAAGTTCTAATCACTTTTATTCACTTTAAATGATTATTATTCACAACGAAAGGATAATTTTTTAAGGAACTCACTTCTCTGATGTTTATTAATTTATTGGAGAAACATACATAACTTAACATATGACATAATATAACAAAAGATAAAATTAGTAAAAAATAAAAAAAATAAGATAGAACAAATTAAATCAAAACATAATTTAATTTACTAAACAACATATACTAGAAAAACACATTACATTAACTGTATTAAATATAATCCTCACATAGGCCAAGCCTCTGCGAGAGACTGAGTCATCCTGCTTCATATACCAATCGTTTTATCTACTTATCTACTTCCACTTAAATCTACATGATGGACGGACGGACGGACAAAGACAATACATGCTAACCAACCAAAGCCTCCTTTCTCCCTGATATCTCATTCTCGCATGAACATACACACTCGCACGCACTCTCACATTCACTTCTGTTGCATTCATTACTTGTCATCTGCTCTAACTCGTGATATGTATTGTCATGAGATGAGTAGTTCAATTTTGTTCTTCAAAGTTTAAAGTAACCACAGTTTGACATGCTTCCTCTGAATGGACAAAGAGAAAGTGCCAAACTTCTTCAATGTGTAAGGAAAGTTTCTATGAAAAACACGCAAAATATTGGAACAGTATGCAACTGAATAACTTTTAAGGAGACTAGGGGTGTAGATTCCACGTTACAATAAACTTCTGGTGGAGTACCTGTGGTTTACACTCTCAAATAATGCGTCATAGTGATTGTACATGTAGGCAAATAGAATCCTTACAAACAATTGCCTTATGTCAAGTACTAAAAAGTCATTGAAAAGTGATTTTAAAGCATAGCGCCAAAATCTACTCAAGGCAGCTTTGATTATTGCCTTTTGAGTGACCAACAATGGCTGATGGGTTGACTTAAATAATTCTCCCCATGTTATAAGAGCTCCTTCTCATAAAAACTGTACACATGCGTATTACGTCGTTTGAATTTCTTTTACCTTTACGAAGCAGCCTAAAAACTATGAATGTTGATCGTGAATATTGAAAATGATGAAAATTTATAACTTTCATTTTAAACACAGATTTTGTCTCCTGTTCTTCTGTTTCAAAAATATGTGTTACGACAAGGTTTTGCTTTGACTTTCAATACTTACATGGACATTTTTCTTGAACTAGGACAGTATTCTATGTACAATTCAATGAAAGTCAGGTTTCAAATTTTTCAAACCAAATTGAAATCATATGTGTTGAAAATATTATTATAGCAAATTCTATTGCAAAATAACAAGCTGAACTTAAAAAAAATCAATACCTTCCGAAGTACTAAAATTTCTAAGGTCGTGTTTGCTGTATATAACATAATATATTATGTAAATAAAATAAAATGTTTGATATGACACTTGCTGAAATTATGATCATGATCTGATGGGCGTTGAAGATTAACAAGATTCTACTTTACCAGCTAAGTAAATTCTTTACCTTACACATCTTGGTGTAACATTTGAGCCAAACCGATTTTGTTATTAAGATACAAAAATAATACTTTACATACGTTATTATTTTTCTGAGTTTATTAAAAAACTGTTAAAAATTAAAAATATTCATGAATGTATGAAGGCAATGCAAACTCAAGTGCTTATTAAGACTTGGAAACTACTTACTGTAACTCAAGTTTGAAAAAGGTGAAAAAATTAATTTATTGACTGTTCCTCAAAAGGGAATTAGACAGTTCCTATAATGTTCTTAATATGAAAACAAAATAAAGAGCCAATGAAGAAGTGTACCACCAATCTCACAAGTTAAACGTATTCATCTAATATGACTATATTTTAAAATATTAATCTGCCTGTTGTTTTCATACACATAATGTAATTAGCTATTTAAAGTGCTGGAATATAAATCAAAAGTATAAATTATTACTAAAATATTAAGATTGATGCAGATTTGTCTGGGTGAACGTGAATTGATTAATGGCGAAGATCATTAACGGACAATCCTGGCCCCACACTCCATTGTCGTCTCTGAACAAGGAGCACCATCAATGTTGGATCTTGTGGCACCGAGTCATTAGTTGACGTTGCCCTCTATTTTGAATAAAATATTCCAGAAATCTCCTAACCCAATAATTGCACATGGTAATTGTAAATGTAATTTTACATTTGTTATGATTTCTGAAAACTTATTATTTATAAGAATTCCCCTACATTTTAAATGTTATTTTAACTCGTACCTTAAAAAGTGCATATATCGTAGGAATAATATTTTACATACTCAATGAAAATTACAGGATTCTACGGAAATATTACTCCAAATGGACGGATATGGCTAATCACTACCAGGAATCTATTTACCACACGGACGAGGCCAATCCATTCGGTGAATTCTCGAATCAACCAAAACTAGCAGCGGTCTTCTTCCCACTCTTACCAACGTCGCTGCCAAGCCTACGTCGTTTCTCTTCTTGCAACTGACGACGCTTCTTCTCTGCCGAGTTCCAAGGTTATTAGTTTATTCTATTTTTCTTTCTTTTTTAACCTCAGTGCCTGGGTTATAAGTTTGTATGTTGTTTTTATAATTCATTTATTAAATTAAAATACCCCCGTTGCAGCAGACCTGCGTACTCAGCGAATTTCCAATGGAATTTTGGTATATTTTCTATTTCCCCATAAAATCTATGGGGATGAGAGTATGTAGGTTTGCCGCCATATGGGTTTTGTTGGTAAATATAAGTTAAACCCTACCTAGTGATTGTACATACCAAATTTTATATGGCTATGGTGTTCTTTTTATTTTCCCCATAAACCCTATAGGGGTACGTAGGTTTGCCGCCATATGGGTTTTCTAAGCAAATATAAGTTAAACGCTTCCTAATGAATGTACATACCAAATTTTATCAAGATATGTCAAAAAATAAGCAAGATAGAAGGTTTTGTTGATTTCCCATAAGAATAACATGGAAAACATACTTTCTGGATTTTCTCCATAACCATTTAAGCTAGGTAAAAAATTCAAAATGCTAGATTGTTGTTTTTTTAAGCTCTTTAAATGGTCTAAGTTAAAATTGTTGAGTTTTCTAAATAAAAGTAAAAAAAGCCAAAAACCCCGTTCCCATTGTCCGATCATTCTGGTTCGCGAACTCAACATAGTAGACGCTGGCTTACACCCCTGTACCGAATTTCATCAAAATCGGAAGTTCCGTTCAAAAGTTATCGTGTTCACGGACACACACACACACACACACACACACACACACACACACATATATATATACATATATACTATATATATATATATATATATATATATATATATATATATATATATATACATATATATATATATATACATATATATCAATTTGAACGAACGGTGTTTTTTGCTTCTAGGGGCCTCAAAACGAAAAAGTATCATGGTCCCGGGCTTAGGTCTTACCGTGACTACTACCGTAATAGCGTATTCCCTATAGGGAAATTCACTAAAAACGATAATACGAATGCATCAACAGAATAAAAAATGAAAACTATGCCAATTTAAATTTTGTTTATAAGGTCTTTTAATTATACTTCAAACATATAATTATAATAAATAAAAAAATTTAAAAAAATAAGTTCTAGTTTTTACGTTCAAAGATTTGACTATTAAAATACGGTATGCAAGTATTATTTAAGATTGGCACTATTTGTTTTCGATTAATACGATTTTTGTTTAAGACAACTATGCCTTTAGGATTTTGCGCATGGAAAATAAGAATGTATGATAAAAACGTTTAATGAAAATAACTTAACTGAAAAAATTTGCATCAACTTTGGAAATATGTAACAATTATTGTCAATTTGTAATCAATAAACAAATTTATTTTTTTCCGCACTGTACTTGTTTTATTTTGTCAAAAACTATACTCATAAAAATAGTATATTATAATACTATAATACTACGCATTTGATGCTATAGGCCTTAAATTTTCCCATTACACTCTCTGAGAGCAAAATTGTATTTCCCAAAAATAAGTAAAAAACCCCAACATGGAGGTAAGACTTAATAGTTTACAATTGTTTTTTTATAAATTATGCATTTTGTATATAATTTTAATATTTAGAGCCTTAAATTATTAACGTAAAATGTTTAGAGTCTGCATTACTACTTTTTTTGACAAAATAATTATTTATTTAATTAGTTCATAGTATAAAAGTAGTGATCAAAGATATTTTTAAGACGGACGTAATCAGATATAGAATAATTCATAAGAAACATCTTAGTATTACATTTCTTATTATTGTATATTATCTATATAATTCAATGATTTTATAACAAAAAAGTTATATTTTATTGTGATTAATGAATTTTAGAGGAAATGAAGTAGTAAAAAGAGTAATTAATTGTATTCCACATAAAGTATGATAAAAACAGACAACATCCTAAAATCATCTAAACAGATGTTTGGTAATGATGTCAAAACTAACGAGGTATTTAAAAAAATATGTATTTTTAATGTCAGTACATTCAAGATAATTAGATGGAGAATATTGATGAACATTTTGGAGCCTCTCCAACAAGAATAACGATGCACAGCTATAGCTTATGAAAACAGCTCGCTCCAGGAAGAGTGGTTCACATAATGGGGCAAGGTTAGGGTTTATTTATACACGTATAAATTATGAAATAATAAAAATAATTATTAATGTTAAATAATAAAATAATGTAAGGAATTTTTACTTCCTATTAATCCATGAAGTTAATTCTTATTCAAAGTCCTGTTTTACAAAAAATTCTTGTGGTTTTATATTTCATTCATCGTTAACATTTAATTTCATATAATTAATGAAGTTGTAATAGTATACAATGTATATTTATTTTTTCCAACTAACAAATAATACAGTGAAAGTTTTATCATAATTAAACATGTTTAACTCAATGTAATAAGAATGTTCACTACACACTCCTTATTAAAATAATTTTACAATGGTAATATTTAAATTAAAAACAGGATACACTTCATGCAAACTATGACCAATTGACAGTAGAGTTAGGAGCCTTTATATATAATTTAAATGGATATTCTAAACGATACGATTTAAAACTTAACTTTACTAAGGGACTAAAATATAACTTTTATCTAGAACTATCAGTTTTTGTGGTCAGAAATTAAAGTATATAATATATTATATTTTTTTTGTCATAACGGTTATAATAGTAGGTACTTAATATCAAATAAAACATAAAAAATACCGGTAGATTTTGTTGTATGGCAAATTTTTTGACATTTAAAATTTTTTATTCAAATTATATTTAGGTGCTTCAAAACCTGGTCCTATAAGAAACGTCAATTCTCCAATTATGTTCTGTAGCAATTTTACTTCACCCTTGATGTTATATATTTAATATTTAAAGTTATATCCAAACAGTGTTACTATGCCAACTTCAGTAATATCATGTTTGGATTAAAATAATAACCACTAAAAAATTAAACTACATATTATTTTTGATTTTGATATTTACACGCTTGTGTACCAAACTCACAACGATAAAATTATTAAAATGTTATTATACTTTCTACTATTTAGTTTAACCATATAGACACCACAGGTCAGTATGTTACATTTTGTATAGTGTTCACATGTTTCGGAACACAATTATTTATCAAACTAATCTAATTCCGTAAAGAATAAATTTTTAATAGCTGTTTATACTATACTATAATACGATGAATATCTGAAGAGATATGTGTTCCACGGTCTCGAATTTTAGAGGGTAGATTTGTGCCATATTTGTCAATAGAATACTAAAAAGCATTAAAAAAACATCTAATCGTTTAAAAACATTTAAGAAACATCTAAAAAATAGCACGCCAATGTAAGTTACCTTTATAACTTTAAATAAATAAAGCCATATTCTTATGGAACATACGGTATAGCAGCTAAATATAAAATTTAGGAATTACAGAACATTTTAGTTTTGACTTCTTATTTTCAATTGTGGAAATTGATATTTACTTTATAAATTCATAACTATATTATTAGCACCTATTATTTATGGAAAACTCAAGTTTTAGAGTTCATGAAATCAAAACTGAAACAACACAAATAAAAAAAGACCACCTAAAACATTATTATGATGGAAAAAGTTTCTTTCGCCTAGTATCTTGGGAGGGATAATGAAATGGCTGCAGACTGCAGTATCTCTCTTCTATTCACCTTTAGAGCAATGTGTACGTGGTTTAGTTATTTAAATTATTATTTTTAGGTCTTATGTTATATATTTTTAATTTAATGATTCTGCTATAAAATGTCTTCAGTTTCAAGTGTAAATAAAATATTTTATGAGGATGTTATCAACTCATATTATGTTTCATTAAAAATATATTAATCAATAGTGATAATAATAAATAAATAAAAATGGAATAATATGTGATTGGGTAGCTGAGTGTTAATCACCTTAAAATGTTGAGATTCCTGGTTCGATAACATATAAGGTCTACACTACAGGTGTTATTTTTGATTCGTATTTTTTCTAGTGACCAATAAAGTATGTAACGAAATAATTTGATGTTAGATTAGATGGTTATATTTTGTTCAATGTTAGGATTAGAACGTGTGTTAAGAGTTAAATAAATCCAGTGTAGTCATTTCAAAAATAAAAAATATTTCATTTGATAAATGAATGCGTTTTAAACTCATGTTGTAATACGTCTTTATTTTCAAGAATAATTCCTAATCCAATGGAACGTTGTATCTATAAATTTTGTTCAATAAAATGTACCTTTTATTTGATATTTGAGTTTGAAAATTAAAATGGCCACCATTTTGAAAATATACCCTAGATTTTCTAAATAAAAATTGTTGTATTTAAGGTACATGCCACATATGAACCCAGCCCATCTGTCTCTTACAGAAATAAAAATTATTAAGCGTAAAAAACAAAATTGCGGCTAGTGGGTTATCAAAGTATTTTAGGACATATGTTTATAAAATATTCCTTGTTTCTTATGGCTTGTTAGTAGCATGGAAAAGTTTCGGACAGTTGAAGCTGGACACCCAGTATTTGAATGGGTAAGCACTTTTTTATGGTCCACATCGTATTGTTAAATTTTAAACATAATATAAAAATGTTATTAACCTCAGTATAATATCTATGATGGAAGATTTTCAATTTTACTGTAAAAATGGTTGATTGTAAATTATTATCACGAAGCGGGGTTGGACCGAAATTTACAAGTACAACGCCCCCGAGACCCTCGACATGTTAATTAGTGACCTTTTCTGCCCAACGACAGTTATTTTCTGGAAACTCCATTTAAATAACCCTTTCAAATTAAATACTGTATATAGGCCTACAAGTTCGATTTAGTGTCAAATACCGTATTAATATAGTATAGATTTTAATTAATATCCAAATGTAATGTACAAACGTGTTTCGTAATGAAGTAACCGGCTAAAAGACAAATAATGTTTCACTGATCAAGGACGAAAGCTTTAATACGTTAACTTCTTAAATATAAAAAATCCCTGTATACTTAAATTGAATATGATATTTTATAGCATAGTAAATTATTATTATATTTTATTTACAATATTAGAATAAAACTTATGAAACCATTTCTACACAAAGTCAACCATCCTCTATTTATTGAAATCATATTGAAGCAAATATATAATCAAAAAATTTAAAAATAGATTATTATTAATACGATTTAAACCATATGATAAAGTTGTTATATTTGCTTATCTATTTGTGTACTCCATGGATCATAATATGGCCACTGAATACCTACGTATTGGTAGGATTTACATGAAAAGTTGTCAAATCGTGCTGCTATGCTACATTTATTGGGCATTGAATAATTAATTGTTTATTTATTCATTTATTGTTTAAATAATTTCTTCACTTTAAGCTTTTATTTTTGTTTCTTGGCATACCATCAAGAAAACTTAAAATAAAGCCTTGAACATGCAATTTATATTTTTTAATAATTTAATTTATTTTACAATTTCAAACCTTCAGACTATCATTTATTATACAGATATAACATATACATCATACACTGTTAATCTCATAAATATCAACTACCTAACTAAAAATTCTTAGACAATTTACAAAATCTACAAAAGGAAGAAATGTGCAGTGTTCCTAAGAATGTATTAATATTTGTTCGTCAACCTAAGAACTTAAGAACATTGTAAGACATAATAGTCAAAATTACCTTTGTTCCAATTAAACATTATTCAAGCTGTAAAGCGTCTTATCTAAAGGCAGGCATGTAAATATTACTGACAATGTATTTCAAAAGTCGACATTTTGTCACGAACGAGCGATAGAAAATACAAAAGGACATCTGTGACTTACGGTAGGATTGTTTTAGTTAATCACATTTTTCAAACACGTTGTTCATAAAATGCGAGTCAGTTGGTGATCAGAATGGAATCTCACTCGGAAACTCTCTGACTTGAAAGACCAAAATGTAATTTTGTAAGCGATTTTAATTGATAATCACATTTGGTGATAATACTCTTTTAATAAACATAGTTGACATATTTAACTGTAAATTTACTTTAAATTAATAAATCAATGCTGTTCATTGCTAAAAAATGTTCTAGTCTTCTAGAACAATTTTATTTATCTAATTGTTCTAAATTTATCTAGTAAATTTCGATTGCAAAAATAAATAATGTTTACAAAATTAGTATTGAATCAATCTACTATGACGCTTTGTCAAGAATTCTTGCCATATTCGTAAAAATTCTAAATCTACATGAGAAAATTTAATATAAACATGTTGCGTCAATAAAGTAGTTTTAATAAACAAGGAGAACATAAAATAATACCATACTGATAAGAGTATTGTGTAATATGGGACACAATACCCCATACTCTTATGATTTAAAATTAAGTTAATGAGTTAAGGTACTCATCATATTTATTTTTCAAAAAAGTATATTTCTGATACTTTTTAACTCAAAGCTTAACATAAGGACAGTTTTTTCTTCAGGAAGAACAATTAGGAGCCTCCTAACAAGGGTACAAAAAAATCTACAAGAAACAAAAAATGTCATATATGAGATTAATTGTGAATATAGTAAAATTTGTTATGGAAATACATCACGACCGATAAACGGATTGCTGAACATAAATACAGCATAAGCAAGCAACTGGACAACTATTCAAAATTAAGTGAACATGTAATTACACAAGAGCATAGGGTCGATTGGGCAAATTTGAGAATACTTTGTGAAGAAAGTAATTGGAAGAAACGGAATGTAAAAGAAGTTGCTTATATGGCTATTGATGAACAAAGTATCTCTCAACCAAGTGCCCAATGAGCCCAAAGTTCATTCCATTGATTGAGCAAGAAATGCAGCAAACAATTTTAAACTCTAAACCTATTTTAAATTAACGATGTCTAATATAGTAATTATGTAGTCAATTTAAATTTACAATCTATCCACTAAGGTAGGTAGATTTTAAAACGTGATTAGTTGTCAATTTGTGTTTATATCTCTTTATTGTCTTGTTTTGTTAAAAAGCTGAAGATGGTTTATGGCAATAAACCGAAATGTACTTTTTTTTTTAATAAATGTGATCAGTAACTCATTAACTTAAATTTAAATCATGATAGAAACCATCACGAAAAACAAATATCGTGTTACTCTTATTTGTTTGAGACATGTTTCGGTTAAACTTTGACTAATGTTTGATTTAAGTCCAAAATAAATTGTTATAGTAAGTTTTTATTTTTATCCCGTTTAGTACGGTATATGCAATTTGAGAATCAAAGTAAATCTTTTCTTTATTATTTTTTGCGTCATAGGTGAGTTTAATTAAATTTATAATTTATATGGATACGGTTTATTGTTCAGCACTATATATTATCACTCACGGATAATTCGCTCGACAAAACAAACCTCATAGTTTCATCTCGATTCAACGGCATAAATACATACTTAAGAGAGTCCTTAAAATGTTTGCGAGGTCCTTTCAATCGGTATTTAAATCATTTAGATGAGTTGTATTTGTTTATTACTACGGTTTTAATATTTTTCTAACAATAGAAAATGCATTCGTTCTTATAGTGTTTTACTGCGTAACTAATGAAGTGATACCTCACGCAATTGCACAAAAGTCATTTATTGGCTTTGACCACAATACAAAGAGTCTGGGAATAAGTATTACTAGTGTTTATCAGAAGCCCCTTTCCTAAGGATGCACTTAAGACTGTAGAAAATTCGTTACTGTACACATAAAAACATTTAATTTTGACAAATTCTAAAATTACAAAGGCTTTTTAAATATTTCGATTATTTTTACTTCAATGTTTTGATCCATAACAATTAACTGTTATATGTCACTCATAACTTTTTATAGAAACTAACTTATGTAGATTTGTATTAAATAACCATGATATTAATATATAGCAATAATATAGAACATTATTAATAATGTATTTATATTATTTAACAATAATATAAAGTTAAATAATGTACTTTCTAAAATGGCATTATTTTTAAATGGCAATTAATATGATCTTCTCATGTTTAGTTTATAAAATGTAAAATGTTGGATATAATGTATTTATGAACCTTTCATTCATAAAATATTTGGTAATTTTCTCAAATATTCATATACAAACACTCGAAATCTAGATGAAACAGGCATTTACAGAAATAATTATAGAATTATAGATATTTTTGGAGCTTTGATATCTACAATAAATGGCTTTGAAATAAAATTCAAGTAGACACAAAGCAATGAGTACACTTATTATATATATAAAATCCACTTTTTATTATACATATTCTTTGATCATTTCCCGAAATAACCCAACGAAGAATTTGTTGCATACTCATATGCAATCAACTTTTTATTAAAACAAATAAATTATAATAATTTGATAAATATATTTATAAATACAATCAATGAATATATAAATTTGTAATTATGATAACTGTCATATTAATTCTGAATTTGTATACTATCAATACCACTCGACAATAATAAAAGTGTGAGTAACATACTATAAATTCGCAAAAATATATCACAGTAATAAAATAATAAAATGTTACAAAATCAAAATCATATTGTTTGTACATCCTGTCTTAGGGCTCTATTATAGGCTTTTACTTTATACTCATCCGATGACTGCTTCAGAATTTTTAGGAAGAATTTAAGTACTTTTTTGACATTGTGTGACGAGTTTTGTAGTTGTGTGTGTGTGTGTGCATGGTTTGTAATTTTGAATTTGTTTTACATAAATTAGCCTTACGGTCGTGACGATGCCAATTGCATGTACACGGCTAAAGGAAAATAAAGATCATGATTAGATTTTTATTTTAATAATTAAATACAGTACTGAGGAGAGATAATGGAAAGTGTTTGTCATACTGCATATTGGAAATATGATTATGATGAGTAAAATTTGTATTATCAAGAAAGGAAATAAAAGTATCTAGTACAGCTCTTTGAAAAAAAAAAAACATCTGATATTATGAGTCTCTTTACGTTGTTTGTGAATGAGTTTATAAAACTTTTTTGTTTACTAAATAGTGAACTTGATCGACTCTTTAACTTTATATACTATTTTCTGTCGGATTTAATTTACGATATTAAAAAAAAGGTATTTTCAGCATTAAATGTTTGATGAACATAATTCAACGAAAAGGGAATGTTCCGTGCACAGAAATTAAGAAGGAAATACTATTCCCACCTTTGCATTTGAGAATTGTTTTACATAAATAGTACTTTTTGTAAATCAAATAAAAAACATCTGTAAAAAAACTTGTATGTACGAGTACATTAATGGATTTTACGATTTTATTTTTATTTTTTATTTAATAATCCTTATTAAACTTTTGAGTTAGTAAGTTATATTAAATATATCAAACGTATCCCAAACTTTACATCATATAAGTTTAGGCATTAAAATTATATAAATCAAACAATTAAAACGTAGTTTATGATCAAGAGTGTTTCACCCCCGAAAAGGATAATTTATAAAGTTCGACTGTCAAACTATACTAGTCAAAATTATCTATGTTTATAGTAATATTATGCAACCACTATGTCGGCAGTACACTACCACCGAATGTATTCGTCGTATATTCGGGCAAATGTTGGAGCCAAAAGTTCGGGCGAACTCGCTCGACGGACTAACCAAGTACACTATCGCTGTCCACTGGACGAGCACTGATCTCAAAACATTCGGGCGAGCAGTCTGATTCCATATAGGCTTTTATTGAATATGGATTACGACGTGGATGTAGAAGTAGCTGCGTTGGCTTTTGTTTGGGCTTACACCTACATTAAATACTTTTTACGTGTGCACTGGGATGGTGCACACTTACTAAAAGTACCACAAAAAACTGTGAAGCATTATGGGCGAAGAGAGGATGGTGGATGAAGGCCATACATGGGAACAGAACAGATTAGGCCTACTCATTATCACCTGGCATCCAGATCCCACTCAAGATAGGTTGAATAATACATGTAACTGTTTGGTATATAATGCATATGGTTTTTTTCAAATTTTTACTTAAACACACTAATATTTAATTATTTTAAACTGAAAATAATAATGTTGAGGGTAAGATGGCACCCACACTTGATATTATATGTTCATAATTAAAATCCAGTTTTGTGATAATGTAAGAAATACAATTTAAACAAATATTTCTCATAAAATTAGGGAGAAAATATGCCTCTTTATAGGAGAAGAAAATTAACACTATAAATAAATGGCCATCACTGTCTTAACAGCAGCACTGTCTAGTGAAAACCGGATCCACTGAATATATTTTTCATAATGTGACCAAATTAATATTTACCAATAATTAAATAAATACTGATAATTATTATATTTATTCATATTGGAGTCCAAATTTAAATTTTAATCACAATTTAACCCTTTTCTTACGGGCAAAAAATGCAAAAAATGTTTACAGAATTGTTGGTTGAGCCAAGTGGGGAGTTCAAATAAAACTTTTCATGAATGTCCTTAACGGACTTTGAATATCTATTACAGTAAAAAAAGTATGAACGAGGAATTAACAATGGCAAAAATACACATATATGGCGAAAGAACAGAGGCGATCTCAATCGAACTCAAGCGAGTGTGTACTGGGAGGGTTAGTGCTCGGTGCTCGGCTCTGTTCGGGTCTGCTCGCCTCCTTTGCGCGAAAAACCGACTCTAAGTGGAGCACAGGCGAGCACGAACGCGGGCGAACCGAACCAAGGCGAACTGAGACGAGCATAGTCGAGTACACCAAGAACACTATCGTGCTCGTCCTTAAGGTACGGCTACACATAGCAGGAAAGGATACGGAAAGGAAACGGAAAGGACACGGACAAAATTCCGATGGGGTGGCTACACATATCGGGACACGGACAGGACATTTCTGAGTCGGAAGGCTGCGCGCGCAGCCGTCAGACGTCGGAAGGTTGCGCGCGCAGCCGTCCGACACGGCTCATCCCGCCGGCCGCCACACTCACTACACTGAGCTACCGTTATCATTTTCTGATAGTGTCGGAAGGGGTGGCTACACATACCAGGACGGGACACGGACAGGACAAGACAGTGGCGGATGAATGCTCGTTTGGCGATCCATCCGACACGACAAATGTCCTGTCCGTGTCCTTTCCGTGTCCTTTCCTGCTATGTGTAGCCGCTCCCATTTGATAACACAGGGAGCATTCATCAGAAACTGTCCTGTCCGTGTCCTTTCCGTGTCCTTTCCTGCTATGTGTAGCCGCACCTTTTTACTCGCCTTGATTCGGCGATAGTGTACTGCCGGCAATAAATTATCATGAACAATATTTTATGCCAATTCACAGAAACATTTAGAATGAAGTAGGTCAAATATAAAAGAACAGTTATTTCGTAGAACAAGCTCTTCTTATTACATTTGGAATAAAGAAATATATTTATGATTTTATTTTATCTTGAAAATTTTTGGTATTTTTATTGGCAATACTTGTGAAGTTCTCAATTAGAGTTCTAATGTTTATAAATACGTAGGAGTGAAATCTGCAATTGAACGGAAATAATAATAATAACATTCATTCCGCTGACAATATTTTACATTGTATGGGAATATACATACTCGTAGTTTGAGGTACTATGGTTTGAGGTACGTATATACATAATATACGTAAGTCTTTTCCCGTGTTTCACAATTTAAACATTCACATTGCCAACTTTTGTTTCACTAAGTATTTTCAATTATTTTTCCATAGTTTTCTTTCATTCTTCATTCTTCTTTCTTCCTTCCTTATTCATTATTCTAAATTCTTCGTTTACTTTTTGATGTCTCCTTCCACGCCTTCTCGTGGTCTAGTTTGTTATAATTTTTTTTCCATTTTGGGCGGAATATTTATATTTCCATTATTTATATTTAATATTAATATATATATATATATATATATATATATATATATATATATATATATATATATATATATATATATTTAATGTAGTAAATACAAGTTTCTATCGTTTTGACAATTGTCAAATTTAGAAGGTCTAGTTTGAACGATTGTTCTTTTTAAGTAGTATATTAAATTTCATAAACAAATGAATTTAACCTTACATTCGAGATACATTTTACTACGGGTAGGCCGTCCGCATGAAATGAAAGTTTAACCATAAAACTGGTATTATGATTTTAAGGATAACCATAAAAGTAAAATTTTGAGTATACAAATTCTTAAATACACTTTACAGTAGGGCATATAAACTAAAAAGTTATTCTATTGGCTAACACCATGAATTATAAAAATTCTTTTTTCACTCCCTCTAGGTGTAAGAAAATTAGTCATTGAAAATTAAGTTAGGATTTGGACAGCCATTTCTTTATTTATTTATTCTAAGGCATCTTCTGACCTTTTTTAAAACGCCCCCATAAATACCCAATGGGACCATGCACAAAAATAGGGGAATGATACAGCTGGAGTTACAAGAAAATCTTACATTATGGATACTAAATTTAAATACACTCCAAAAGATTTCTATACACTAAGTTAATGCAATTCTGATCTCAATATGATTTTCGGGAGGAAAATGGTAGACGGTTAAAAGCATCAAAACATTAAAATGCAATGAATTTCGACATATTTTTCCTTTTGAGGTCAGGTTCTCGGCTACTTATGTTAGAAATTATGTGATACTCAGAATCGGATTAAGAAATAATTTTCATTACTTTATCTATTAGACGTCCATGTAGGATGGTTCAAGTTTAGTATGATTTGTGCGTATGTCAAGCTATTTGAATCTTGATAATAGCAGACGTTTGCCTCAAACCGGATTTCAAAAAGTCACATTTTGAATATAATATTATTTTAAAGTGTTTATGTAAACATTTTATTTTAATCCAGAGTATGACAGGCTGACTTTTTTGACTCATGCAACTGTTTTTGTTCGCGTTCATGTCATTGATTTTTAGTAGTTAAGAAAAAGTGACTCCCGTGGTTCGGAAGTCACGTTAAGCCGTTGATCCACCTGCATAGAAAACAAAAAGGTGCAGGCATTTCAGGCGAGGAGAACTATCAGTTAATTGCTTATCTCCCTCCACTAAAATCCATACGATAATTATTATTAGTAATAGTTAAGAACTTTATATTTTGTGAATTTGGAACCATGAGTCGGCTAAGCTTCACTTCCGACTCCACATGATCCCTCCCATCATATTCAGGTATGTTCCCCAGTGAAGTTTATTTAGGGAGGTCAGGGGATGGAAAAGAAAATAAAATTCTAATAAAAATTGATTGTCGAAAATGTTTTTTTTTTATATTATTTTCAGTCAGGTTTGGCTTAGTTTAACTACTCTTTTCTGTAATACCGGTCAATGTCAATAGTTGATGTACTACAGGCGTGACTTACTATCTGCTATCTATGTAAGATACGATGAAAGCTTTGAGGATTCCATAAACAAAACTTTTTCAATGTCGTAAATCATGGAGAATCATTTATGTTATCTGTAAGCTTAGTCAAGGTTTGCTTACTAGCAGCGATGTTTTAATTCCCAATACGTTGTTTCGTTATTTTGAGAATTCCCTAAATAATATAAAAATTACACATAAAAGTAATATGTAAATGCATAGTTTATTACTGGGTTTATCTTTATTATATCAATCTAAACTATGACTGAAAATAAAACATTTCTTTTTAAATCAAATATTATACTTTTTTAAACATAAATTATAGTTAGTGATTTTGATTTATAAGAAATAATATATATATTAAAACCTTATAAAAAATACAAAATTATCGCAATTGGTATGTCACATGTGTTAAATGAAGTTTGTAATAATTATTTTATACCAAAAAGACTTCTACGATTTACTAATTTCGATTAAAGAAAAAAGAAAAAAAACAATCTTCTTATATTAACATGATTATACCCACATCCGATGAGAATAGAACATTTTTAAGATATCGGTTATTAGATAAAAGGTTATTAAATTTCGCTTCTTAACATTACAAGAATCGAATAAGGAAGATAAGAGCCATAAAAATACAATTTAAAATCCACATTCAATTATTATAAAGTGTATCATTAAATATTAGTTACTACGCCTTTAATATTACAGGTTTCACAAGATAATTTATTTTATATTGTTTCTTTTACATTGGTGTAACTAAATAAAAACTACATCCTTTTATTTGTGCTATTACATTCATACGATTTAAGTGATTGTATTTAAAATACTTAAACACGCATTTGATAAATTAAGTTTATAGTTTTAAAGCTTGGATGTTTTTTAGAAAAATAACTTACCCCGATGAAAAACATTCCTTTATTAGCTTTTATAAACTTTATCAAACTATTTATAAATTTTAAAAATATCTATTTGTATAATTATATGTTTTAGTTTGTATCGTTGTATTTATTTGTAACTTTATAAAACTAATACTATTGGGTATTACATTTTTTCTTTTATTTAAATTTTAAACCTTGTCCAAAAATAAATAGCTTTTTTACAAAATACCCTTATTTTAAATTAAATTTAATGAATGTTTTATAACGGCTTATGTAATATCTAAACCGAATATTAAAAAATAAATTTTTGTTAATCTAACTTATAACACATCTTTTTGCCCCTGTTGGGCAGTGCAAAAAAGGAACACATAAAATCAAACTTTTTCCTTTGATTTTCTATAGCATTATATGATATTCGAGAGGTTTGTTAAAAATTATTAACTTTGTATTGAAATTTACATATAACTAAAGCATGATGGTAGTGAATGAAGTAAGTTTATTATTATTATTTTTAAATTTCTTATTACAACTGTAAACATAGAAAATGGATATAGTGAGATATACGGTATACAAAGGTATAAGCTATATCAGCCAATATGGACACAAAGCCAGTATCAAAAGATTACCTTCATCATTTATCAAATATTTCATTTGTAACTGCCAAACCTTTGACACCGTGCTATAACACAGATGAAACTACTTTATCCCTTACTAATAGTAAAGTAGTTCTCGAAGTTTGAAAATACAATAATTTGTTTATATATTTATATTTAGCCGACCACTGAGTCAAATCAATTAGTTTAGTTTTATAGTTTGATATTAAAAACTTTACCTTTAAAATATAATATTATTTAAATTCAAACAAAATGATAATATCAGTAGACATTGAGAGTAGGAAAAGATATATGTTTTATAATGCAACATGTATTTTATGGAGAACTTGTGCATGACCATGGCGATTCATAGTGTAATATAGACCTACACTTTTTGAGAAAAATCCTGATTATAATGCTCGAAAGCTTTTTTAAAAATTGTCCCTAATTTTGAGAGAAATCAACGACATTAGAAAATTGAAATTACAGTTAAAAAATCATCAGATAGAAGAGTGTTTTTATAGTGTCCTGGACTTTTACGATCAAAATTTTCTAATCGTTTTTCGTGCCATTGCCATTTTAACTTCATGACAAGGATCCTTTCGCTGTTAAGTTAGGATTAGGACCGTTCTCATGCCCTGGAAGAGGGTCTACGAGACAACAATGATGTAACAATTAAGAAGGTAAGTATATCTTTAAAATGATAAAATTATTACACGTATATTAGTTTGAAGAAAAGAAAATGTTTTACTATAATATTAATTATGTATATGTGTATATATACCTCATTAGCTACATGTACACCTCAATCTTTATTACATATATAATTATATAATATTTTAATTTTTAAAATATATAATTTTTATTACATGAAAATATTAATAGAATATATTTTTTATTTTATGAATTCTACAATCATTTAAATCTTTTTCCTTTTATTCTTAAGAATTTTTTCTGAAAACCTTATTAACATTACTATCTACTTTCTTCGTAATATTGTTGAAGTGAAAAATGAATCAGTGCTTGAAAACGTAATATCGTGAAAGTTTTGGTCTAAAAGAAGAATTACAAGAACTGCGGTGTTTGTGGAATTCGGAAACTTAATTTTCACCAACAATAACACAGATATTCCAAGTTTTAAAGAAATTCTCATTGTAAATAGCTTTTTATGTTATATTAACATATTATAAAAAACTTTTTTTATTGTAACTATTAGTAATATTATATAATTTATTAAATTGTATAATTTATAATATAATTAAAGTTTTTAATTATAAACATTGTTTTATTATTATTTCAAATTTTTTTTTACAATACAATTACTATTTGAGTTTGTAGGAGTAGGTATATTCGTTTATTATTTTACAACATTATAATAGTTATAGTTCTATAGGTATTTGAACCTGCCGTCCTGGTGGTTGCCGGAGAGGAAGGTGATTTATCAGAGAGAAGGCGAGATCGGCAAGGATGCTGTATGATCTTAAGAGCACGTCCTTAACCTTGCAGTGGTGGCAACACAGCTGGCACTACGACACGTAAGGACGATGGCCTGCGCGGGAGATGCCGAGCTGCGCCGATGGTCAGGACAGCGGATTGCCGTCGACCCTCGGAGGGGCTGAGTCGAGCTGCTCCATGGTCACTGCTCAGTCGGGTGGCGTGTTCCTCATGTTTGATGCCACGCTGTAACTAATTAGTTCCAAACCCAATATAGGTAACATAATGAGGCAGCAAGTTACCTAATTTAAAAAATTAAAATAAAATAGAACCGGGGAACCGAGTTTCACTCTGATATATTTTATGGAAGATAACGAAATATTTTAAAGTTACAAAATATATTTTATTTTAACCAACATTTTAATACGATTTTGAAACGATGTTTCCCTTTTAATAATCCTCTACAACTAACAAAATCCATTAAATCTAATTTTGGATTCAATGTAGCGGTATCTGAAATTAAATAACATATCTCTTTGTGCCCAACCACTTATATATGCCTTTACCTTTACCTATGACGTCGTCTTGTAGACCCTCTTCACCAGGCATAAGAACAGTCCTATATTCTTCGACTCCAACAGGAGTCATGCCAAGGGAGTAATAGGGATTGCAGGAGAAAAGAAAGGTTAAATAGATAAAAAAAGAAAACCATGGTGGGTAAAAATGAATTTACCCTTTAATAAAATATGCTGAGTTACAACGATAATGTAAATTAATGCCTGCAACTTACTGTCCTCTGGTAACATTTTTCCGAAATTTGTCATGACATACTTGGATATTGAGTGATGGCTCACGTTTTTGTCTCAATTTCAATAATCCATATAGGACAAACTATTTAATAAGTTTGTATACAAGAAACTCCTCTTACAGTTTTCAAAAGTTTTAAATAATTTTGGTGCCATTGAATAGAGTTTGACATGAAGTTGTTTCTAAAGTAAATTTATCCAGTAGAAAGGGCCATACAAGCCCTTAAAGTTCGTAACTTCCCTATTTGATTCATATTGGGAAGGAAATTGATTGATTTCAAGTTTAACAGCTGTAACGAATGAACACAGAATACCAACGAATAGCAACTATACAAAAGAGGTATGTTAAGACACGAAACATGCAGTGGTTACGAACTGCGTTATTATGTTTTACGAAGAAAATCTAGACGGATTGTGGGCGTTTCACAAATTGTAAAATGAAGGAAGTGGTCTTAGTTAAATGTATTGCTTTTAGGGTCTTGTAAAAACAGAGACCAGGTAAACAGTAAATTTAATAATTATTAACTTGAACGAGCAACGTATTGATGGCATATCTCAAACTGACTGTCGGCGCAGGTCAAACCTGCCTCCCGAGGGACCCAAACCAACCTACGACACAGCTTGATCCTGGTTTTTATGAGCCCCGCGGGCGTAAGCCTAATTTAGGTCTATCCTGACGTAATGTGATAAGCAATTAGAGGCAAAAGTTCTAAAGGGTAGAGGAGGTTTTTTAGTGGGTAACCTTGATTTTTATGGGATTCTCATACTACAGACTGGTCATCTGTGTGGGTAATTGCATTTTTCCTGCCCCCTCCCCAAAAAAGAGATAGTTTTTATTTTAACATTTAGCTGTAAGTAGTTTTTGACCTTTAGAGTCAGTTGTAAGCATAGAAATGTGATTCAAATTAAATTTCATACCAGATAAAGTAGGTTTTATGTTTAACAAATCAACTCAATTATTTGTTTTTCCATACATTTTGTACACTAATATAATTTTGATTTAAGTTAAGTGTGATTTAATTAGACCATTCATCAAATTTATAATGGCAATATAAAAAAAGATTTTATCATAGTAATAATGTCTAAAAATAACAAAGTCAAACATTTGAAAATATTGTATATAAATCCATTATTTCATGTAACAAATTATCAATCAAAACAATTAATTAATAATAAACTATCAAGCAAAATGAGTGAAAAAGTATAACTGCTCATTAAAAATAGTCTTATTAAATTGCTTTATTTACTTTTTGTTTAATACTTATGTTCAATAATAGTATGCTCATTAAACAAACAATAACTGAACCTCATTAAGAGAAGTGCTTCCAAACTAAACGGCGTTTGGTTGGGCAAACCTCTAAGGCCTAAGTACCACAAACCACAACCAAACTATGCTCTATAGTTGGGTGTTACTAAATAAAAAATAAAAATAAAACTTATATATGGGAACATGGTTCTCTCGCAATTACAAATACACATATGTAACAAAGATATTCAATATAATATCCGTAGTTCAAGCCACTTGTTTACCTTTTTATGAAAACTAATGTTGTACACAGTACAGTGTTGTTACTTTCTTAACAGCAAGATCTCTTCAAACACAAGGATTCTTTTTTATATAATGTAAAATGCTACGAGAGAAAACGAAATTCATTAAAGTGCTTAACTATTCTAACTACTTCATAACATAAAACTACCTAAAGCAAGAGTAAGAACAACAAAGGACAATTGGCAGAAAGAAACGACTGCTGCAGAGTGGTACACCGTAAATCTTCTGTAAGCAGCTTAGTTAGATCGATGCTGATATAATTCAATTGATACTTTTCTTATTTTAATCATAATACGATTATACTACGGTACAACGTGAAATTATTACTCCTTGAAATCAGTGATTTTCTTTATTAATATTTATATTAATTTTTATTATAATCTTTATCTTAAAAATGTACACTCATAAATAACAAAAGGTGCCTTTAAGAATTTTATTAATAATATACTTTATAACAATTTTATCTCCTTAACGCACATTAATAAACTCTTAAAATAGAGCGTTCTTTTTGAAACGCAAAGCACTATTTGAAATAAAAGTTTCAAAAATAACAGAAATAATATAGAAAAATATTATTGTTATAATGATACATTAAATATTCATGATACGTGTTTAATTATTAACATTTAATTAAAACATTAATAAAAAACATAAATATTTGGCTTTAGTGTTCAAACAGACCATCGTCATTATTTATAAATCATCCGACTCTCTTTATTGAAGTTCAAGACATATTTTTTTAAGTTCCTCCTGTTGTTAAGATTATTATATTCAATTTATTACTTTCAAGGTATTCAATAATATGTGGATTATTTTCATATGTCTCATTCTTAACATATCAACAAGGAAATAATCCAAAGTCCTTAACTGTCGTTATACCAGAAGACGGTACAGTACCCTTCTAATTAGTCTATTGAAAAAAAAATATAATAATAATAAATAATTGCAAAAGGAATGCACCTTGCGAGATCTTCAGGATTGATGATTCAGGATTGATTGATGATTTCTCTGGGTAATGTACTTTAAGTGTATGTAAGGGTTAAGGCATACCCCGGTGATTCAGATCACGCCTCCAAAATAGTGTGGGTCGTGCTCGGAAAACCGAAAGCAAGATCTAGTCCGTCCTCCGTACAAGTTCTAGTTTCGGGTGGCCAAACTTAAGAAACTCTGGAGTCCTGGGATGGAACCACAATTATATCAAAATGGACGACTGCGCGAGACTGACCAGAAGATGTTTTCCTCCATCTGGGGAAAGTCTCCGATAGGTGAGATTTCACCGCGTTTCTTGAAACGTTGGTTGGGGATGAGCGAAATATCGTCACTCCAGGAAACGGGTATGTTACAATTATCAATGTATTGTATATGTGAAGGATATCGATTCTGTCATGAGACATCTGAGGTCATCGAGGCTTTAGACAAGGTTTTTGCCGACCAAACAAGCTGCAAGTGAAGATGGTGGTATTTGACATTTCTGAGGAAGAGGCTACCAGGCCTTTTAAACTAGGCCATCTCCTTGAGATATTTCTAAACTGCGCTCTGCGTTTGAGGTCTAAATGATCGTTAGGCACTTCAAGGCACGGACTATGGGCATGGCCGCAGCGGTTGCAAGAGAATGTATCGAAAAGCACTCTACTACAAATGCGGGGATGCAAGACACGATCATAAAACTTGTGTGACCTAGTACATATTTTTCACACATATTAATTTTTTAGTATATGTATATATATAAACAAATATAGTACAAATTTTTATACTATTCATAAAATAAATTATAGTAGCCAATTTTATTTTTTCACCAATACTAGATATTTTACAATCAATTAAAATACAATATTTGTTATAATTCCAATAAAATTTAACAATACTTTGTAATAAATTATTTTATTTAGTGATAAATATATTTTTCACGAATTTAAGTTTTAAATAAGAACAGGAATGATAAAATTAAGTTCCAACTGAAATGTATATTATAATATTATGTAGTGTGATATATTTATTTACCTGTAATGATTTTTTTTATCTGAGAATGAGCGGATTTATAATATGTCTTAGGTTTAAATAAAAATGATATAGGCCTAGAGTATTGAGGGCTTGGGATGAGAAGTCTTGCGACTTGATGGCGACTAATTAAGTTGTAAGAATAACACCTCAACCGATGCAAAGACAAGTATTTTTAATAAAAACCGGTTGCCGCATTGATATTATGAAACAATTTAATTTTTTATATCACATTAATATTTTGAATTGATATACTACAGTTAAAACGTGGCTTACATTATATTGGTACATTTAACCTTTTTAATACCATTTTAAATCGATACCGTAAAATGTGTCATACATTTATCATACATTTGTCATACATGACATACAATATTAACGATAAAACAATACTAGCCAATCCATTTAATGTGAAAATCCATTCATGCTTATTTATATATTTTTACTATTTTTTATTCATCTTTTTACTGTCGAAAGGTCATGTATAATGGAGTAAATTATTATTATAAATTTAATTAACGTAATGTTAATATACTTTAAGACACTAAATTACAAATAATATGCTCACTTTGTATGTTTTTTACATTTTATCATTGACATATATTAAAATATTCTTTAAAATATTATATTCACTGCGACTGAGTTATAAACAATATTTAAAAGTTAAAAGTTATTTTTATTTATGTAATAGGATTATTACGTAGATATATTAAACACATTCTTGTATTTCATATACGTTGTCAGTATTTATTAATAAGTTTTGAAATACCCAATTTGAAATTTGACTGTACATTGTTTATATAATTACTTCAAAACCTTAATAGCTAAAGGTTTTTTTAAAATATTGTTATTACTAAGCTCTAATTGTTATTATTATTAAAATGTTTACCTTATAACAATACAGATGTTATTTAGAAAAAATTGTGCATGGCAAAAAAACGGAAACATAATATAATTTGTTAACTTATCTATTTAAGTTAGAGAAATTTTTATTTCATATTAATTTTTTTTATAGTCATTAATAAAGTAATAAAACATCATTCGTCCCCATTTTTAAACCACAATATTGTTTTTCCTATTTATTAGTACGAGGTCTGTAAAGTTTTTGAACCTTATAGGTAGTATAGTATAAACAGATTTGACTGTTAATTTATTTAAGTATAACTATTAGTATAACTCAAAGTTTTTTTTACATTCTTCAAAATAAAATTTGAGCAGTTACAAAGTAT
Organism: Neoaliturus tenellus; assembly: GCA_030545055.2. Classification (NCBI taxonomy): domain Eukaryota; kingdom Metazoa; phylum Arthropoda; class Insecta; order Hemiptera; family Cicadellidae; genus Neoaliturus; species Neoaliturus tenellus. Next base: position 106,002,602 of record CM061533.1, read on the forward strand.
AGCTCGAGAGTTCAGATTAAGTCATAATAAGAAAATACTTGGAATATTTAAAACCCCTCGGTTATTGTCTGTGGAAATAAAGTTCTCACATTCTTGAAATGCCACGAATCTCCTCCCTGTCCTATTTTAAACTAAAAAGCAACGTGAAGTACCTAACGTTACCATATTAATTCACTTATGCACACATATTTCTAAGTATAAGATATTTTAACCTGTTACAAGTTCTTGTTGTTTTATTTCTGGTTTGCACAATGGCAAACTAATTTAACACAACGGCTTTGAGTTTGTTTGTTTTTATCAATAATTAGAATCAGCACTGGAAGATTTCATTATAGTACGTAAGTGGGATTATAATTTGTAAAATTACATTACAATCTACAAGACCTCAATAAATAATATGTATTTTTAATCACCTTCTTTGTATGTTTGTACTGTTTTAGACATGTGCAATATTTATAAGTATATTAAGATTTAGGTATTGCAATATATGGTTTCTACCACCCTTTTGGCCACAAATGGGTAAAGACCCCAAAGCGGTTGTTAAAAATACCACAGATATTTTAAGGAATAAATGTCTTGGCAGTAATAAGTAAAGGCTGTAATTTGAAGCTATCTCACTTTCACCTTGCATTGATTTGAGGTCTTCATTTTAACTTACCGTGTATAAAACTATCGTGTTGCTTTCACAAGAATGCAACTTTAAAAATACAAATATATTAACACTAAAAATAGAATAAATTTCAAATGCTATGATTACAGTAACTATGTAATTGTATAGTGAAAAAAATTTAACGAACATTTTCTTATTAATTTCTACAAAGAAATAGTTACGAAATACATCATTGCAGTACATTATTCTCCATTGCCGAATAATATAGATGTTAGTTTGCTTAGAGTTATTATCGTCTGGAGCTTTTTTTATTAATATATTAATCAACTGCTACAAAAATTAGTATTTAATTATAATTTAGGTTTCTGATTTCTAAATATACATACATATATGTGGTAAAAATCTAAATTTTATTCATTTAAATGATGTATTATTAATAAACAATTAATTAACATCAATATTCTGCTTCCAGCTAAACATTTAAAACACAATTTATTCCATATTGCTTTAATGTTTCAAGTTAAAATGCCATTTATAAATCCACCGGATGTGTGGGAGCCATTAAGAGTCGTTATCATTTGGAGAGGGTCACACCTGTGCTACAGTTTTGATTAGTTTTTAAACGCCCATAAGAGAAAAAAGTTAATTCATTATCAACTCACAATGCATGGGTTGTTAGGGAAATGGCACTTAAAATATTAGGCCTACTTAAATTAATTTTTATCTATATGAGCAATGTAACAGATATACACAAGCTATGTTTTATTGTTTCAAGAAGGACAATTTATATTGTTATATTGTTTTCATTAGTTTATTAAAGTTGTATTGTAGGCTAATTATTTGATTTATGAATCGTACATTTCATAAATAATAATATGGTGAAAACGAAATACAAATAAAGACTATCACGGAAAAATGTAATTCAATTTAGGTGCAATGTAATTATTATACACTAGTAACAAAGCCCGTTGTAGTTTTTAAATACAACGGTCTCTAGAAAAATTGTACCTATATGCTATTTCCGGTGAAATAAATAAAAAATTGTAGTATTTGTTTTCAATATTGAAATTCTATTTGATAAAAATAATTGGTTTCGTATTTCAGCGTACTTAGATTGTGTTGAATGGCATAGAAAAGATAAACTTCCAAACAAACAGTTTCCATCGCGATCTATATTTTAAATGGTAAAATTATTCATTTTCAGAATATTTAAACATTTATACTTGTAATTATTTAATTTAGTTCAGTTTTATATTAATTTAGTTTGATTTAATTTAATTTATTTTTTCAAATAACAATTTATGATTGTAAAAACCACATACCGCATAAAACCACACACTGCTTTAGCACATAACTTTATTTAAACGCCAACAAAACGTAAGGAAGTCACAACAACAAATCCCAAATGTAAACAACAAAATGTAAACAAAGAAAAGTCAAGGACACAACAATACATCAATCAGCTGTTTAACGTGTTCCATGTGATCAGACACAGTTTAATGAAGAAAATGTTTATCTTTTTAACTTTTTCACCATAACTCCTAAGAAAAACATAAAAAATTTCACATTTTTTTAGTAAATATACATAGACAAAGCTTTCCGACAACACATAAAAGATTATTAAAATCGATCCAGTAATCTAGATTTAGCTGTACAAAGTTTAATAAAAATATCTCTACCACAGTATTTTTTCAATGCAAACAAATTGGTAGGGGCTTTGGTTTTTTGTAAATAACTTTGAACGGTGAGGAAATCGACCAAAGTGGATGGTGATTTTCTGAAAGAGAATTAAATTTCATACTAATGATTCTAAAGCATTTCTTGAATAACCGCAATAAAAGCAGCCAAAAATTGCATTCAAAGGAAAAAAAAACTGAAAAACCCGTTTTCAACGCATTTCTTATGGAAAACATGTTTCTTTATTTTTCACCTTAAATACCAAAAAACATCAATATTTCATATTTTTTGGCAAATCTAAAGGATGAGAGCTTTCTAACGACATCTTAAAAATTTAAATCGGTCCAGTGGAACTCCAGATTCAATTGCCCCAAGATATTCAAAACTGAATTTCCAATGCAAGTAAATTGGCAGTGCTTTGGTTTTTTGTAAATAACTTATAAACGTGAGGAAATCGACCAAAGTGGATGATGATTTTCTGAAAGAGAATTAAATTTCCTATAAATTACTATTAAGCATTTCTTGAACAACCACGTTAAATTCAGCCAAAATATGCTTTTAAATAAGAAACTCGTAAAACAACGTTCTCAACGTAATTTCTATCAAAAACATGTTTTTTTATTTGTTCACCATAAAAACTAAAAAATATCAATCTTTCATATTTTTTGGCAAATATACAGTATGAAAGCTTTCCAACGACATCTTAAAAATTAAAATCGGTCCATTTGAACTCCAGATTCGATTGCCCAAAGATTTCTCTTAACTCAGTATTTTTGAAACGCAAACAAAACTGGTAGTAGCTTTGGTTTTTTGTAAATAACTTTCGAATGGTGAGGAAATCGAACAAAGTGGATAGTGATTTTCTTAAAGAGAATTAAATTTCATACAAATTACTTCTAAGCATTCCTTGTACAACCACAATAAATGCAGCCAAAAATTGCTTTTAAATAAGAAGTTCGTAAAACCCCGTTCTCAATGTATTTTTTTATGAAAAACATGTTTTTTATTTTTTTCACTATAAAAACTAAAAAACGCCAATCTTTCATATTTTTTGGCATATATACAGGATGAGAGCTTTCCAACAACATCTTAAAAATAAAAATCAGTCCACTGGAACTTCAGATTTGATTTCCCCAAGATTTTCAAAACTGAATTTTCAATGCAAGTAAATTGGTAGTGCTTTGGTTTTTTGTAAATAACTTATAAACGTGAGGAAATCGACCAAAGTGGATGGTGATTTTCTGAAAGAGAATTAAATTTCCTATAAATTACTATTAAGCATTTCTTGAACAACCACATTAAATTCAGCCAAAAATTGCTTTTAAATAAGAAACTCGTAAAACCCCGTTCCCAACGTATTTTCTTTAAAAAAAACATGTTTTTCTATTTTTTCACCATAAAAACTAAAAAATATCAATCTCTCATATTTTTTGGCAAGTAAACAGGATGAAAGCTTTCCAACGACATCTTAATAATTAAAATCGGTCCAGTGGAACTCCAGATTCGATTGCCCAAAGATTTCTCTTAACTCAGTATTTTTGAAACGCAAACAAAACTGGTAGTAGCTTTGGTTTTTTGTAAATAACTTTTGAATGGTGAGGAAATCGGCCAAAGTGGATGGTGATTTTCTGAAAGAATATTAAATTTCCTACAAATTACCATTAAGCATTTCTTGAATAACCGCAATAAAGGCAGCCAAAAATTGCCTTCAAATGAAAAAATCGTAAAAACCTGTATCCAATGTATTTCTTATGGGAAACATGTTTTTTATTATTTCACCATAAATACTAAAAAACATCAAACTTTCATATTTTTTGGCAAATCTACAGGATGAGAGCTTTCCAACGACATCTAAAAATTAAAATCGGTTTAGTGGAACTCCATATTCAATTCTGCCAAGATTTTCAAAACTGAATTATTATAAGAACTAGGAACAAAGCCCGTTGTGGTTAAATACAACGGTCTCTAAAAAAATTGTACCTATATGCTATTTCCGGTGAAATACATAAAAAAATTGTAGTATTTGTTTTCAATATTGAAAGAAAGAATATTTCAGGAAAAAGTTATTTTCTAGTAGATAATTTCCTGAGAATAGTAGTTTGTATACTGCTGTGCCCTCACCAACTGTTACATTAGAATTCAGGTTCTCTGCATAAATTTTGAACTGGCAGTCAAAAAGTCTTTTTTTTTAGGGAGAGGCGGAAAAATTCATTACGCACACAGGTGGCCAGCCTGTAGTGTGGGGCTCCCCTAAAAAAACGGGTTTACCCACTAAAAAACCTCCTCTACTCTTTAGGAATCTAACCTGGAATTGTTTATCACATTACGTCAGGCTAGGCCTAAGTTTGGCTTACGCCCGTGGGGCTCGCTCCTTATCCAGCCGCTCGATCAAGGGGTCTGGGCCACTTCGCGGTCCAGATCGGTTTTCTTTTCCAGGAGGATGCCCCGGACGAACTGTGACAAAAGAGTTAAAAAGTCTTGCTGCAGCTTCATTTTCGACATTACCGGCATATTCTCCATCTTCAGTCATTCGATTTTTATAATCTCTTGCATTTTGTATTGGTAATCTATAAGTTATGTTTTATCTCCTATTAAAAAAGTTCAATAGTAGTACCAGTTACTTACTACTTCATCAATTATTTTGGTTCGTTTTTAAGCGTACCTAGATTGTGTTGAATGGCATAGAAAAGATAAACTTCTAAACAAACAGTTTCCATCGCGATCTATATTATAAATGGTGAAATTAGTCATTTTCAGAACAATAAAAAATTCATACTTGTAATTATTAAATTGAGTTCAGTTTTATATTAATTTACTTTGATTTAATTTAATTTAGTTTTTGAAATAACAATTTATGATTGTAAAAATCACATACCGCTTAAAACCACACACTGCTTTAGCACATAACTCTCTTTAAACGCCAATAAAACGTAAGGAACTCACAACCACAAATCCCAAATGTAAATAACAAAATGTAAACAAAGAAAAGTCAAGGACACGACAATGCATCAATCAGCTGTTAAATTTAACATGTGTTCCATGTGATCAGACACAGTTTAAAGGAAAAAACTGTTTAGCTTTTTAACTTTTTCACTATAACTCCAAAGCAAAACATCAAACCTTCACATTTTTTAGTAAATATACATAGACGAAGCTTTTCGGCAACACATAAAAGATTATTAAAATAAGTCCAGTACTCTAGATTTAGCTGTACAAAGTTCAATAAAAATATCGCTACCACAGTATTTTTTCAACGCAAACAAATTGGTAGTAGCTTTGGTTTTTTGTAAATAACTTTTTAACGATGAGGAAATCGACCAAAGTGGATGGTGATTTTCTGAAAGAGAATTAAATTTCCTACAAAATACTTTTAAGCATTTCTTGAATAACCGCAATAAAAGCAGCCAAAAATTGCCTTCAAATGAAAAAATCGTAAAAACCATGTTTCTTTATTTTTTCACCATAAATACTAAAAAAACATCAAACTTTCATATTTTTTGGCAAATCTACAGGATGAGAGCTTTCCAACGACATCTTAAAAATTACAATCGGTCCAGTGGTACTCCAGATTCGATTGCACAAAGATTTTCAAAACTGAATTTTCAACGCAAATAAATTGGTAGTAGCTTTGGTTTTTTATAAATAACTTAAAAACGGTGAGGAAATCGACCAAAGTGGAAGGTGATTTTCTGAAAGAGAATTAAATTTCCCACAAATTACTTTCAAAAATTTCTTGAACAACCACAATAAATACAGCCAAAAATTGCTATCAAATAAGACATTTGTAAAACCCCGTTCTCAATGAATTTTTTTATGAAAAACATTTTTTATTTTTTCATAAAAAAAAAACAAAAAATATCAATCTTTTATATTTTTTGGCAAATATAGAGGATGAAAGCTTTCCAAAGACATCTTGAAAATTAAAATCGGTCCAGTGGAACTCCAGATTCGATTGCCCAAAGATTTTCAAAACTGAATTTTCAACGCAAATAAATTGGTAGTAGCTTTGTTTTTTTGTAAATAACTTAAAAACGGTGAGGAAATCGACCAAAGTGGAAGGTGATTTTCTAAAAGAAAATTAAATTTCCTACAAACTACTCTTAAACATTCCTTGAACAACCACAATAAATGCAGCCAAAAATTGCTTTCAAATGAGAAATTTGTAAAACCCCGTTCGCAATGTATTTTTTATGAAAAACAATTTTTTATATTTTTCATCAAAAAAACAAAAAAATATCAATCTTTCATATTTTTTGGCAAATATACAGGATGAAAGCTTTCCTACGACATCTTGAAAATTAAAATCGGTCCAGTGGAACTCCAGATTCAATTGCCCAAAGATTTCTCTTAACTCAGTATTTTTGAAACGCAAACAAAACTGGTAGTAGCTTTGGTTTTTTGTAAATAACTTTTGAATGGTGAGGAAATCGGCGAAAGTTGAGGGTGATTTTCTGAAAGAATATTAAATTTCCTACAAATTACCATTAAGCATTTCTTGAATAACCGCAATAAAGGCAGCCAAAAATTGCCTTCAAATGAAAAAATCGTAAAAACCTGTTTCCAATGTATTTCTTATGGGAAACATGTTTTTTTTATTATTTCACCATAAATACCAGGAAACATCAAACTTTCATATTTTTTGGCAAATCTACAGGATGAGAGCTTTCCATCGACATCTTAAAAATTAAAATCGGTCCAGTGGAACTCCAGAATCAATTCTGCCAAGATTTTCAAAACTGAATTATGATAAGAATAGATAGATTATTATCATTTATAAACAGTATACGTACATGGAAGCAGATGTAAAATGCTAATTTAGTGCAAAAATAAATGGTAGCAGAGTGTGAAAAAGTCTTTCATTGAACGGCAAGACTTTTAAAGGAAAATTGAAGAACCTTTAGCCCTATTTAAATTTTATTTATTACAATATTTAAGTACTTATTTGATTGGTACTGAGGCTATCGCAAGTTCGCCTATAGACTGTTTCTTGTTATCTGTCAATTTAATTAATCACATGTTTAATGTTATTGTTTACTTTTTGTCTTCTTAGTTTTGTTGATTCTGTCTTCAATACAACTTTATTATAATCTCTGACATATAATTATTATTATGTTGAACTTTACTTGTAAATGGGTATTTTTCTAGTACATTGGTGACCCCGTAAGAAACTTATTCTGAATCTGAGTATATTATTACTGCTGAATTTTTTTGTGGAAATAAAATAATGAGTACTCAAAAAGAATCTCTACCTGATACATCAGACAAGACGAATATATCTCAGGTTTCATTGAAAATACCACTATTTTGGGCTAAAAAAGTTTGTGGTTTCACTAAATTGAGTGCCAATTTTCTCTACACGGAATCTCTAAAGAAAATACAAAATACAATTATGTAATGGGCTCGCTAGACACTGAAGTAGCAAGTAAACTCACAGACTTTATCGCCAAACATTTATCTTCGACTCCCTACTCTGACTTAAAGAAGAGGATATGTGCGGAATATGAGACCTCGGAACCCATCAAGCTGAAAAAAACTGACAACTGAAGTTTGCCTCGGAGATAACAAACCATCGACTCTTCTGCGTGAGATGAGGACATTGGCAGGCACTCAGGTAACTGACAATTTCTTAAAAGTGATTTTTTTTAACGTTTACCTAACCACATTCGTACTGCATTGGCAGCTTCTCAAACTGATTCACTAGATGATTTAGCCAAGATTAGAGACCAAATAGCTGAAGTTTGAAATACTGATACTTATGTTTGTGCTCAAGGGGCTAGTGCTCAATCACCTGGACGCATAGCACTCTTAGAAAAACAGGTAAATGATCTACCTCAATCAATTGATGGTCTAATTAAGTTAAGCAAACAGAATGTACCTGCGACACCAAAACGTGGGAATCTTTCAAAAGGGAAGGTGCCTAATCAAAGTGAAATGTGCTGGTATCACTACAAATTTGGCAACAATGCAAAGAAATGTATTCAACCACGTTTGTTCTCACCAAACAGGAATTACAAACAGGAATGATTCAGGTGCAGACATATCCGTCCTACCTTAAGCTACCAAAGATAAACTCACTGTAAGTAATAGACAGTTATATGCTGCGAATGGTTCTGTAATTAAAACATATGGGGAACGTAATATTAAACTTGATCTGGGTTTAAAAAGGAAATTTTCCTGGTCTTTCGTAATTGCTAATGTGACCCAGCCGATAATTGGGGCTGACTTTTTATCACATTTTGGTTTACTAGTTGATATTAAAAACCAAAGGTTAATAGATACTAGGACTCAATAGTCTGTTGTAGGATTTCAAAACCACTCATCCCAACAATCTGTTTTAGTTCTTGATCCAAACGGGAAATATTCCAAACTGATCTCTCAATATCCTAATTTACTTAAAGAAACCCCTGACTTCCATAGGACACACAGTCTTTCACTCAATCCAGACAACAGGCCAACCTATGAACTCGAGAGCTAGGCTTTTATCTCCTGAAAAACTTGCATTACCAAAGGCCGAATTTCACAAAATGGTTGATTTTGGTATTTGTATTCCTTCAAAAAGCTGTTGGTCTAGTCCACTTCACATGGTACCAAAAAGTGATGGTTCATGGAGACCGTGTGGGGATTACCGTGCCCTTAATGCCAAAACAGTTCGTGACAGATATCCAATTCCTTATTTGCAAGATTTTAATAACCAATTAAATGGGAAAACTATATTTTCTAAAATTGATCTTGTAAGGTTTTCATCACATTCCTATAGCTCATGAAGACATACAAAAACCATTTGTTTGTTATTGTTTATTTTTTGTCTTCTTAGTTTTGTTGATTCTGTCTTCAATACAACTTTATTGTAATCTCTGACATATAATTATTATCATGTTGAACTTTACTTGTAAATGGGTATTATTCTAGTACATTACTCTAAATGGGAATGATGTTTAATGGAACAATATTTCTCTAGAAACATTTATTAGAAATTGAACCGCTGAAAATAGGATATGAATAATGCGTGGGGTATTACGTATTTTCTTGGTTAACTTTATTATTTCTTATCATAGTGATATCAGCCACAGACGCAAAAAATGCCAAGAATACAAGGTTTTTTTTCTTTCTAGAAGAGTTGTTATTCGCTCCGCTCAGTCGCCTTAGAGGATTTTTTTATGTAAGCCTAAGGTTGCTACACTCTGGTATTAGTTTGTTAAAACTATAACAAGTGAATCTTACCGCTACAATTAACAGCTGATTTCATTGTTGTCACTTATTCTTTTGTTTTAAATGTATTTAGAATTTAAAAAATTGCAGATAGTTGTTTTATCCTTACTCGTTGCTATGTTTCTTAGTTGTTATGTTACCTTACTTTTATTTAACGAAGTTGACATAACCACCAGTATAAAGTCAAATATACTTATAACAAATACTGAATAACAAATACTGATACATTAATTTTGTTGTAGTATTATTTTGCAGTTCAGCTACTGGCTAAAAAAAAAAAAAAATGTTTTGTGCTTCGACATTTGAGTTAGATGTTTACAGCAACTTTTTTTTCAAGATTATAATAAAATAAGATTTGTCGTAGGGTAGAGACCTATATACATATTATTTTATTTTAGAACTAAGTTATAAGTAAATTTTGAAGAAAATCGTTAGAGCTGTTTCCGAGATCGGTGTGGTTATATAAATACAAATATACCTTACTCGTATTAGAGTATATGATTTCCATCTACTTACTTAATACTTCGACATATTACATTGATTTTGAAATGGTTGTAAGAATCATTATTGTTTATAACTAAAACCAATGCATTCCATTTACATCCTCGGTACTGCTGCATTTTGGGCGCGTAATACGCGGGATGTCTTGGTGCGGAGTCATGGTCGCGGCCGAGGATTTGCCTGGGTTAGGTGTAGGGACGTGACAATCTTCAATGGCTACCTCACACCCAACGAGGCCGTCCAGGACTTCCGCGACAAGATAGATAGCCTAGAGGAGTGCGTTCTTTGCACCACCGGGCATGTCGTCGTTGGTGGCGATTTCAACGTCAGGGCCGTCGAGTGGGGAATGCCCTCTACCAGCTCCCGGGGGAAATATATCCTGGATTTCATCGCCAGGGCCGGTCTTGTCGTCCTCAACCAGGGCGACACACCTACTTTTCGGCGCTCCGGGCAGAGAGGCACGATCCCTGACGTCACCTTTGCGTCTGAGTCGCTCCTTCCGAGGATCTCTGGCTGGAGGGTTGTGGAGGACTACACGGGTAGCGACCACCAATACATCGTGTTTGACCTGCATGATCAGGCAAATCGTCGAGTTTCCGCATCTCGGGAAGGGCCACGCCGGTGGAACACCAACAAACTGGACGTGGTCAAGTTCACCGAAGTCATCTCTCGGGGAGCGCAGGGGAATCCTGGTGAGGCTGGAGCCGAGGCACTAGTAACATCCACGATGGAACTTATCGTCTCGGCCTGCGACCAGTCTATGCCGCGAAGGAAACCCCGACGCGACAAACAACCCGTTTACTGGTGGACTGAAGAGATTGCGGAACTCAGAAGAACATGTTTAAGAACTAGACGAGCCGCCACTAGAGCGAGAATTCCCGCAGACAGAGTTCGTAAGTCGGAGGCCTATAAAGCTGCGAGAAAATCTCTCCGCCAGGCGATCAACAGGAGCAAGGCGAATAGCTGGAGGAGACTTCGTGAAGACGTTGATTCCGACCCGTGGGGCCTGGGTTACAAACTTGTAACACAGAAACTCGGCGCCCGCTCTCCACCTTCCATCATGGAGGGCGCCACCATGGGGAGGATCGTCGCTGCGTTGTTTCCTGAACATCCACAGCGACCCTCCGGTTGACTTCGGACGGGTAGAGGACGTTCCACTTTTCACTTTCGAGGAGCTGGAAACCTCCGTTCTCTCCCTGAAGAGCAACAAGGCTCCTGGCCCGGATGGGATTCCCAGTGAGGCTTTAAAGAAAGTATTTTCAATCAACGCTGACTTGTTGTTGAGAATGTACAATGCCTGTACAATAGCTAACACACTGTTCCCCAAGTCTAATACGTTTAATTCTATAATATTCTTAGCTATTCAGATACTTAGATAAAAAACCAAAAGTTCAAGCGTTGGAAAAATATGAGATTTTGTGTTTTTAAAAATAATTGATATTGTTAACAAATTTATTTATTTATTTATTTATTTTTTTTTTTTCAGGGAGAAGGGGACAAATGCATTACGCACACAGGTGGCCATCCTGTAGTGTGGGGATCCCCTAAAAAACGGGTTTAACCCCTAAAAAACCTCCTCTACTCTTTAGGAATCTAACCTGGAATTGTTTGTCACATAACGTCAGGCTAGGCCTAAATATTTCTTACGCCCATGTTGCTCGCTCCTTATCCAGCTGCTCGATCAAGGGATCTGGGCCACTTCGCGGTCCAGATCGGTTTTCTTTTCCAGGAGGATGCCCCGGACTAACTGTGACAAACAATCCCAGTTGCCCTTATCCTCCAAAATCTTTTCAACCAAAGTGGTTTCCTCAGGCATCTCGGACCTCAGGAGGCTGTCATAGGCAACGTTCCAGATATCCGGGCCGAGTATTGAACCTTGTGCGGCACCAGAAGTGACTTCCATCGTCCGCGTTCCGTTCCTCATGTCATAAATCAGGCTTCGAGAGCGTAGATAATCCTCGATGAGCCGCAACAGATATGCAGGAATGCGAAAGGTGTTGCTAAGCGCATCCAACATATCGACCCACTTCACCGAGTTAAAGGCATTCTTGACATCAAGCGTAACAAGAAGCACTACTCGGCGGGATAAATGGTTGTGGCTCTCGGCTCTCTCCACAGCTCTCTGGACTTCGGTGACAGCGTCGATTGTTGACCGTCCCTTTCTGAAGCCGTACTGACAGGGGCATAAGTCCCCGGCAGCTTCCACGGCAGAAGTCAGGCGGGAACGGATCAGCTTCTCGAACAGCTTCCCAGCCGTGTCCAACATGCAGAGAGGCCTGTGGGACGACAGCAGCTCGGGATCACCTTTGCCCTTGCTGATCAGTACAAGCCTGGCTGTTTTCCAGGGAGCCGGAAACACCCCTTTTACCAAACAGGCATTGTACATTCTCAACAACAAGTCAGCGTTGATGGAAAATACTTTCTTTAAAGCCTCACTGGGCATCCCGTCCGGGCCAGGAGCCTTGTTGCTCTTCAGGGAGAGAACGGAGGTTTCCAGCTCCTCGAGAGTGAAGAGTGGAACGTCCTCTACCCGTCCGAAGTCAACCGGCGGTCGCGGTGGATGTTCAGGGGACAACGCAGCGACGATCCTCCCCATGGTGGTGCCCTCCATGATGGAAGGTGGAGAGCGGGCGCCGAGTTTCTGTGTTACAAGTTTGTAACCCAGGCCCCACGGGTCGGAGTCAACGTCGTCACGAAGTCTCCTCCAGCTATTCGCCTTGCTCCTGTTGATCACCTGACGGAGAGATTTTCTCGCAGCTTTATAGGCCTCCGACTTACTAACTCTGTCTACGGGATTTCTCGCTCTTGTGGCGGCTCGTCTAGTTATTAAACATGTTCTTCTGAGTTCCGCAATCTCTTTAGTCCACCAGTAAACGGGTTGTTTGTCTCGCCGGGGTTTCCTTCGCGGCTTAGACTGGTCGCAGGCCGAGACGATCAGTTCAATCGTGGATTTTACTAGTGCCTCGGCCCCAGCCTCACCAGGATTCCCCTGCGCTCCCCGAGAGAGGACTTGGGTGAACTTGACCACGTCCAGTTTGTTGGTGTTCCACTGGCGTGGCCCTTCCCGAGATGCGGAAACTCGACGATTTGCCTGATCATGCAAGTCAAACACGATGTATTGGTGGTCGCTACCCGTGTAGTCCTCCACAACCCTCCAGCCAGAGATCCTCGGAAGGAGCGACTCGGACGCAAAGGTGACGTCGGGGATCGTGCCTCTCTGCCCGGGGCGCCGAAAAGTAGGTGTGTCGCCCTGGTTGAGGACGACAAGACCTGCCCTGGCGATGAAATCCAGGATGTATTTCCCCCGGGAGCTGGTAGAGGGCATTCCCCACTCGACGGCCCTGGCGTTGAAATCGCCACCAACGACGACATGCCCGGTGGTGCCGAGAACGCACTCCTCTAGGCTATCTATCTTGTCGCGACAGTAATGGACGGAATCGTTGGGTGTGAGGTAGCAACTGCAGATAGTCACATCCCTACACTGAACCCAGACGAATCCTCGGCCGCGCCCGTGACTCCGCACCAAGACATCCTGTGTATTACCAGCCCAAAATGCAGCAGTACCGAGGCTGTCGGAGATCCAAATGTTGGGGTCTCTGTCCCGATACTGTTCGCTGATAAGGAGCGCGTCAGCACCAAGTTCTCGGGCCAGCTGATCTAGAAGGTTATCAGCTCCCCAGGATCTATGAAGATTGGTCTGGAGGATGCGAATTACCGGCCTCTGCCTTTTGCCTGTTTAAGTGCGGCTCTGAAGGCACCGCACTGAACAGACCCGGGCAAGTGACCGAGGGTACTGGAGCCTGAATCCTAGCAGAGGAAGCAGGATGGGCTCGAGGAACGTTCCTTGCGTTTGTGGCCCTGGCCTCCACACTGGAAGCAGTTGGCACTCCTGTCGGGCCCGTTACAGTTTCGGGAGGAGTGGCCAAAACCGAGACAGCGGAATCATCTCGAATCTACTACCCTCCGTTTGAGCCTGCAACTGACCCAACCAACTCTGAGGTGCTGAAGGCTAAGCAGCTTATTAGCGTGCTTTTCGCTCATCTCAGCAACAGCCATCCAGAGTTGACTTCGGTTGGGCTTAGTCAGCCATACCCTCACTCCATCAGCTTGTATCTCCGGGAGTGCCACCTGGATCGCACGGGTCACCTCCTCTTTGGTGGAGAGGGCATCAATCTCGTCCTGAATCTCGACCGAACACTTCGGTTCTAAGGCCTTGATTGAGCCTTTGTCCCCTAGTGCAGTCTTGAGGGAAGCGGCAAAACCAATCTTGTCACTCGATTTCCCCAGTTCGAGGAGGACATCCCCGTTCTGGGTTCACCGAATAGACTTGATAACGGTGTCGGTCTCTTCCGTTTTGGCCTGCGATCTAATCTGACCCAGAACATCGGCAAAAGATCGCCCCCCTAAGGGCTTGATCAAGATTGCCTCCGTCCTGGGCTTCTTAGGCCTGGGTTGTTTAGGCTTTCTGACAGACTTGCCAGAGGCCTCCCCAACCGGGTTTGAGACTTGCGTCCGCTCCACCCTCAACGCACTTTTCGAAGCTGCCTCCGCTTGCTTCTGCCTCCTCCTTTCCTTCAGAGATAGGAGCTTCTTCCAGCCCTCCAAAGGTGTTGAGGCAGAGTTTGCTGCCAAGGCAGGATTAGCCGCTGGAGCAGGAACCTCTGCAGGAGTAGCCGCTGGTATCACGGCAGTGCCCGGGGCGGATTGAGTAGCTTGGACAGGAGATGTCTGCGATGCTGCAGTGACAAAAACCGGTCTCGGCACTGAGTCCACCTCAACAAGCTCAGGGCTTCCCAGCGAAGAACCGCTCTGCCTCTTCTTTCGCTTTCTGGCTTGAGTCTGGGACTCAGCCAGATGAGCTTGAGGCGAAGCAGACATAACTCGGTTCATAACGTCGCGCTCCTGCTTCACTGCCTTCAGCCTGATCTCTCCGGCATTCCTCGATTTCGCCAAGGAAATCCTCGAGTTTTGGAATTCCGTCCTTAATCGCCTTGTTGACGTTATTCTGAATAAGGAGAGCCTTGGCCTTCTCCTTCAAAAGATTGTTCATTTTCTTCAGGGACAGGTTTTCCTCCTCGTTGGCATCGTCCTGCTGCTGCCGAAGCATTTGCATCTCGAAGGCCAGACGAAGAGGGCTCTTCCTGGGAGGAATTCCTTGCATCCCGGCTAGAGGTGTTACCGGCCCAGTCACCCCCATACCCAGCTCAACCTCATCTTTCTCCTTTCCGTTTACGGCCGATGACCCAGCGACACCAGTAGCCTTGATAGGGATCGGCGGAGGGGAGGTTTTAATTCCCCCTGTCGGCGTCCCAGTCTTCGAGGTCGGGGACCTCTGCAGTTTTTAGCTGCGCTTAAAGTGCAAAATAAAGCGCGATATTGTTAACTAATAGAGAATAATAAGAAACATGTATTAAAAATAGGTAATAAGTGTTTATATATGTACATGTCAGGAATTTGGCAAATCATTTAAGATATGTATGTACTCTTGATAATTATAATAAACTCAAAAAATAACGCTAATAAAGTAGATGAATTTCACACAACTTTATTTGTAGACGTAATATTCCCCGGTCCTCATCGTCCAAGTACGGATTTTACCACAATGTTTGTGGGTTTGTATTAAAGTAATCCGTGCATTCACAAATATGTTAATGTGACGGTTATAAAAGTATTTTTCTGTAAAAGTATTTTAAAGCAAAAAGCAAACATTTCGTCTTAATTATATTAAAATCTCAGTAAATATGTAAAATTTTGAAAAATCAATTGATTTTATACATGCCTATATCTTGAAATTACGACGATTGATAAAAAAACATATCCCTTTTATGACTAAGTTTCTTTAAACATTAGTCATTGCGAAATCTTTTTGAAAAAACAATCTATAATTCTATCAATATGCTTAAAACTTCTCATAAATTTTGGAGGATTCAAGAGTGGTTTTATAAGTGAATACATAATGGGGAGAACCAACCGCTAAATGATGCATGACCACAGTTTATGACAACTTCCCCTCCCTAGGGTCCAATCGTTTAGGACTGTATGTCTTGGAAACTTGGTTTTCCTACTAATCTGCCATTATTTATACATTTTTAAGACTGTCTAATGAGTTTAGATTTTTCATTTCACTGTTTTGACGTAATTCATATATTGATGTTTGTCCAAAGTTGTTTTTATTATTGTAAGAACTTTTAAAACATTGAATATATGGATTGAAATATTTGTACCACAATAATGATAAACAAAATTTACAATTTTTAAATAATATTTTATGTGTCCCAATCCTTTAATCGCAGTACAATATTTGTTCTCAGATTTAAAAAAAAAAATTAAATTACAATATATTGTTAGAAATAATATTTTTTTATTTAATTATTTTTGTCTAATTTGGTGAAGAAAAGTAACCTCATCGTTTTCACTGTTATTTTTTTAATTTTTAATATATTTATATGATAAACTTACTCTTGTACATTAAATTTGTAATTATATTCGTTCTAAATTATTTATATTTTTCCATTTGTTTTGACATTGTGTTTACATCTAATTTATTTCTTATAAAATATCCATTTTTAATAGCTTTTTGGGATTCTCTGTAGCTATTATATAAAATTTGCTATGTGTGTAAAAGAACTATTAGCAAAATGAGTCAAAAGGAAAGCATTATATTTATTTACGTTACTTAAATGAATAAATTATCAGTAAATATACAGTATGGTAAATAGACTAATAAACTATAAGTTTAAGATTCAAAGGTAAATATTTTAGACTATAATTAAAACCTAAGTCATTAACCAGGTGTCCTAAAGACCACAGAATGCTATTTTTTTACTTTCTCCCCCTATAGTATATGGAGAAAGTATTGTTTTCGTAAAACACTTCGCATTAGTTTGATGATGTATATATCCATTTTGGAGCCCCCTTCCCCCCTATAAATGTATATATTGAGAAAGTATTGGTTTCGTCAAAATTTTAAAATTTGAGTTGTTGGTAAATTTATCCGTTTTGGTGCCCTCTGAGTCCAAAAAGTGGTTTTCGAGTGATGTCTGTGTGTGTGTGTGTGTGTGTGTGTGTGTGTGTGTGTGTGTGTGTGTGTGTGTGTGTGTGTGTGTGTGTGTGTGTGTGTGTGTGTGTGTGTGTGTGTGTGTGTGTTTGTGTGTGTCAGAGCTAGAGGATGCCCTAATGGTCCGATTTTGGTGAAATTTGGTATGTAAGTTGAACGCACGATTTTCCAGGCGTTTTTTTTCATTTTTTTAATTTTTGATTTTTAAGGGTATCTTACCCCCCAAAACCCTCAAAAATCGTGAAAAATCCAAACTTCTCAAAAACGGCTCTAACGATTTTGATTAAAATGTTGTGGTTTATTAAGCTTAAAATGGTGAATAAAATGACACCACCCGCATCTCCGAGAAAATGATCGTTCAAAAGTTATGGCGTAATAAGTGTTTCAAAAATAATTTTTTTGGATTTTCGAAATGGCTGTTATTTTGAAATAAATTTTACTTATCAAGATTAAATCAAGCTCAAAAAAACTAAATAATCCAGTATTTAAAATTTTTGCTCTATGTCAAATGGTTGCAGAGAAAATTCAATTTTTCGTTTAGCGGTAAACGCAGTGCGTTGTTAAAAGTCACAGACGCGCGTAGGGTCAAACTCACGCTGTTCAGCTGGGAGCTATCCGACTGAGTCATCCAGACATTTATGTTTGAAGCTTTTAATATCTTTTTTTATAATGTTGGGAGAAAGTATGTGTCAGTTAACTGATACCGTTTATTTCTTTTGCTATCCTTTGAAAAGTTTTCAACTGCACTTAACATATGAAATAAAATTTTCGGAAGTTAGAATTAATTTGTAATTTAATACTTCAAGGTAGGGTGTTAGCTAAGGAAGTTTTGATGAATTGTATCCATAGATAATAATCGTAAGTAAATAATACCTGATTCTCAGCAGACCTGCGTACTCTGCGAATGTATACTTCTCAGCCGAATCTTATTATAATTTACTATTTCCCCATAAATACCATGGGTATTATGTAGGTTTGCCCCCGTATGGGCTTAGTAAGCAATATAAGTTAATCCCTACCTATTGAATACTATCCATTTCCCCCATAAACACCTCAGGGGTGAGTCCGTAGGTTGGCAACAATAATATGGGTTTCGTATGCAAATATAAACTAAGCACTTTCTAGTGGATCTTCTTCCAACTTTTATCAATATATGTCAATAAATAAGCAAGATAGAGGATTTTGTTCATTTCTTATAAGAATAACATGGGGAATGTACTTTTTTCTCCATAACCATTTCGGCTTGTAAAAAAATTCAAAATACTATTTATTTTTATAATTTCCGTTAAAACTGCTGAATACAAAAAAATATTTTTTAAAATTTTCAACATCATTGCGTAAATTTATGAGTTGTTATCATAAAATTTTAAAATGGAAATAAATATTACAGTAATAGCTCCATATGTTCAAGCATTGAGGAAAATATTTCAATAAAGTTTTAAAACCACTTTAAATTTGGATATTATTTCAACCAATAAAAACAACGTAAAATAACAGTTAGAAGCGAACGGCCACTGACGACTAAACAAAAAAGCGAGAGTGATTATCTGGAAAACAATCTGGGTTGTAAATGCAAAAGAGTGAATTTTAAACTAGATCATCAATCAGGGCCTGCAACGAGGTTTGTCAAACCGAATCTCTGCTAATTGGTCTCATCTAGATTGATGTGACTTTTTTATGTTTTGGTAGAAAACTTTTTAAGGTTAAAATTTTTTAATTCAATTGGTCGTTAACTAATACAATTGAAACAAAATCTAAACCATTATTTCCATACATAGAGAATGCTCGTACTTTTTAAGATATTACATAACCACAATATTGATAAATAGGGAAAAGTACAAAATAATATTATTTAGAAACAAATAAGATATAAAAACGTTAAATTGTTTGAACAAGTCCAAAGCATATGCTCACAGGAGCACAAGGTTGTAGGTAATTATCGATAATGCTGTGTTGGCTGCTAATAGAGCCAGCTACTTGACGAATAATATTAAGGGGATCTACATTGTAGTATCCTTACTAGTGGCTTTAAGGGCATCATCATACAATTTATTTTATACATTTTATATTAGTTTGTTTACAATTGACCGACTACCTAAAACATTTAAGTCCTTTATTACTGTCTCAAAATACGTAAAATAAAATTTAACTAAGGTAGATAGAAAATAAATAAAAATAAAACATAAAAAATTGGTATAATATACTACAATTAGTGGCTACTCGTACTCGTGTCAGAATATTTTCTCATAATAATAGCAATTTTTTTTAGAGAGTCAAACTATACAAAATTGTTTTTGAGATACAAGATTTTAACTATAACTATAATGTTATTAATAGTTTGAAAATAATGGTCCTTCAAATTGTATGAACATACTAAAATGCTCATACGATTTGTTAACATAAGTAAGTACTTACTTGTTAAGGTAAATGTATTATTTTTATCTATTAATTTTGCTGAAATTTGATGAGAATATACAGACTTCTAGGATCTCAACCTATAAATGTTCACATATTTCTGAATTATGATGTTTAATACTAGAAATGGATAGTATATCATAGTCAAGTGGTGATTGAGAATTTTAATTATTTGACATTTCACGCTCAATATGTACATCCCCTTTCTTGTTTTTGTAGTTAAGTATAATATTTTTTTTATTTATTTAATAATTTAATAGAGGCAAAGCAGTCAAATGTTTTAAATTTAAATTTTAATTTGCGTTGAATTTTTAAATTCGTTTTAATTTAGAATAACCATTTTGTCAATAGGTGCAATTTACAGCTTCAGAGTAGTAAAAAGGCTCGTTTCAACCTCGAATTCATGTATCGTGGGTGCCTTAACTAAACATTTGACCATTTCCTACTCTGAACTTTGCATTGAATTATATTAATAAATTATTTAACCAAGGATAATTGAATCAAGTCAAATAAGCTTTGGATGTATAATAATTTTTATAAATATTTAATTGTTACAATTTTTTTTGTATTGTTTATGTCTGAAAATTAAACTATATTTTTTTATTTCACTTGAAAAAAAAAAATTAAATAATAAGGGAAGATGATAAATTAATCTAGAATAAAATACTGCAAGTAATGCATTTTATTCTAGAAATTTCACTATGTTAGTAAATAACATTAGTTTATAGCCAAACATAAATACAAAATTAAAATAATTATAAACCGAGAGACAGAGTATGCTTAGCAACAAACCAGCCCACATAATGGAGCCTGATTAATGTTCACATTTCAAGTTCACTCTTGCGCATTTACAACCTAAAATGTTTTCCGGAGTGACGCTTTGCCATTTGATGTGTAATTCATCACAGTTGATAGCTAATTACAATCGATTTATAAGCTTCCAGGTGTAAAAACGGGGCAGCAGTATAATTTTATTATAACGTAAAGGTAGGTTTTTCTCTTTACAATAGGAATAGTATTAAATACCTAAACTAAAAATAAAAATATAGTTACTTTAGCATTATTCATAGAATTTTTATTAGCATATGATTTATTCTTACTTGTACGATGAAAGGAAATACTCTTCTATCTTTATTCTGAATGAGAATATGCCAAAATAATTCCAATTAAATAGTAGGTACTAATTAAAAAAGTTAGACATTTTAATCGGATGTCAAAAAAGTGTAATGTTTTGGAATAACTTGAATTAACATTACAAATACTTTCTCCCCCTATACCATACTATATGGAGAAAGTATTGTTTTCGTAAAACACTTCGCATTAGTTTGATGATGTATATATCCATTTTGGAGCCCCCTTACCCCCTATAAATGTATATATTGAGAAAGTATTGGTTTCGTCAAAATTTTAAAATTTGAGTTGTTGGTAAATTTATCCGTTTTGGTGCCCTCTGAGTCCAAAAAGTGGTTTTCGAGTGATGTCTGTGTGTGTGTGTGTGTGTCAGGATGTAAACAGACCTAGAGGATGCCCTAATGGTCCGATTTTGTTGAAATTTGGTATGTAAGTTGAAACGCACGATAATTCCAGGCGTTTTTTCATTTTTTTTAATTTTTGATTTTTAAGGGTATCTTACAACCCAAAACCCTCAAAATCGTGAAAAATCCAAACTTCTCAAAAACGGCTCTAACGATTTTGATTAAAATTTTGTGGTTTATTAAGCTTAAATGGTGAATAAAATGACACCACCCGCATCTCCGAGAAAATGCTCGTTCAAAAGTTATGGCGTAATAAGTGTTTCAAAAATAATTTTTTGGATTTTCGAAATGGCTGTTATTTTGAAATAAATTTTTCTTATCAAGATTAAATCAAGCTCAAAAAAACTAAATAATCCAGTATTTAAAATTTTTGCTCTATGTCAAATGGTTGCAGAGAAAATTCAATTTTTCGTTTAGCGGTAAACGCAGTGCGTTGTTAAAAGTCACAGACGCGCGTAGGGTCAAACTCACGCTGTTCAGCTGGGAGCTATCCGACTGAGTCATCCAGACATTTATGTTTGAAGCTTTTAATATCTTTTTTTATAATGTTGGGAGAAAGTATGTGTCAGTTAACTGATACCGTTTATTTCTTTTGCTATCCTTTGAAAAGTTTTCAACTGCACTTAACATATGAAATAAAATTTTCGGAAGTTAGAATTAATTTGTAATTTAATACTTCAAGGTAGGGTGTTAGCTAAGGAAGTTTTGATGAATTGTATCCATAGATAATAATCGTAAGTAAATAATACCTGATTCTCAGCAGACCTGCGTACTCTGCGAATGTATACTTCTCAGCCGAATCTTATTATAATTTACTATTTCCCCATAAATACCATGGGTATTATGTAGGTTTGCCCCCGTATGGGCTTAGTAAGCAATATAAGTTAATCCCTACCTATTGAATACTATCCATTTCCCCCATAAACACCTCAGGGGTGAGTCCGTAGGTTGGCAACAATAATATGGGTTTCGTATGCAAATATAAACTAAGCACTTTCTAGTGGATCTTCTTCCAACTTTTATCAATATATGTCAATAAATAAGCAAGATAGAGGATTTTGTTCATTTCTTATAAGAATAACATGGGGAATGTACTTTTTTCTCCATAACCATTTCGGCTTGTAAAAAAATTCAAAATACTATTTATTTTTATAATTTCCGTTAAAACTGCTGAATACAAAAAAATATTTTTAAAAATTTTCAACATCATTGCGTAAATTTATGAGTTGTTATCATAAAATTTTAAAATGGAAATAAATATTACAGTAATAGCTCCATATGTTTAAGCATTGAGGAAAATATTTCAATAAAGTTTTAAAACCACTTTAAATTTGGATATCATGTCAACCAATAAAAACAACGTAAAATAACAGTTAGAAGCGAACGGCCACTGACGACTAAACAAAAAAGCGAGAGTGATTATCTGGAAAACAATCTGGGTTGTAAATGCAAAAGAGTGAATTTTAAACTAGATCATCAATCAGGGCCTGCAACGAGGTTTGTCAAACCGAATCTCTGCTAATTGGTCTCATCTAGATTGATGTGACTTTTTTATGTTTTGGTAGAAAACTTTTTTAAGGTTAAAATTTTTTAATTCAATTGTTCGTTAACTATTACAATTGAAACAAAATCTAAACCATTACCTCCATACATAGAGAATGCTAGTACTTGTTAAGATATTACATAACCACAATATTGATAAATAGGGAAATGTACAAAATAATATTATTTAGAAACAAATAACATATAAAAACGTTAAGTTGTTTCAACAAGTCCAAAGCATATGCTCACAGGAGCTCAAGGTTAAGTAGGTAATTATCGATAATGTTGTGTTGGCTGCTAATAGAGCTAGAGCTACTTGACGAATAATATTAACGGAATCCAACCTACATTGTTGTATCCCTACTTTTGGCTTTAAGGGCAACATCATACAATTAATTGATACATTTTATATTAGTTTGTTTACAGATGACCGACTCCCTTAATACTGTTTCAAAATATACAAAATAAAATTTAGTTAACCTAAATAAAATATAAATAAAAATAAAATATAAGAAATTGCTATAATATACTACAATTAGTGGCTAATTGTGTCTGAATATTTTCTCATAAAAATAATTATAATAATAGCATTTTGTTAGAGCGTCAAACTGTATAAAATTGTTTAAGTTATTAATTCTAGGATTTTAACTATAACTATGATGTTATTAATAGTTTGAAAATAATGGTACTGCACATTGTATGAACATACTAAAATGGTTTACATCATTTTAACAAAAGATTTTTGACGTAATTTGTAAAGGATATTTTTGTTTTAAATGCATTATTTTTTATCTATTAATTTTCCTGAAATTTGATGAGGATATACCTAGACTTCTAGGATCTCAACCTATAAATAATCACATATTTCTGGATTTAGATGTTTAATACTTCGAATGGATTATAATAGTCAAGTTTAAATAGTAGAATTTTCATTCTTTGCATTTCACCCTCGATATGTACAATCCCTTTCTTGTTTTTATATTTAAGTGTAATATTTTTTTATGTATTGAATAATTTAATAGAAGGAAAGCGTCCCAATCTTTTTGAAATTAGTTTTAATTATAAATTACCATTTTGTCAATAGGTGCAATTTACAGCTTCAGAGTAGTAAAAAGGCTCGTTTCAACCTTGAATTCGTATAGCGTGGATGCCTTACCTTAGCCTTTGACCCTTTTCCTACTCTGGACTTTTCATTGAATTATATTAAAAAATTACTTTAAATATAACCAATAATAAAAAATCAAGTCAACTGAGCTTTGGCTGTAGAAAAATCTTTATAAATATTTAAATGTTATAATTTTTATTATATTATTTATGTTTGAAAATTACGCCATAGTTTTTTTATTATAGTTATAATAGTTTAGTTTAACTATTATAAACTATAATAGTATAGTTTATAATAGTTAGTTAGGGAAGATGATAAATTAATAATATTATTTACAGTATTTTATTCTAGAAAGTCCACTAGGTTAGTAAATAACATTTGTTTATGTTAATTAGTGTAAAACCAAACATAAATACAAAATACAAAATTAAAATAATTATAAACCGGGAGACAGAGTATGCTTAGCAACAAACCAGCCCCCATAATGGAGCCTGATTAATGATCACATTTCAAGTTCACTCTTGCGCATTTACAACCTGAAATGTTTTCCGGAGTGACGCTTTGCCATTTGATGTGTAATTCATTACAGTTGATAGCTAATTACAATCGATTTATAAGCTTCGAGGTGTAAAATCGGCGCAGCAGTATAATTTTATTATAACGTTAAGGTAGGTTTTTTCTGTCTACAATAGGAATAGTGTTCAATACATAAACAAAAATAAAACCGTAGTTACTTTAGCATTATTCATTGAGTTTTTATTAGCATCAAATTTATTCTTACTTCTATGATTGAAAAAAAGTATTCTATCTTTATTCTGTGTTTCGAAATACCAAATTAATTCCAATTAAAAAGTAGGTACTAATTAAAAGTCTTAGACATTTTAATCGTATATCTGAAAAAGTGAAGTGTTTGGGAATAACGTGAATTACTATTACAAAATAGATCAAAACATATTTTGTACTATAAATTCATGTTGTAGTAAAATTTATCTTTTGGCAACTGAAATATGTATAAAGTTTGAATAGTAGCCTATGTAATTTTTGTGTTTAATATATTCAGGAAATTCTATGTGCCAAGATAGTTTATTATGATTAATAATGATGGTGCTATGTATTTATGGTCATATTAGAAAAAGCCCAAAACTGTCCTTCTCTTAACAATGGAAATAAGCTACGATCGATGATTTGTCATGTTAATTTAGTGTGTAGGCTGGTTAACTATTGCATCCGTATTCCATTCAATGTACATGCACTATATATTCACATAATAGTTGCAGGTTATTACTTTGTTCATTTTTATGTTTCTTTTAATAATTCGTTTCTCAGGTTAGTAAAACAGCTATTCACACCAGTCGTCCATTTGCTTTCATCACTATTTTGTTTGTAATAATGAATAATTAAACTGTTTCAACTTCCTGTTTCTATTAAAACTGTTGTAACTATAAAATATGCTACTGATCACGTCTAAAGCAACATATTAGATGTATATAAGATTTCACTTCAATAGATAATATAGTTCAAATAAAGGAAAGATTGAGGTGAAATTATTGAGTTTTTTAGTTTTATTTTTGTTGCCATTTATTGTCATTTCATATTGGTAGGTTTTTTTTTTTTTAATTAAACTTGACTATTTAATATAACTTTACTGTTTTAGCACACTTGTATTGCTATTTTGAGTATATAGTTATGCAAAAATGCATTAAAAAGTGATTAAAAACATAACAGATTTGATGTTAACCCTCATTTACAATATTTATCTATGGATGAATATTTATCAATTTAAATTTGATTGACTATCGTAATAAATATGTAGAAATATTATATTTAATACGCGCTCACCCATAAAAAACGGAGCCAAACAGATGTCGCTTAACATAATAGTCGTTCTCACTCACTTATGGCCACAGTCTTTAGGCGCACAAAGAAACTAAAACACGGGTCAAAAGGGAACATTCAGCTAATGTGCGAATTACGTAGATCCTATTGAAATATTATTTCCTGCAAAGTATGAGCTCTCGTTAATTTATAACCAGTTTAAATGTGGAAAATGTACATTTAAGACCTCATTAAACAACTTGTTTGAATTTGGTTTAATAATTTATCTTGGATAAAGAAGTAGGCTAAACCTATTTAAATAAACAGCGATGTGGAATGGGTGTAAAAATATTTATTGACCTGTAAAATTTTTAATAAAATCATTAATTAAGGAAATATAATACCCTCCGTTTCAAAATAGTAGTCAGGAATATAAATGAGCAAAATAAATAGGAAAACTAATTTATTTTCAGCTCACTACAAAATTAATTAAGCCACACGTACATCAACCCAATATGAAACGAGAGCTGAAAGAAACGTTATCATTTACTGAATATAAATTGGCTACGGGGGGGCTTATCGGTCGTTCGATTTGGGAAATATTTGCGAGAGGATGTCGCTTCCATATCGATCGCTCGAATTCAAACGAACTCTCGGGTCGCTAATCAGATAAGCCGGCGAGCAATGAACAGAGGTTTATAAAAGGCCAATGTGCAAACACAGATAAACATACAATTCTGAGTGTAATGGTGAAATGAGCTCTAGTGTGGCGGTGTGGAGATGTGGCGGTGTGGCGGGCGGACTTGCGTGGTAGAGGGCGTCGCAGCGGCAGACGCAGAGGAGGCGCCGGGCAGTGCGGGTCTCGCGTCGTCATGCCTCCAGCCCTAGTGCAACACCGGTGAAGCGTTCACACCGTGTGAAAACACGCCACGCCTCGCGAGTGTGTGTGAAGCACTGGTTGACATAGTGTTTCACACGGAGTGTTGACAAGTGGTCGGCGAAGGGTGTCACCCCTGGTTCTCCCATGAACTAGAGCCTGTCTAATGTCACTGATGTTTACAGTGTGACAATAGTGATCGGCCTGTGTGGTGAAGTGACAATAGTGGTACAATAGTGATCGCTCTGGGTGGTGAAGTGACAACCTTACCGACATGAAGCTGGTACCTCACATCTCTGTTTTCCTGCTGGTTATGGATATCACTTCTATCCAAGGTGAGTTTTTAGCGTCGTGAGGTGTAATGTTTGTGTTTGGTAGTTCGTAAACCAATGGGAAAAATTTAGAATTTTAGGTCTTGGACTGCAATATTGATACATTTATCAATTACAATATAGTGTACGTTTGTATAGTTACTTATGAGCAATTAATACTAATTTATTTTAAGGCTGCTCACATGGAAAGTTTATTACACCAAAACATATTCATTGTTGGGATATCATTTATGTATGGTGATTTATTTATTATGCTGAGATTTGTTCCAATTTCAATTAATATTGATGCTACTAGTTTTTTTATAATTGTTTTTATTGCATTCGACATCTAAAAATACAGTAAAAAAAATTATTAGAATTACACTTTTTTCCACTTTATTGATATTATATAGCTCGCTGTATACAAAACAACATATGCAATTAATTACTTTATTAAATTTGTATCCAAGCCATATTTAAATGAATAAAAAGAATGTTTTTCTATCAATTTCTAAGTTAATATTTGTATTGAATTATGTTTTAGTGCTTAAAAAATAACCATTTATAAATTTTAACACATAAGATTCTTGCTTTATCGTGTGGTAATTAAAATATATATTAAAATCAATCAGTTTTAATCACTTATCACTTACTCACTTTTAGACGCCGACGCTACCTAAGGCGTATATAAATGGAGGGTTAGTGTAGAATGGGTGTATCAATTGTGTACCAATTGTTCCACCGCTTCTGTAAAACAATTTCCTCATGCAAGTTTTGCTGAGTGAAAATAGCCATACCAAGCCTCGTGACGAGAGATGGAGGTAATATTTATGAAAGAGTCCCACGCTGCCTGAGTCATGAATAGAAGGAAAGTAAAATGTACAGAATAGGACGTCTTGAATACATCACGAATTTGAACATAGGTCGTGTTGAAAATATTATATTGATAAAAAAGTCTCTAATTTGTTTCGTGTTTTTACACATATTTATTTAACAGATGTTAATCTATGAAAATTAATAACTTACCATTAATGATTAATGGAAATTAAAAACCTGATTTAGAAAGGTATATTGATGGATAAACTCATTAATAATAAACAAATAAATGTAACGGACCAATAAACAACGTGAAATAATACAAGTAAAAATTATAACTCTTATATCCAAAAGCATGTTATTAATGTATTTACCTTAAACACTAGAAAAGCCCAAAATGAAACTGGAGAGTAATGTAGAATCGGTTTATTCAGCATAATGAAATAACGAGTTGGCGGGTGAATTGAGCGCTCAGCGGCCATCCAGGCGTGAGCGTGAACGTAAAGTGCTCCACCTACAACTCCAGCTCCAGCCCCGGCGCTGAGCCCTC
Organism: Neoaliturus tenellus; assembly: GCA_030545055.2. NCBI lineage: Eukaryota > Metazoa > Arthropoda > Insecta > Hemiptera > Cicadellidae > Neoaliturus > Neoaliturus tenellus. Next base: position 106,030,622 of record CM061533.1, read on the forward strand.
GCGAGTGAGCTCCATTTGAAGGATTTCCAGATTGAACGATACTTGTGCAGCCATAGCGATATCTAGATCACCTTTACAATCATACCTTCATGCACTAATTACATTGATGACGTTTGTATTTGTTTCTTAAATCAATTAACCTACATTTAATAAATGTTTGAAGTAGTGATTCGTGAATATTTTAAATTTAGATGGGTTTTAATTAGATTAACAGTGGTCGGTTGATACTAAATTTACCGAGGTTTTAATTAGAAAACAAATTACGTTTTAATCCACTATTCAAACGTGATGTAGTAAGTATTTTTATTAATAACTTAATTTTATCGTGTAGTTCTTTATACTCGCAAAAAATGTTTTCAACTTAATATAAAAAATACAGTTTGAATTTACACTTAGGAACCAAAGTATCGTTTTGTAAAAAAAAGCGTATTTAGATTTGAAAGCAAATCATAGAATATATACTTCTATATAAATATAAATTAGACTATGTAAAATAAAAAATAAACAAATTGAGGTTTATATGAATAGTGCAATTAATTCACTGTATTTAATTATTAAATTTACAAGTACAGCATATTGTTAAAAAAATAATATTGTTATAAAAACTTTTTGACGTGAAAATGAGGTTTTATAATAATTATAAAACCTCTATAATTATGTTTACATCTACTTTTAAACCTTATGGGATTAATTATAGAACTAGCATTGATGACAAATGAAATAAGTCTCGGGAAATTCCAACTCAATTCCTCTAACTCAGATCCTTTATTAGAATTTATTGCCTATAAACATTTTATCGTATGCAATATTTTATGTATGTATATAAGATTGAAAAAAAACTAAATATTAACCATATGTATTGCTGTTAAAAGTATTTTTGATAAACCACTTATTACATGTTAAAAATATAAAATATGAAAATTGAATAAAAAATAATATTGAAAAAAGGTTTTTATATGTTTATAGCTTTTTTACTTTTTAAGATAGTATAGTTCAACTTTTCATATGAATACTGCTTGTAAAGTTTTGCACCATACTTTTATTACGTATGAAATACATTTCTTAAATATTAAAATAAAATGTTACTTATTGAAGTTTTGAGAGGGCGAAACTGTAATACTTATTCAACGATTTATGTTATTGTCTCAGATAAATTTATATAATATTTTGGACTTTGTATCTTGTTTAGTAAGCCATGCTCATTGGGGGATGTAGTGTAGTAAAATTAAGCCAAAATATGGCTGGAAAATGAAATAATTTTTGGACAGCGAATTTTTGCTGAAATGTGTTCTATGCCATCCCCTGACCTCCCTCAGAAAAGTCCCCTGAAATCCCCAGTGGGCAACATGCCTAAAAGTGATGGGATGGCCCACGTGGAGTCAGAAATAAATGTTTCTTCGACAAATGGGTTTATGTACATCAAATTAAAGCTCTTAAGTAGTAGAATTTAATGCCGCAAACCCCATCTCAAAAGGTTGCCTGAGTCAAAAACGGCAGCCTGTCAAACTTTGAATAAAAATCTAATTTTAACCTAAACGCTTAAAAATGTAATAGTTTTTGAAATACTTGACCTTTCGAGGTGCCGTTTGCGGCAAACGTTTGCTTTTACAATTAACTTTGAAAATGCGGATATCTAGTCATATGCTTATTATACTACCCTTGAACCACCCTCCACATGGACGTCCCAAAGAGGAAGTTTTAAAAAAATTTTCTTAGACCATAGCCATCCTATACATAATTTTAAAGGTCTTAGTAAGGAGAGTACATAGCCGAAAACAATACCTCAAAAGGTCAAATATGTCGGAAGTTATTGTATTTCAAAGTTTTGATAATATTATTTTATTCTAAACTTTGAACGCCTGCCATTTTACTCCCGAAAGTTATATTGAGGTCGGGTTTACGGCATTGTATTCTACATTTTAGGACCTTTAATTATATATATATATATATATATATATATATATATATAAACCTTCTGGAATGTATTTAAATTTAGTATGCTTAATATCAAATTTTAATGTAACTCCTTATGGGCCAACCCCTCATTTTTAAGCGTGATCCCCATATGGGATTTCTGGGGACTTTTCGGAGGAAGGTCAGGAGACGCCATGGAACACATTTCAAAAGAAATTGGCTTTCCAAAAATTATTTCATTTTTCCCGACTAATTTTACTACACTAATGACCTAAACATAAGTTAAAACGAATGGGAATGTATATTAACATGTACTAAAACTGTTTCATCAATAGAGTAATCCCATAAGCCCTATCGGAAATGATAAGCAAGTCGGTAACTGCAGGCACACTAAATTCGGACTAAATTATCAAATAAATAGCTAAACGGAAAAATGGAGTAACAAGAGTTAGATTTTGATTGGCATAACAGTACATAACTCTGAAATGAAAAGAAATCAAATTGGTTATATTTTAAGTTGTCTTCCTATTCTATCTATATACGAAAACGTTTCAAAAGGAATTCTTACATCATTTAAACCCTAAAATCAAAGTTTATAGCAATGAGGATCACAGTAAAATATCAGTAGGAAATAAAAAAATTATCTCCTAGATGAAAATAATTAATTCAAAAAAAGAATTGACACATGTAAATTTTAACATTGGATTTAATTACCTACGTAAACATAACCGCTCATCTTAAGCATCGTCAGAGTCAATTAAAACATGTGCCCATTTTTTCAATTAGTGACGGCCACTTTGGACCTTCGAAAGTTCACCCATCTGGACCCACGTTTCTGGCCCTCCCCAAGTTCCGATCGTGATTTGTATCCATGCGTGTGTGTGTGTGTGTGTGTGTGTGAATAAATGTACAGTTATGTATAGAAGAAGTAGTGTGTCTTGTGTTTGTGTAAACCGACAACCATAGAAAAATGGGCTTGTGTTTTTATTAACTCTGAGGCTGCTGAAGATGGGTAGTAGTAGTAGAACACCCGAAACGTGTACAAATTGAAGATTTATTATCTTAATTGACACCTCAGGCTATTTTACTTAAGTAAATAAATATGGCGTTAGAGTAAATAACTAATTTTTTCTGGGTAACCAAAGATTACAACATACGCATACTACATCATTCCCTTACAGCGAATTTGCTAACTGTCTAATCCAGAAGGCCATTTGGATTTTCTATACAAAATTGAATTCAAACAAGAAAAGGTCTGCTTTGTTTAAGTTATGTTTATCCATTCTATCTGTCTTGAAAACGTATTCACAAGGAACAAATAACAGAGATATTATTGTTTGGGTATCATCTCGCATACACAAAGGACGGATCGGGAGCAGCTTCTTCGTTCAAGGCAAACACTATCTTCCCGTCCTCAATATTAAACTGACGTCTCTATTCCATATTCTATCATATACAAAAAAATCATCTTTTTAAAATATATTTATTCTCTAATGCATTCCTTTTCATCTTGGTGGAAAAATGTTATATTCTTTATTTCTTTTAAAGAACTTTTAATCATTGTATATTTTAACAATTGCATTGATCATAGAGTTGAAATCCAAACAAATTAAACGATCGTGATAATCAACTAAGATGAAGAAAAGATTTGCATAGATATCTTTATTACATGATTTATAAAATTGTTTTACCTATTAATTTAACTTTATTCGTGGTATTTTTAAAGCTCAAAATACCACAAGTAAAATAGTCCCACATTTTACTCTTTTAATCCAGAACCATTTCAATATAATATGAACAAAACCACTGAACCCAAATTAATTAATCGTGATTGAAATTAGCCAGTAGCCTGTGGTGTGGAACAGTACCATTGTTATCGGAATTGGGCTTTATAACTTATAGTTAAGTTGTAGTTACTATGTTTATGTAAATCCTAAATAAAAAACAAACATCCGTTTCATAAAATTCATCTAAAAATAGCAAAATTTAACATTATAATATTCAAACTTACGGATACATGTATTATAGGTAGATATGTAATCTACATCTAACAATGTCTTCCAAATATTTAACTGGAACATATACATATATTGTAAAAATAACGTTCATCATAGTTGAAAGGGACCGGTGTTAGTACTGAAGTCCGATCAATTTCGTCTGGCAGTTGAATGGTTAGGAATTTTATTACTCAAACTCAAAGGTTATTGATTTAATCTCCATTTCAAAAGTGTAAATTGTGATAAAAAATTGGTTCTTGTGAGTAAAAAACAATGTAGAACAGTGTTTTTTTTCAAGACAAAAAATTTGGTTTCCAAAACAATAAATAAAAGTTTAATTAATAAAATAAAGGCAAATTAAATTGATTTGTTCATCCTAAATCAATTTCCTCATTGAGTTTTCAGGATGGCTCTACATACAATTAGTATTTCAATTGAAATTTGTTAATTTTTTACTTAAGGATTATGTTTTGAAGAGATAATACCAAATTTTAACCAAATTAAAGGAAGTAGTATATTATTCTAGATGGGTCTGATCATTCATATATATATTTTAAATCGTAGAAAAACTATTTAACTTATTAAAGAAAAGTTTACCTTTATAGATAAAGTTTGGTACACTTTATGTTCATTTATACTCATTTAATTCCAAGTTTTAGCCCTAGCTCCATTGGCTACGTCACGTGTCATTTTTTATTAACCGTTACGATTAAGGAATGAAAGCAAGAGTTTGCATTAACAATTAATGAGTTCTGATCAAAACAGGCCAGTAACTTCCAGTACACTCTGTATTGGAGTTGGTACCAATTTTATTTAAAATAATAAAAATTCATTTTGTGTGAAGTGAGCTTTGGGTATTGTTTGTTTGGTTTTATTAGTGTTGTATGCATGGTGTAGAATAGGCAGTTTGTATTGAAATTTCTAAGATATTTTAAAATATTTCATGCAATTCTCAATAGATTAACACAGACTAACACAAACAAAATATTAACAATACGGATGAGAGTCATTGAGACTATATTGTGTACATTTTGTTATAAAGTAGGGGGACTTAATTAATTGTATTGACAAAAAAGTAGCTGAGGCTGAAAACGTTTGTTATAGTTAACAAAAATACCCTTGTAAGGTTAAACACAAACGCAATTTCATTGTAGTCTTCAAATTAAGTGTGAATGGCCAGTATCTATTACTAAACACCGTACAACACGTACATAAAGAGAAAGCCATTAATCCGACAGACAATTCAATTAGTGGTTGTGTGAAGGGCCCCACGAGGCCAGGCAACAATGGAGGGTTGTATTGTGTGGGTATGAGGGCTAGGGGATACTGTGATTCGCGGAAACAAACAACCACCCAGCTAAACCTCCCTTTCAGTCTTCCTCTTGGCACACGTGTAGCCAACAACAACAATAAGAACCCTGTGATGGTGAGGAAAAATATGCAAAATTAAAGCTGTTTGTAATGACTTTATTGTGGGGATACCAAGACTACTACAATGTTCATAAAATAAAACCTTAAGAATTATTCCAAATAGGTTCAAAGAAGTGCTTTATGAACAATTCAGAAATGCTATAAATATGATTTAGAAGTAGTATGAATACTTCAATATTTATGATAGATAAAAAGTATAAGCAGTACAATTATTGAATATATGAAAACATTTAGATGAACTTAACACACGTTAAAAAAATTTTAAATAAATTAATGAGTTATATAATAATTCAAACATACACTTAGACTTAGATTCGACTTAGAAATGGGTGTTTTTTTACTTATTTTTAAAACATATTCTGTATCTGAGTAACCATAGCACCCTCCTCTCCCTGGTTCAAATCATGAATATATTTTTTTTAATTTTAAGTCTTTTGTTCTACTTAATGTTAGTTATTTTTCAGTTCAGGTAACTATATTTTAGTATTATTCAATAACTTTAATTGATAATAAAAATGTCTAATTAAATCCAACTTTTGTGTTTTAAGAAAATCTTTTATTTTAATAGAAGTGTAGGAATAATAGCCATTGTTCACTATAATACACTATCAATTTGTTAGCACTTTTGAGAAATTTTCAATACAGGATAATATAATAGGCGAGACATGATAAATCATTTTTCAATCCAGGAACAATCATTTTAATGAGAAATTTTCTGTGTTGAAGCTTATAAATTGGTTAAGGGTAATAAATGCAGTTTATTCTAATTTCCATTGCAATGTTATTTGGATCATTGCATATAATTTAAAACAAGAAATTAAAGATATTCTGGGTGTTTATAGACTCAAGTATTTTTGAGGATCTTTGAAAAAACTTTTATGTTTCCATTAATATGATTTATTTGTTTCCTAAATATATTAATAATGTATGATGTATTTATAAATCAAATTGTAGAAAATAGTTTGTCATACTATGCTGGGTACTTTTTACTGTAACCAAAGTAATTTAAGTTCTCACGTTGCACAAATATTAACAAATTGGTATGTAAAAAGGTTTTAAAGGTGTGTTTAATTCTTTCGAATTTGAATCATAAGAATGTAAGTTGTGTTTCAATGTTTAAATTTAAATATTTAAACCTAAACGTTAGTACTAACCTTCAAATTGTCGTTTATTAACGTATTATTCAATATAAAAAAGAGTAAAATTGATACATTGAATGATAACAAAGTAAAAATTTGTGTATTTCATATTGGCAGATTAGTTGAGTATAAATTCATTTGTTAAAATAATTTTAACATTTAAGAATTATTTTATCAATACTAAGCACTTAATTCAATTACTTGGTGACATAGGTATATATAATGAAATATTTAGAAAACTTGTAAGCTGGAATCTTAAGAGAATGTAAAATATTACTGTAATTGAATTTTTAAAACGATTGCTTTAAAATATTTATTTTCCGAAAACAAATTATTATAAGAAGAAATATGGCCTAAAAAATTTCAGTTATCAGTTTATTATTATATGCAAGAGGCACTATTCCCTAAATCAGAAGTAACTTTTAGCAAACAGTTCGGACTGCCTTCAAAATTATTAGTTCAAATTTCAACAACTATTCTCAAAGACTAAATAAAACTTTTAAGATATCTTTATATTCAAAATATAAGTGTAAACCTTTCCTATATATTTCCTGTATATATATTCATATCAACTGTATCTAATGTATCAAAATTAAATTGTATTAGTATTATTTGTCTTAGGCCACCCTAAATGATGGTAGATTGTTATTGTTATAGAATTAAAATATATATTATAAACAATAATTTTCTTGGAGTGTAGCCTTCCGAGAAAATTGTATGAACGATAATAGTTTAGTATTATTGTTTGGAGTTTTAATTACTATGATTTATTTATAAAAAATATGGTTTTGTAGTCCCAATAAAAGTGGATTTATTAAAATATAAATTTGCCCTGGTAATGTTTTATTGTGATTTTTTCATTGTTTATAGTTTTCCAAATGTTTTATTTTTGTTTAAAGAAGTAGTTGTAAGTAATTGTCATTGTTTTTGAACAAATTATTGGTAGCTTATTGAATAAGGAAATATAAAGAATTATGAAACAAACAAGACATAAAAACTACATCAGTTGTTAATGTTTTTGATCGGCATTAATTGTTATATGATTTGTAATGACGGGAATTCCTATTAGACAGTAGATACATTGATGCATCTTTAGGCTATTTATTATTTTGTTATAAAACAAATCACAAAGGCTAAAACTAACACTTTAAAAATATATTGCGAAACCAATACTAACTTCCTACAAACTTTTAAACAATGCTTGAAGTTCTTATCGGTTAAGAAATGCTAATAGAGAAAACCGAATACAAAAGTCATTTTAAAATACAATCGGCCTTTACGTGAACTTTACAAGGGGCCAATTCATTAACTTTAATTTTACTGCCTACATGCGCAATTTATCTTCGTTGTTTTTTCGCAACGTGGAGTGATTAATCAAACGTACAATCCAATTATCTCACCCGACTAAGTCCCTCGATTAAACTGGCCGTGGCTCCCGGCGGAAGTGAACGGTCCACGTGGTGTCTTACTTGTGAAATGTTCATTTATGTTCTTTAATGATCAAAGTATAAAAAGTCTTTATGGAAAATGATCCAAAAAAATAAATAAATAAATAAATAATTACTTTGCCTCTTTTATCTGGATTTCATTTTAGTACATTTTAACATTTAAACTTAAGTATATATTTAAATCAGCAAACCGATTTAACTGGATATGAATTCCTTATGCAAAACCTGCAGCCTATTCCCGTTTGCATAAAATAATTGGAGTTACACTGTATATAGCTGGAGCCAATTGTTCTCTGGAGGTCGGGTTGTGTCTGTGCATAATACGTTCCTCCACAAACCTGAAATGATGTATTTATTTATAAAGAAAACCAGTAGATATCAAGCTTGTCGAAACAAATTCGTAATAAGAGTTAAAGGTATGTATGTTAAATGCTAGTTTTTATATTAATTTTGGTAACAGTATTAAAAATTCATTTATTGCAGTTTATCAAGTTCTTGGTTAAATATCTTCCCATTAAAATAAAGTAGAAGTACGTTATTATGCGCGTATGGGGACGGATTAACAAAATTTTAAGTTATTTTGTAGAAATTAAAATAACACATGTACTAAGTATTCCATACTATCTGCATTATTTATAGAAGTATTAGAACAAGCTTGTTTTTTGTAATTTTTTTAATTATGTTTTACTATTTATAAAGTTTATTAAATAAAGAAAATGGATTTTATGTAGTTTTACACCAGCAGGAATTGTTTTCAAACCATTACTCTACTTGTACGAATACGATGTTTAAAAACAATCAACGCAAACACCACAAAAAGGTCTAAAATGCTTTTTTTTGTCAGAAGCTTAATAACGGATTATAAGTTTATTGATTGTTAACTGAATAACTTCAATGACAAAATATATTTATGAATTACTCAAAAATTTACCCTGAAAGTTTGAAGTCACTTTAAACCTTATACGAAAGCATTTAAATCGGGGTTCATCAATGTAATGAGGCAATGAGGCACCAACACTTAGGTATAAGGATGCTCTACTGTTCGAGTCGGTCATCCGACTACTATTAGTTAACAACTACTCACATTCTATTAATAGTTAACAAGTAATGCATTTAAAATCTTACTATTACAGAACGATTCAGATAATTTACAATGTCGGCACGCAGATGGGCAACTACATCTAGTACACAAATATTTACTCTCGGTGCAGTTTTTTGTGAATGGATAATGTAAGAGAGATGAGTCCTACTAAAATTACGAGGACCGTTTTTTATCAACCTCCGATAGGCTATAAATAAAAGACATGTTTATGTAAAACACTAATTTTATTACCAAAAGATTGGTACACACTTAAGGTTACTTTTCGACATAATCACCGAAGAGATTGAGACATTTGTCATATCTGTGGACCAGCTTTTCAATACCCTCTTCAAAGAAAGTTGCCGCCGGCCGAAAACTCCGTGTTCAAAAAAAAAAAAAAATAAATAAATAAATAAAATAAAAAATAAAATAAAATAAAATAAAAAATAAAAAAGTTTAATTAAAAAAAAAACAAGAATATTCTAAAATTTTGTAGAAAACCAATAATGGTGAATCTGTGGTTTTCATTAACAATTCTGTCAACTCGTTGATCCAGGTCGTTTTAAATGACCGTTTCAAATGACCTGGTTCAATGAGTTGACAGAATCCTTTAAGGAAACCACAGATTCACCATTACTGCTTTTTCTACAAAATTTTTCTATATTTTTTGTTTTGTTTTAATTTGTTTAACTTTTTTTATTTTTTTTTATATTTTTTCTCTGAACTTGGAATTCTTGTCCAGCGGCAACTTTCTTTGAAGAGGGTATTGAAAAGCTTGTCCACAGATATCTCAAATGTCTCAATCTCTTCGGTGATTATTTCAAAAAGTAACCTTAAGTGTACCAATCTTTTGGTAATAAAATTATTTTTTACATGAACATGTCGTTTATTTATAGTCGATCGGAGGTTTATAAAAAAAAACGGCCCTCGTATAAAGGGATTGGTTGTAATGACGAATTCATAATTAAAACACCTTTTAAAAAATATAAAGAAGGTAGGGTTTTGAAAACATAATTTTTAAAAACATATATATTATTATTATAAAGTACGTATTCTGTTACAATGAATGGTATAGAATATTAAATAGTGCGGATAACAGCTCTGGCATCACGTAACGCCAGCTTGTATCAATAACAGCATACGCCTCTGTCAATCAAAATGCTTTGTATACACACTACGGGCATTATAGACAGAAAGATACATCATCAACATCTGGTTAACCATACCAGATATTATCTAAATAATATATAAATATCTAATATATATATAATAAATTTTATTATTCTGACAATAATTTACATTGTATGGGAATTTACATTTTATGAAGAATTTACCCAAAGCCTTTCTATCCGTTTCACAATTAAAAATTCACAATTCCGGATTTTTCAACAAGATTATTGTTAATTTATTTAATACTCGAAACTTTTTTCTAGTCTTTTAATTTTTTAAAATTTGTTTTTCTTTCTTTCCTCTTAATTTTATTTCTTTCTTTAATATATACAAAGAGTGTGTTGTATTCCTTTAGCTAACAGTGGCATTATCTCATATTTGCGGTATTTGCCAAATGATTACGCACAAGTTAATTAGATGATTTAAATGGTGGCATAGATGGTTTATTATATGGTTTTGGAATGCCTAGAGTACGAGAGATAATTTGGTTAAGCATAATCTTGAAAGCAGTGCCATTTTGTATAAAAACATATTTCCAAAAAAATACATCGGTCGACAAAATCAAGTTTAAAATGAAATATATACTTAACTTAATCTACGTGATCATACATAATAATATCTCTCACATAGGCTAACACCCGAGCGTGAGATAAGTGATCAGGAGTTTTTGTGAGACAAGTATTTTGGAAAGTGTTAATTAAGACACTTTTTGTTTTATTCGTGGATAAGGATACCCCGGCCAAATCTCTAAGCACGTCTGCCTCTAACGGGCATCTGCGCAAGTCCCCGGAAGGATGGGATATTGAAGGAAGAGAAAGGGTGAGAGACGGGACATCAGACGGCCACCTGACCATTCAAGGGCCAACTCCCGTGCTCCTGAACATGAATGGATCATGAAGAAAGGGAAATTGTCATAGTGGAAAGAAAATGGCCTAACCACATGCTATGACAACTTCGTTTGCTGTACCCAAGGACAACTTCGTAACTAGTATAAGCCAGTTTGAAAGCTGTCCTGGGACATTAAAACACTTAATAAATTATTGTACAGATTTTCGTACACCTTATTTTATCTTTTCCTTACCTTTATTGAAATTGCGACCCAACTAAATAGGTAGTTTAAGCGAAGTGTGAATGAGAGATGAGTGCAGGGTGATTGTGGCGAGCTCTTGTAGTCTTGTTAATCTAATAACGCCGACATTCTCCTTAGTATACAGGAGTGTTAATTAATAGCCCAAAAGCCAATGCTATCTACTGACCTACAGTTTAACGTGGGGTCCGAACCACAATTTCAACCTCATATATACGAATTGGACTAATTATGAGGATGGTCTTTAGGGATGAACTAGTATTCACTAGTGCGGACGTTAATCCCCACCAGGGAATATCGCATCCACAAGCCAGCGGTTGTAACTATCCACAGTTCGTGGACTGTAATACAACTGTAGAACTGTAATACAACTTTATAGCTAATTTTTTTTTAAACTTATCCCTGTTTTAGCATTTCTTGCACTTTAATACCCTACAATCTACTTATACTTCTGCAATATTTCATAAACCCATGATATTTCGGGATTACAACGATGTTGTTAACCGTCCATCATAACCGTACATCATACCCTTCTCTGGTGGTGGGACGAAAATTTTTACAATATTTTTTTATGCCACTCAAACCGTATTTCTATTTTTACACTGTGGGAATGTTTCCAAATTAACATGTGACAAATATTATAGTGCTTGGCAACTAATTTGGAATGTTAGATGAAAACATAACACACATTATGTGGTTTTAACTAAAACAAAGTAAAAAATAAAAAGAGTTATTAGTGTCATTTCGGTAGCAGGAATTGCATGCGTATTAAAGTTTTGGGTCATATAGTACTGTTTTTTACTAGTTTCCGGCGAGAAACAGTAATATGAATTTATTAACATTGTGTTATTTTTTATAGTATGAACACAATTGTTAATTAAAACTGACATTCAAGAGATACTTTTTCAAGCCTATAATATTTATCTCAAAATTAGACTGGTCAACTGTTACGAGCAAACCAACAAAAGGGTGGTATTTATTTTTATATGTTTTTTTTTTATATATATCACAAATATTAATTTCAAACAAAACGAATTTGAAATGCACGCTTTCCGGTTAGAAATAGTTTTATTTTAAAATTATTTACTATAAACTAGTATACGTATTGCTCGAAATCGAGCAATTTATTTTAATACAATACAAATGTTACTTTTAGCTCTGAGTCAATGACATCCGACCAGTCCAATATTGTGAGTATCTAATCACCAAAAACTACACGTATTTACAGATGATTATTAACAGATGTTTAAGATGCTTTATTCAATCAGAATGTTATTTTAATGGTAAAAGTTGAGATTTTAATGGTACATAGCGCTTTATTTTCAATACGATTCTCATCAGTTTTTGGCGGAAACAACCACTGACCAAGCCCTATCCAACGACACCAAAAACTTGAAAATCGGTTGAAAATTGTAGGATGAGTTCTCAACACAAAAAACCCCTTAGCGTATTATATAAGTATAGATATGAGTAATATTAAAACAGCGAATATTGTTCTAAGCATGAATTATTATCAATCTTTCCTCAATATTTTAATAAGAACAGCTGTTTATAAATAAATATTCAAAATGTAATCATGTGTTCATCACTAATATGTTGATTCCACAAGAATAACATGGAAAACTTGAAGACATGTGGTGCGGAGCCTTACCGAGGAAAAGAGGATATCGCCATTTCTTCTATAGTTTCTGTAGTCAAATAAGTAGTTTTCTTCAAGAGCTTTCAATCAAGTATATGGTTGTGTTGATTTTGACTTCTTGGAATGATTAGATAACTTGAATTACAAGCCGATTTGGAGCCCAACTTCCCAATTTAAATGGTGATTTAGTGCGAAAAGGGTAAAGTATGGAGCTAAACTTGAAAAACTTAAGTTTTAGATTCATTCTCCACCAAAGATCTCCTATTAGATTTCAAATCAGATACACCCTTAATGATCTACACTGCAAACAATAAATAATAAAATAGATAAATAAGAAGGGTGGCCTCTAGTTGACAGCCACAGCAATTTTTAAAGGTGTATTATTTAACGATTGAAGAGGGTGATCTATCACCAATTTTCCTTCTAAAACTCTCAATCAATTATATTGTTGTGAGCGTTTTGATTTCGTCGAAATAAAAAAAATTTGTTCACTAGTAGATTATTAACCCGTCTTCCATTTATATGGATAATTCTTGATATCTAGATTTTAATTCAAAGTCATGAAATAAAAGTTTATATGGCAGAAAGTTACAAACCTTAAAAATGAAGGAATTGCTCACTCTACCATATAAATTTTCAACATGCTTCGCATAAAACAAAGATTAAATTGAAAGTAATTAATAAAAATAAAAAATAAGTTAAACGTCTTGTTATGTAAATGGATAAGACAATTAACAATATTTTGTGAGGGCTGACGCCAAAAATATTTCCAATAATGTGATTTAACCTTATAAACGATCTGGCCGCTTGGGCAGGCAATGGCGTGAGAATAAAGTAACGAGATTAGGTCGTCAACGCTGGATGAATTTATTCAAGTTGAGGTTTCTTTCTCTCAATAATGTTTGATTCATCTTTTGTTTGATCAATCTCCATCTTATTATATAACTGGAAAGTTAATAACATGTTTCTGACCTGCATAAATATTTATTCATATAAATATACAAATTATGAATCGTTTACTTTATGTATATTATAGAATGATGCTTTACGTTTGCCGATTTAGCAGTTTTACAAATCTGAAATTTTGAGTCTGGTTGTCAGTTATCAACAATCGAAACTCAATTAACACAATTTTCTCGGTTTAAGGAAAAATGTACACATCTGCAGCACAAAATAACTAAAATAAAATTAAAACTTTTGCCTAAATATTACGTTATTTATTACAATATATAAAATGTTTTTAAGTCCTACTTGTTATAAATATAAAGTATTTAACAACAGGAGCCTTTATAGTAAGTAAAGACTAAAAATATAAAAGAAGAAATATACTCACCCTCTATACAATGTTATTCCCAAAACATTACATGATACACCTTTATTTTGTGGTTTACTTGCAAAAAGCGAAAAACATGAATATCCACAAACACCTCTTGCTTCGCAGTCACTTTAGGTGTCAACTCATTGTGACAAAGAAACTAATAATATAGGGTTAGTTATATACGTCTGGAAAATTGTTTGAGTAAACAATGTTATGTAGAATATAAATTGAGAAACTAAAATAACACAGTTAGTATGTAACAATTCAATAATAGTACAGTTTTGCAAAATAGTTTAACTTATAGAGTTTAATATGAAAGTACGAGAAAATATAATCGATCTGGATACCGCAAATAATAGTTAGAGTTAAAAAAATAAAACTGTTTAATAGAATTCCCAGTTTTTCATTGCTCCTCGAACAAAACCGGGACAACAAACCAAATAGAATTGAACTAGCTAGAGAAGATTTGGTGTGTTTAATTTATTTTACAGTCGAGGGAACCTTTCCGATCAATGCATTAGTGTAGGTTTTGAAACAACACATAATTAAATGTATCTATTATTTTATAAATCCCTCTCTAAATCAGTAAGATAAAGTTGAGTATAGTGCATTTTTATTAACAATATGCCAGTAAACTATACACTAATCACTACCATATTTAGCAATTTTTATTTTCAGCGGATATACTGCTGATTTTTAGTTGGTTATAACATACTTTTTACATTAATTGTTGAAATAAAATTCTAATTTCTCTTGCAGTATTTTATAAGAAAGTATTATACATTTTCTATGACCATAAATTGCACAACCATTAAATACCATTAATACGAAGAGAAAAAAAGTAGTACACTATTTAATTAACTCTTATCTCACGTAATTTTAGTATGGATAAATTTTTTTTTAAGCCACACATTGATCAACTGAATTTAAACAAACACTTTGATCATAATGGTAACAATACTGAAAATAATAATATAATGCAAAAACCATGTGTGGATTGCTATTAATATTGATTTAAGTATCCTCCTATTTATATTTTATTCATCCACGCAGACTTTATATATTTAAAATAAACGCATTCGTCTTCCAAGCAAAAGATTACTTTTATTTTTGTATGTTTCAAGAATCAAGCGTCAACGACCGGCACCAAAAAGTCTATATTCAATAAATACGAGTTTGATTCGATTTTCCTAGAAAGGATGTCTTCTTTGATAATGCAATTGTTAACCAAAACGATTCTACTAAATGATTTTGTTGGTTGAATTGGATAACTTGTTATAAATAATTTATCACTTTTATGTGATTCATGTTGCCTCTGGATTGTTTGAATAATGATGTGTATAGGCATTCTTACCTTAACAATCCTAGTTGCTTCCAAAAAATCTAACAAATAAACTAGTATTGTTAAGGTAAGAATACCTATACACATAAGTCTTAATGTATTAAAATATCTATCTAATGGTACTATATGCTATAAAAATATAATGTATTGTAGAATAATTGATTGTACATATTGTTCTTTAGTAACTAGGCACCATTTAAATTTGATGCGTGCTTTGCCATACCAAGTATCACAAAAAGTCGGGCGCCTGTGTAGTTTTATTGCAGCTGCTATATTATTTCGTTATCCGTATCTATTAAACAACATCAGGAGCTGAAATTTGGGACAACCGGTTTATTTTTCTTTAACAATAATAATAACGGAAATCTGGTAAACCATCCTTAACACAATGTAGGTTTATGTTTTTTTCATCACACTACATCGATATTACCTGTTTTCGACTCTTACTTCTAAGAACGAAATAACTGTTTTCTCAGAGTAGGCTACCGGTATTGAAATTTTCCGGCCTAGGCTGGTAAGGGAAACGGTAGCAAAGGAATCTAGAATGAAATAAGGTAGGTGACAACAACAACAACAAATAACAAATTTGAACGTTCAGCTGATAGCAACTGTCAAATATATATGACGTACATGGCAAAATGGTGTTTTTCCTTTGGAATTAAATGTAGTTGTCACCTACCGTTAGAGTAATCTAGTTTCGGTGGCCGTAGCTGATATGAAGTGGTTGCATAGCAACCAGAAACACAAGCAGTCCATCTCGCTAGGTTAGTTGAGGTTATGTTTTGATTGTTACGAAAGAAGAAATGTTTTTTCATTTCTTTAGAATTTGTTGAATTGTGTAGTGTATGAAAAATTTAGTTCGTAAAAATTTAATTCGTAAAATTTAGAAAGCTCGATCGTCTCTAGTTATCGAATTTGTCTCCAACTTGAAAAACGATCTCAAGGCCGGCAAAACCCCTACTTTTGGCCATTGTAACTAAATTTACTATTTTGTATCGTGTAAGGAAATTTTATAGTAAAAACGTAACGTTAAACATCTTAAGCTAACAGAACTTTTAAAGTTTATTAATTTCCTTGATGTAAAACAAATAATTAGACAAAAGTTTAAAAGTCAAGTCTTAATGATTTTCAATAATAGCAAATGATATCACGAGTATTTTATTGAGAGCTTTGACTCATGCGTTGAACCTTCAGTGAAAATCATTTTGAAAAGTAAATTTAATGTAATAGAGGAAAGTGCGCTAGATTGATTTGAAACCTCTGTTATCTAAGTGACTTTCAGATCTTTAAATATACAACTGATCAAAGTGACTCTGCCCGGAGTTGGCGTCCTTTCAAATAGAAACAAGATACAATCTGCCATCGTACATTACAGTTAAAATTCTCTTTACGATATCGAGCGAAAATATATTTACTAATTTAAATTAGCGATTTACTCTTATTTATTACTCTTTTTCATTAATTAGTTTCTTTTTCATTGCATTATATAAATGTCATGCTTTATATAGTAATATTTATGCATATTAAAATTGATATTCTGTTTTAAATGTCGTAATTTGAATTACAGTATTTCATTTTATTTTTATGATAGCAGAATTAATTTAAGCATATTAGTTTGATTTGTAATATTATGTAAAAATAATCTTAAGTTTAACTTTGAGGAATTTGAAATTAAGAGTTATACAGTAAGGGAAGGATGGTAGTCTTTTTCCTTATACTCAGGTCTTGTAAGAAAATGGATTGCTTTCATAAAGTGAATGTACCTTTGTAAAAATTTGAAACAAAGAATAATGTATCTTGTAAATTTTAAAATACATAATAATACGATCTGATAGAATATAGTTTTAAAAAATCAAAAGGTCAAATCTAGTTTGGTAGGTCGGCATCAACTGCGCGAAACGCTCCAGGGGATAACAAGAGACATGCCTTAACTGCGCGAAGCGGGGGCTGTATTCCACTTTCAGATCATGAGAGAATAGAGTTTTTAATATTTACGAATTAGATAACACTACACTAATATTAAACTAAAAACAAAAATATGTTTTATTAATTTTTCCTTTTTGTTGTTGATTTATATACTTTTGAAAAAGCTTAGCAGGTAGCTATTCAGAATTGTCAACAATCATGGTTATATTCAATTCCGTAAACGGGAGGTTAAAGTCTCATATTTGAATGTAAATATCCTTCCCTTATAGACGATATATTATCCAACTTTTACGATTTCAGGCATCTTTAAACCTTTATTGTATCTGGCCTTAATTATTAAATTTTATAATTAACGCTTTGGTTGATTAATATTTCTACATGGAGAAAAACATACATACAACATAATTTAACTACTTTATTAATAAATACCATGGTATTAATGGTATTAATTCATTAATAACATTCAAAACATGGTCAAAATTGTTCTGAATTTTGAACAGTCCAAAATTACTGGCCGCAAGATACGTTCAAACGAGGATTGAGTGTTACGGCCATGGACAGCTGATACTCGCCTGGTCATATTTATTCTGGAGTTATTGTTATTCTTGGGTAATTTTATTTTGTCACCTCATCAGCTTGTGCAATAGACCATTTGTATGATAATGATTATTATAAAATAAAAAAAAAACATAATATTTACAATATTTACAGTTAAAAATGTAAACACTAAAAATTAAAAATATATATTCATGAACAAAATAAATTGCATGTGCGTGATCTTGTCACTAAGAAAATCGCAACTGATTGAAATAACCAATAAAATAACATGGTGGGGATGCAGTTACCATAGAAAATCTGCTATATACGGACGAATACCAGCGCTAAGATCGGTAGTTTGAAGTCTGTATATTAACACGTTCGCGGGGGCATGGGAGCGATCGCTCCCACGCGGAACCCTAATGCCATCCTGGTGGGTGCGATCGCTCTCAAGCTGCACTGCTTTACAATAAGATTTATTTTTAAGAAAGGATCTGAACTAGAAATCTGAAGCTTTGCACAGCACTGCTCAATAGTACAATGTATTTTGGGACCACGTGGGTTTTTACTGGGCAGTGCTGCTGCTACGGTGGGTTTTACAATTTTTACATTCAGGATGGTGATGAGGTTCGAGCAAAAACCTCGCCGCCGCGAACGTGTTTTAAGGGAGGTTGTGATTACCTGTAAAGTAGGAACCTTAACGTATACTTGGCTCGGTCTTCACACATATAAATCTTTTTTGTGGCCATTTGAGGCATTCACGCAGTTAATGCAGCTTGAAGGAATCTTTCGATCAGTTTAGTTTGGTATATAAAAATAATGACTTAATTCCTGTAAATAGTAAAATCTATTTAGTTATGCTTAGAGTATTTTTAACATGCAAGTAATATTTAATTGTTACAGACTACTCAGAATATTAAATAATTTTAGTGAGCTTATATTTTATTCAAAACCATTTAACTGCATTTACACATAAAACCATATAATTAGAAGCCCCGCAAAACACACTCACTAGAGACCCCTAAGAACACACGACCAACTCTTAGTTGAAAAACTCCCTCCTTTGTCCTCCTTTTTTCATCCGGGCAATTCTCATAAACTTTGTTCTCTCTATGTATTCTCTTTTAAGCGAAATCCGGACTTCAATAATAAAGTGAAAACAAACACTTATACGTCTTTGCACTTTTTGCTTAACTTTTACACCAGTTTAAAACATTTAACACAAAACTTCAACAGTAATATAAATTTTGATAAACTTTTAAGCAGTCGTGACCATTTTTTAATTTAATTGTCATAGTTTTAGTCAAGTTTTGTAGGCATTGAATACATAATAAAAACGGACTTATTTATATGCAACGGTAAGTGCATCTGATAAAACACTTTATACAATAAAATTTTAATAATAAAATAATTACTGTACTAAATATTAACAATGCGGAAAAGTTCACAAAAACAATAAAATGGTAAGAAAACTACTGCGGTTCTTTCATCTAACTTTCGGGATTATTATCAGCAGCCAGCAGTACAAGCAAGATAATTTATCAAACGCCTGGCTCGTAATTGCCATATAAAGTTATTTATAACTCCTTATATCTTGGGTTATAACATACTTTATTTTTTACTTTAGGTGTAATATTTTGACAATCGTACAGTTGTTTTCTAAAATACCTACTTGAGGTAGCAATTAGTTTTACTTATAATTGAATTTTTCTTTAATAAAAAATCCTACTCATTAACTAAAAGTACTACAGTAAGATGACTGTGTAAAATAATATACATTAAACTGTTCCGTATTACATAAGTAACAAGAAGTAGTGGCTGAGGTGCCAAACTTTAGGACCATGGCAGTGATGTCGTTGTTCGAAAACGAGATCTGACATGTAGTTTTTATCAGTACCATTCATCTGTACTGTAGTGGCTTATCCCTTTATTTTTGTCTAGTACATTTCTCCCGCTAATTGGCGACCTATGTTGGCAGGGAAAAGTGAGAAAAAACAGATTACTGATTGCAATAGCTAGTATTTTAAAGAGAGCGAGGAAGATGCTTTACACGAAAAATACATACTAAATCTTTTGTAAAACTTCGATTTTAATTTTCCAAACGATAAATACAATCAAAGTTACTCACGTTCAATGTAGCAGAATGCGCCGTTATGATTTTGAGGTTATAAATAAGTCGAGCTTAGTCGAAAACGGAAAGGAGCGCTGTAGTGCGCCGAGTAACAATGCAATCAGCTGGCAAGCGTCAAAGTGGCGAGCGATAAAGACTTTAACGCTCGCTTTTAAGACTTTCAAGAACTTTATCGCTCGCTCCTCAGTAAAGAGCTGTTTTATGATTGGTTTTAAGTGTGTACATTGACACTTTACGCGCGGATGTACTAAAGACCTATTAGAAACACTACTCTATCATATTTATTAAAGTACTTGTAAGATTCAATTGCGACGCTATTTTGTCATGGAAAATTCATAAAAGATTATATGGATAATGCAAACATCTAACTCTCATATTTACTGCCCAGCCCTGCATAATATTTTGTCATTACATTATTCGAAAGATTCAGATTAAAAACTTCATATAAGAACTTACAATGAGGACGGAATATAATAAATTTAAATCGTTTACCCTCGTAAAATTTGGGTTCAATAGGAAATGTTTATTGTTTGAATGGTTTGAATGTTTTGGAAGTAATTGATGCAATAAAAATACTGTAACAAAATTAATGATCAGTTAAGTTGGTATGAAATCTTTAAAATTGTGCCATGTTTATAGTGAGTACGTAAAAGACCAATAATTAAGTTATTGTAATATTAGGAGTTAAAGAAATGTAATAAAAGTAATGTATTTCCAAAAAAGATTTCAATAAACAGATAAAATAGTTATTTGTGCTTCTAGGGACTAAATTACAATTTTTTCTCAATTTTTTTTCAATTGTACTTTAGTCCATTGATGCACACAACATTTTCCCCCCACCTACACGAATAACATTTAGGCTTAATAGGCCTATCGTATATAATTTAACTTAACCTTGACATGATCCCTTGCTCCGTCAAGCGGGATCAGTCACATCAACATAAAAAAAACACACACACACAAAGTAGGCTATATCATTTTCATTTGACAGAATGGTCAGCAGTGAGCAGCAGCTACAGCTGCTATTAGTCAACAATGAGTAACGAAACATATATAAATAACAGCTGACTGTGGCTCATGTTCTTTTTAATCTCTCTTTTAATGTTATTCTTATGTAACTAACTTTAGCCCCGTGGTACGAAAAAACTTGAGTTTTCCCTAGGTAGAAAAATTAAGTATCCAAGTCACATGGGATAGAAATTAGTACCACTTTATTACTCTATTCCAAGGAGTAAAATATGGCTTTAGATAGTAGGTGGAGGAAAATATTATTATTAATATTAATATATTGGGTGAGAGATTTGGGTTATGAGATTAATATACTTCGGGACCATGGCAGCGATGTCGTGGGTTCGAATCCGCGTTCTGCCAGTGACTTTTATCAGTACCTTTCACCTTGTACTGTAGCGGCTCACCCCCTTACTTTGTCTAATACGTTCCACGCACAGATTAATAGTGTATGTGGACGGGGTAAAGTAAGGCAAAAAGAGGTCCGCCAACCTCTTAAATATATATATATATATATATATATATATATATATATATATATATATGTATTGGTTAAAATGTACTGTAAATTAAATTATAATACATATTTTACACATGAAATATTACAAATACTACTCATCAATTAAAAAATACAAAACAAACCATTGATTAATACATTTTTCAATGGAATTGAATCCATAAAAAGTTTGTATTTAAATGGAAAGAGCAAGTGTAAAGTATCACTTTGGGAATCGGAACAAATGGGATAAAGTTAGAGTGCGACAGCAGGGATATACATATTTAGCAGATGGGAAAAGTTGCGCGATTTATGATACCAAGCATCCACAGACATTTTGTAGAAACTTTATGCTATCATTGATACTTTTGGTTTCTTTCAGGTCATCATTGTAAAATAAAAATTAATTTAAACTTATTTCGACAGAACTCAATATTTGTTGTCAATAAAATTTGGTAATTTTTTTTTTTTTTGTATATATTTAATCACAATAGGTAAGATCATCATGTTTTTTAATACTTTTGAACAAGTGTACAGTAAATAACAATGACTAACTGTGTGCTTTAAATCAAATTCTGTAATTACTGCATTTTAAACCTTCAACTTATTTTAACTTATCTATTTAATAAGCTCGGTTTGTTTGACCAAACTCTTATAATTAAATATCTTAAAGAAACCTCGTGATCTTTTGTTACTACTTCAGTGTTCCAACAATGGTCACATTTGGAAATCATTAATTTTTACTATATAACTTTCAAAAAAGTATTTGAATTACTTCATCAATAGTAAATCAAAATTCTTTATTGAATTTTCGTTTATCACTTTTTTTAATGACCTGTATGAACTTATCAGTGTTGAGCTTCTCCTCTTTGCTGATGACAAAAAGATCTTCACGTCAGTCACCTTCCTTGAAGATGAAATCGCCTTTAGAGATGTCTTCATGGGATTGACCGCTGGTGTTCATAATGATATGGAAATAATACAGTCAAGAGCGTGATGGTAACTTTTTATCCCTCTCCAAATGGCATACCGTTTGACTACACTCTCTATATGGACAGTCGGGTCATCATTTTACTTCACCCTCTCTCACAATACCATAGGATCACATCAACGTCGTTGTCAGTAGAGCGCCATCGGTCTTCTCATCAGAATGTAAAAAAGAGGCTTGAATGTTGAGGCCATGGACATCTTATACTTTCCGGGTCGGATCTATTCTTGAGTTTGGTAGTGTTATTTGGTCACATCACAAGCTTGTACAAGTAGAATGTCTCAGAAGATACACAACAGATTTTTTTTTATTTATTTATTCTGCTCAATCACGTGGATAGTGCTTATGTGCTTATCAAATTGATAAGTGATTCCAGGATATTTAGCTAATAGGAGTTTGATAATAGGTATTCTATAAGAGTTCGTTGTGGGTATCCTACATTACACATTGGCCATCTGTGTGTTTAAAGGCATTATTCATAATCTAATAGAAACATCATTATGGTCATATCAATTTAATTCATTACATTATTAACAGTAGTTTCCTAATAGTTTTGGTCCATAATGTAACTTTATCCGTTATACTTTTTATTTACAGTATTGTAAAATCTCCAAGGAAAGAGAAATATTATACTATGACCATATTGACCAACACAAAGGTATGGATTATTCACAATTAATGGGTGTATTTCAATGTCAAATATAGAACTAGAGTGGGCTACGAGTATGCTGTGTTCACGCTCGTTAGTGAGGGCTAACATCATAAACTTCATCTTGTCTTACGACGGCCGTAGGGCACAGTATGGAATATTCATGTACAAAAGAAAAGATTGTATTCGTAATGATGAAGTACAATAAAGGGTGTACTGTTCTAAGTGATTCCACTCCATATTTTAAATAAATAAGTTTATTTTACATAACCGTACAGCGTTGCATAAGTACCAAATTTTATAATAAAAAACATATAACTCCTTAAGCACTCTCATAGGTCTGCAATATTATTTATTTAAACACAACTGGGAAAACCTCTGATGTGTCGTCAAACAGTAGTATATGCATTTTAAAACATATATTTCGTTATTTTTAATGGTATATAACCTAAACAAGACAAGTTGTTTACATTATAAAATATATTTTATTGAATATAAAAATATATAAAAATGTTAAAACTAAAGATTAGTTAATAATCGAAGTATTACTTTTACACAAATTTATATTTGTTAAATATTGTATAATTAAACATTTTAATAATATTTTAACTGCAATATTTATTGCTAGATAAAAATCTAAGGAAACTTTGTTTTGCTATTTTCCCAAATCTGTAGGAATAAACTTTTATTTATATTTCCTAAATAGTGTTATTTCATTCATTTTATATTATATAAAATTAAACATTTTAAAGTATGATATTAATCAATTGCAATACTTAATTGGTAACATTTATTATTATGAAGATTTCAACAAATATTAGATTTCATAACATTGTCCCTAAAATATAGAATGCAATATAGATATATATGGAAATATAAATAAATAAAAGAATTAGTTTATTACAGAGAAATCTTAATTTACTCAAAGTGAACGGTTCCTACACAACAGATATTTTTCGAGCATATTCACAAGAGAGTATGTGGCACCGTGATTGGTAAACCCTTTGAACACTGCTTGACTTTCAGATTTATAAATGCAATCATGAACAAAGGAACTTGATGTTTGCAGTAATCTTGTAGGAGAACTGGGGAATTCCAAACGTGGATATTTTATATTTATACAGAAGAATAAATGTAAATATATATATATACTATTTATACCTTTCTCGTCCTCTAAGATCTTTCCTTATAGGGGGACTTCTAATATATAATGATATATATTAAGAAAGTAGGTATAAAACTATTTAAGGATAGTACAATTGGGAACTGGAAAGGACGTGTATTTCAACGAAACCTTTTTTTATTTCTGTAACAGATATTGGTATTAAGTTTATATTTGGCATGAGCATTTATCATACCAACGTTAATTATCCTGAAAAGATTATTTTTCCGATGTGTATTTTGAAAATGGCGGCCATTAACATTTTTAAACTTAACTATCTCAAAATCCGTAAATGTTATAAAAACAGTTAAAATAACAAAAAAAGTTGAAGAATTCAATTGTGTAACCAATGATACCAAGTTTGTAATGTAAACTAAATTTGCATTAATTATAATGAAAAATCTACGTTTTTATGCAGATAAATGGCACTATTTGCTGTCAGACCCTTTCACATTTGGAATCATTGGTTAAATAATATAATTTTTCAACTTTATTGCTATTTTTAACTGTTTGATAACGGTTGCATATTTTGAGATATTTGAGTAAAAAAAAATAATGGCCGCCATTTAAAAAATACACATCGAAAAAATAATATTTCTCTTGAAAACGACCATAACGGTTCAAAGGTGTGAGAAAGGTCCATGCCAAATATGAACTTAATACAAGCAACCGTTACGGGAATAAAAAGTTGTGTAAGAAACAAAAAATGGCTACTGACCTAACGAAGAATTTTAACGAAGCATGTTCCTACAATACTTTTTAATTTTAATCCAAAGAATAGCCACACGAAGTTTCGGAGGAAAGTTTACAAACACCCTGTATAACAAAGTTGGCTCGGTAACGATAAACAAAAAGCATTTTCATATGCGCAACGTAAGACGTAATAATTCATAAAATTTTAATTTAAGACAAAAAACATATTACAATATACAAGGTGTTAAGAAATAAACGTTTCAATCTTTTACGAGTTTTTTGATTACATTAAAATAAGAAAAAAACTTTTTCTGTAAAATGATGACCTATAATTTATCGTTAAATCGTTGATTTATTATAAATAATTCAACACATGTCTAATTGAAATAAGAGTGATTTCATAAAAAGTTATATATATATTTTCAACAATAACAACCAGTTAAATAGTTTCTATGTTTGTACTGTATCATTTATTTATTTAGAGCCACATTTATTTATATTTTTTTCAATGTGTTCAAGATTCCGATGCCTCATACAAAATTATAAATCCTACTAAAAGCCATTGTAGTTGATATTAAAGTAGTAAATATTTACAAAGGCCTTGGTGAAAGGGAGTGTGTTAAACTGTTAGGCTTTATGCATATTGGCACTGGGTTGCGGAACGCAAAGTTGATGAGGGTACTGTAAATAAAACCCAGTGCAGCGACTACGTTTGGCTTTATGGTGGAACGCTGATTATGATTGTAATTTTTAATTATTATTTATTTATTTAACTCCCATAGAAATGTTTTGCTTTAGTTATAATTTAATTTTATCCATACTGTATATAATTAGTTTAAATTTTTTGGTGTATTAAGTTTTATTAAATAAAAATGAGAAAATTTAACAATGTTAAGTCTGTATGCGTGTGTGCAGTTATAGAAAAATCATGATATTGGGGATTATAGCCCTTATTGTTTAACATTTTATCAAATGTATTACCACCCTAAGTGTTTAATATATAAAGTTTTAGATATATAATATAAATTAATATTAAGTACATATGTAATTGTTGTACATATTTAATATAAATTAATAATCAATAAAAACAACCTCTAAGAATTGTATCATAAAGTAGAGAAAGAAACCATAAAATTTTTGCCTCCACCTGCATGTAATAGGATTCCATGGCCAATGATAAATGGCCTCGATTTCGTTGAAGATGCTCAGATGCGATTTCCAAACAAACACGTTATTTTTATAATTTATTTATAATAATTTTTAGTACTTCTTAAAAACTACTAGTCCTAAGTGTTATTTTATTTTTCTTTCCGCCGCTTCTTCGTCATACAGAAGATTATTTAATACTTACACTGAAATTTGTAGCCTTATTTTTTATAAATTATTTTTTATAAATAAAAATAATTTTTTATTAAATTTGATTAAACTTAAAAAAAACAAGGACATGGAAAAACATTTAACTTAAAAAAGAAGAAAACCTGGTCATGTGTCAATCCTTATGCTAACTTACTACTGTAAGCACTTGCAGAATATCTTTTGAAAAACATAATCAAGATCATTGATAATTATACTTATTTATTTTATTTTTAAACATAATTTTTATAAAAAAAAATAAAAGTTTTAATTAACCACGATGTTTATAATCTTATAATTTCATACTTCAGTGATAGAAAATGTAATGAAATATCAATAAAAATAAAAAACATAAATATAAATCATTGACGGGCATAAATAAAGTTTAAGAAACGTTGAAAACAATTTTCAATGAAATGTTAAATGTATTATATGACAATTATCATAATCTATTTTATTATTTCAATTTAAACATAATTTAATAATGGCCGTTGAAAACAATGTATATTTATTCACATTGTGTTATTTGCAATGAGATTGCATAAAACTATTGGGGCTTAGTTAAAGACAGTCATTAAACCAACTTTTAAGGTTTGCAATCGAACAACTTACGGTTCCAATTTCTTCCACCAATAGAGTTCATAGTTATAGATGGTCAATATCTACTTATGGTAGTTCTTAATAACAAGCAATCAAGAATTTAAGCAACCGACAGTTAGTTGTTTCATTATCTTGACCATCCCGTGCTTTTGATTGCATTTTACATAACATGTTAATTTTTAAGCTTAAGAAATGTGGGCTTCAAGATATTGCCATTAAGTTAATGGCATTTTACCATGAAGGCAAAAGGCAAGCTCTGAGTTGGAATGGCCAGTGTTCCTCTACACTGGCTGTTTTCAATGGGGTACCCCAATGCTCAGTCATGTGGTTACTCTCTTGTCTTATAGCAATAAACGAACTTCTACAGTGTGTTTCAATGAAAACAACTCTATTTGCGGACGATACAATTTTGTATTTTTTTTCGAATAATGACTACCTTGCTGCCAAACATTCTGCTGAAAGATCTTCTAGCAATTGCTTCTCAATGGTTTGTTGAAAATGAACTAGTTCTGAACGAATCAAACAAAAGATGATTTTCAGTCTTGCCCGTAGTATTACAGATTCTGATCCAATAATATTTTTAGGTTTCACTCTTTATTTTAGGATATTTTTGGACTACAATAATATTGACATATCATTCTTTGTACTAGATTAATCCGTGTCCTTTTTTATGTTATTTAGGCTGTTAAACTAACTAAATGCACATTTTTAACTATTTTAATTTTTATTTCCCACTTCCATCTTAGCTATGGAATGAAACTGTTTGGCCATTTTTGCCACATCCAAAAATACTGCTCGTACAAAAGAAAGGGGTTTGGGCTGTTGGGTTGTTAAGTAAAGTTAGTAACAATGAGAATTTAAAAATAATTAATTATTCCAAATGAAATGTACAGTGTACAATATATATGCTTTGAACCGTATTTTGATAATCAAGGTGTGACGGAGAGATCTCTCTTGAAGAATGCTGGTCCATGAGCTTACTACAAGAAACAGTTCTAAATGGACCATTTTAGAAAAAGACTAGAAAACATTTTCTAATGTTATCCTATTTCAGGCATTAAAATGTTACATGCCTTGATATCTAGAGTTAGAGATTTACCAAGATCCAATCTCTTGCATGATTTTTAATCCTGCTTTTTGAAGAACACCCTATTGATATATTATTTATTTTTACTTAACAATAAGTGTATTCCTGGACCACTGAGGAATTTAATTTAGATTGTTTGTGTTTATGGAATACATTTGAAATATAATTTTAATGATAGAATAAAATACAGTAGAAAATATGAAACATTGTTGAAAAGCAGCCTTGTTAGGATACTGCAAACAAAAGAAACAAATACTACCAATGTGTCAAAGTTAAGCTTAATGACAAGGCGCTGATTTCGACATTTATGTGAGCCTTAAAACGTAAAATATATGTCTTATCAAAACTGTTTTATTATATAAACTGAGTCAATAAAATACATTATTTTTAATGTAGACACTTGTGTGCGCAATCCTTCACAATTTATTGCTTAAACCAAGGTTAATGCTAGAACATTTTGGGCCTTGATGTTATTTACAAGCCCATTGGGGTTTAACGCTTTTACTCGAACAATATTCTTAGGTGGATTTAGTTCCTTTAAGTTTGTAAAAAGCTGACGATACCACAAGTTCATATTTAAGAAATTTTAGAATTATTTTAATGGAAAGTGTAGAAAATAAAATGAGCCTTTTATCATTTATTAATTATAAGTAAAATACTTACTTAATGATTTAATTTTGTATAAAGGCCGGTTTATGAATTACTTTTAATTAGAGCAACTTGTAAAAAAATGTATAACTTCAGTCAGTATATTTATTACTATTACAACCATTTACTATTTACTGGCTTGAAAGTTAAAATGTAGTAGGATAATAATAAGTACAGCCATTAATGTATAAAATATATTTGCTTACAACAAAGCTAATTGCATAAATATTGTCAGTTGTGTTTGAGAGAACAGTTTTATCATAGCGCTCCACACATATGGGTAGGTTCACACTCCTGTGCACATCAACTGAGCAAGTGTTACGTACATATTACAAAAACAATTAAGGTGGTATAAACACAATGCAATAATAGATTTTAAATGATTTTTTTATTGCTCTAATCGATTCAAGGTGATCGAAAATTAATAGGTGTTACATTTTCCATTTAACGTTTAATTAGAATGAAGGAAAACATTGTATTTCATAAGTAAATTTAGTTAATAAAAAACTTCATCTAAAATAGTATGTTGATAAAATTAAAAATCAGTTTGACTACTAGTATAACTTAATAAATTTATTAGGTTTACCAGGTTAACATATTTATCTTCTCGTTTTACAATTAACATGTTGTAATTTTATCAAATGTTTTTGTTACAGGTAAGCGGAATGCGATTTGAGTTATCTTTGTAAGTATGTTTAAACTTATATCATATGAATTAATATTATATTATATCAATAAATCTTATATTTACAATGGAATATAATATCTAGAAGTATTTATGTTTTTCAATAAATGCTATTTGAGATATCTTCATCTTTATACAGATATTTTGGTAGTCCAGGCAAATAATTTAAGGGATTATTATGCATGTAAAAGCAACAATAATGCCCATTGTTGCAGTGAGGTAAATACTTAGTGAGGTTGCAGAGTGAGGTAAATACTCTTATACCTCACACCATCTTCCAGGAATAGTAATTTTTAGACATTTAAAATGTATTGAGATGGATTATAATAATCTTGTTTTTCACTTTTTACCAAACCAACTGCCACTTTTTATGACGTCTTTATACAGTATACAATATTTAAAAAGGAGTCTTTATACAGTATACAATATATTGTATATATTGTATTATTTTACAATATATACAATATTAACTCTAACCCCAAAAGGTCAAATATGTCGGAAGTTATTGCATTTCAAAGTTTTAATAATATTGTTTTATTCTAAACTTTGAACGCCTACCATTTTACTCCCGACATTTATATTGAGGTCGGGTTTACGCCATTGTATTCTACATTTTAAGACCTTTAATGTTATAAATATAAACCTTCTAGAATGTATTTACATTTAGTATGCTTAATATAAAATTTTAATATAACTCCTTATGGGCCAACCTCTCATTTTAAAGCGTGATTCCCATATGGGATTTCTGTGGGCTTTTTGGAGGAAGGTCAGGGGATGCCATAGAACACATTAAAAATAAATTGGCTTTCCAAAAATTATTTCAATTTTACCGACAAATTTTACTACACTTATATAAAAATACCACCGTTCACACAATATATTAATAGTGATAGTAACGGTCTTATCTTTGCCAACACCTACATTATTTCCCGCCTGGGATTTAGGATTCAGTCAAAACTTTTAAATATAAACATATGTTGATATACAACAGTATTGAAAATTAGGAAAGTTCACTTATATATATATATATAAGTAGATAGTACTATGGGGTTCCTAGGACACTTTTGGAGACAATCAAAAATCAAACAAATTTCACAGTTTTTTAATACAATTATGCAATATTTTTGCCATTTTTTGGCCAATTTGTAGTCTAACATTATTCTAATTTTTATGAAAAATATGCAAATTTCATGAAATTTTTTACAAATATGCCTAAATTTACATAAAATTGTCTTCAGAATAAAAATTTTTCTAAAACAAGTAAAATTTTGTCGAATACTGAATAATTATTCAAATTAAACTAGAATAGTTTCTTTATCATCAAATGTTTTAATGTTTGTAATAATTAAATGTAAATCTTTCTTATTCTATTCTTTAACTGTTTTAATGAATGAATATTTTAAGTTCTATTAAAAAAAATTTCAAATTTTATATATTTTTTTTGAAATCTGAAATTATCATGGTCCCAGGTCAAAATATATACTAATTATAGTAATTATTGTGCAAATTTAATAACATAAACCTATTTAGTTCATAAACTACGATTTCAGTTGTTAAATAATGAGTCTTGTAGAATATATTGGTTGAGAACATTCTCTTATCACTCTTATCTCTCTTATCTGACCGTTAAAATAATACTTCCTGTCACAAACTCCAATACTTTAAACTATTATAACTTTATTAATAATTAAGTTATCTTTAATCTGAAAATTGTATTGAATTTAATATTTTTTTCTCTTTGATATAATACCTCACAACTTAGGTTTTAAATGAGATATAAGTTTTTTTGTTATTTCTTAAATTCATTAATATGTTAATTGATTTATTTGTAAAAGTATTTGAAACAAATGTTTAATTGGTTGATTTATGATGGGCTATAATGTATTAATAGGATTAAAAATGATATTTATTTAGTATAGGCAATTGTTGCACTATCTAGTGGAATAGTCATGAACTACTAGCGCTTCAACTGATAAACCCATGCAGTCTTATCACTCAACGGAAGTCTGGTTAGCTCATTGCTAACGTTCAAGTCTCATATGCCTGAGGTTCCGAGTTCAAATCTCGAAACTTCGGGCATAATTTATTGAGGACATAGTTGAAGTCCAGTGGTTGGTGGAAGGTCTTTATCCGAGTGGCCATAGGATAATGACTGTGAAACAAGCCGTGTGACAAGATACTATGGTGGGTGCACCCTTTGCCTCATCCATTTCATCCTTCATAATCACCAATCCATTTCCATTAACCACCAATCTATTTCCATTAATCATTTCAATCAATCGCCTATCGTCCATCCCATTAATACAACATTACACTTACAACACCGCACACTAAAAAATTCAAATAATACACTCTCCTCCACCTAGCACAAAAAAATCTAAAAATCAAATAATTCAATAGAACCTGAAATGATGCCCCTGGGGACATAAAAACCTGGAATGTGGCAGTGATGGGTTCAAATTCAAAAATACAAAATATCATAAAAGCTAGGTGGTAGTGACGAGTAACTAAGCCGCCTATTCTGAAAACACGCACACTTACAACACTACACAAAATACACCATCATATCCATTCATTTTGTTTTATTTTTGTAAATTTAAAGCTTTTTTAAAACAAGTAAATTTTAATATCTGATTTTTAAGAATATAGATTAATTTATTTCAATTATATCATTTTTGATTATATTATATTCAAGTAATTTTTCAGATACAATAATAATATAACAATTTGTTTTACTAGTAGCTACTATATCATAATCAAAATCTGCATTAATAATAATATCATTTTTTGAACTTGAAATATTTGTTGGATTTTTTGTAGTATCAATTACATAAATTGGTCTATTTTCTAGAAATTCTGTTGGATTATAATACATTTTACTACTATTATAATAAACTTTTTTATAATCTTGATACATTTCATACATAATTCTAAATTTTTCATTGAATATGTCAAAGTTTTCCAATTCATCAGGGTAATAATGACCATTTAGTTTTACTCTTATATTTTTTATATACATACTATCAAATTTAGAAGTATCATATAACTGATCATTTGTTCTTGATTTTTGAAATCCAATTATAATAAATTTTGGATTATAAATATTTCTATAGATATTTGTTATATCCAAACTTAAATTCTTTCCTGTAATATTTTTTTGTTCAATGCATTGCCAATGATTAAAATGAAAATTTACTTTTTCAAATTTGCTTAGTTCATTAATTAATTGAATTTTACTTGTTGTTTTGTATTCAATTATAGGAACTCTAATAAAAAATTCATCAACTGTTATTTTACCTTCAGCTGGTAATGTTGCATTATCATAAGTTCCATCAGCCTTTTTAGTTTTCCATCTAAAAATTGCATCATTATCTTGTGATCTAATAAATGTTATATTAAAACCTCCTTTGTATATTGGAATATTTACATTTTCAAAAAATCCTAATCCAAAATGAGATAAATTACCAATTGCTTCAAATGCTTTACTAAAATTTGATTCAAAACCATTATTAATTTGATTTATTTCTGATTTTGAATAAGTTATAGTACCTTTAATTGTACTTAATAGACCAGGATATTCAATTTCATCAATCAATTTATTATGTTTTCTAACTTCAATTTTTGAAAATAAAAATGGAACAAAATTATCAATTAATTTTATATTAGCACCATTATCATATGCAGTTCCATCAGATTTAGTCAATTTACCAGATATATAAAATTGAAATTTAGAAGTACAAAATCCATCTCCAAAATCTATATTAAATTCAGTTTTTTTATTAGGTTCATTTAAATGTAATTTAGATAATGGATAGAAATTTTTGTATTCAGCTCTTTCAATATCATTTATATATTTTTTGTAATCAGCCATTTATTAAGGATAATTTTTTAAATCAAAAGCTTTTTTAAAACAAGTAAAATTTTCATAATTTAATTTTTATGATTTTATAATGTCAAATTTTATTTATGTATCAATTTCATTTTTACTTTTAAAATACTCAATTTCTGTAGCATGATCAAGTATAAATTTTGCTGATATTTTTTGATGTTCTAAAATTAATTCCCAATTTAATGTAAAAGCATAATCATGAATGAAATATTCAGTTAAATCTTGATATTTACAAATCAAATCAATATAATCTTTTAGTTGATAATTTATGAATTCAGTAATAAAATCTATAGTTAAATTTTGATGTTGAGCAATTTTTTGCCAATTTAATTTATTTTGAAACAATCTCATCATATTAATACTCAATTCATATTTTTCAGAAATATCATCCCAATCATCTTTGTTTAATTGATTTTGGTTTCTGATAATGAATAAATCAAATGAACTGTATAGAGCCATTTATTAGGGAGAAAATTTTGTAAAACAACTTTTCTTTGAATTACAAATACAACATTTTGATTTAATTATATTTATATTTTTTAATTTTATTATCTGAATATCTTTAGAATTAGTTTTTTGTTTACATTTAAGACAATAAATCAACTCCATTTATATAAAATAAATTATTGTAATTTATCTATATCTCCTTTAATTAGTATTATTTCTGCATTTAATTCTTTTATTGATTTATTGACTCCATCAAATAGAAATTTTAGTTCTTTTTCTAATTTTTCTTCTAAATTTTCAACATGTTTTCCAATATTAATTAAAAATTCTAAAATTTTATTTAAATCTTTTTTAGTTTCTGAATAATCACTACCAATTTCAATAATTGAATCTAAAACTTCATCTAATTCTGACTTAACTATAACATCATATTTATTTATACTTGGTTTTACATTAACAATTCTTTTACCATTAATATTTATATAATTTTTTGATAAACCAATAGCATTTACTAAATTTTCAGTCTTTTTTACATGACTTTTAAAACTTTTACTAAAATTATTAAAAAATGTATTTAATTTGGAATTTATATAATCTTCTTTAATATTAATTGGATGTTTTTTCTGTCTTCCAAACAGATCAAATATATTTTGTGAATCCATATTTATTAAGGATTAATTTATTTATTATGTTATCAAATTTTTTATTTTTATTTAATTCATTTAATATAAAAATACATAAATGACCACAAATTGGTGGATCATTATAATTTTGAATTTGATTATCATTATAAAATATATTATCTTTTCCTAAATATTTAACTAATTCTATTGGTGGTTTATTAACTATATTTCCATATGAATCAAAATAATATTTAATTTTATCTTTTTTATAATAACAAACCCAATGAGTTCCATTTCCATCAAATGAATCTAAATTTATAATTCCACATTCAAATTTATTAACTTTATTAGGTAATATATCTCTCATAAATACACCTCTAAAATATTTTATATTTTTACACAATTTTTCTAATTCACCTAATGTTAGTGGTTCAAAATTTTTTTATAATTTTGTTTCATATATTTTAATGTTTTTTTATCTAAACCAGATCCTTCTACATTTTTTAATTCATGATCTAACCAATCAACAAAATTTCTAAATTTAGGAATTATAGATTCTTTTACTACTTTTGCTCCCTTTCTAACATTTGGTGTATAATTTTTAACTATAGGTATATTATCAGCAAAATCTAAAATTTCTTTTAGTAATCCACCATTTTTTATTTCTTTTAATTGATTATATGAAAATTCAAATCTTAATCCTTTATTTAATTTTTTATGTTTATTTAGTTTATTAATTTGTCTTTTAGATAATAATATAATATCTTTTCCATTTTCATTAAATTGATCAATATTAAATTGAATTATAACTGATCTTTTATTTTTAAATGCTAATTTTATTTTTGATTTTTGATTATCTGTCAAGTTTATATTTGTTTTTTCCATTTATTAAGAAAAAAATTTATAGTTTTTTTATAATATAGATTAACTTAATTAATGAAAAATTTTATTAAAATTTTAATCCTACTTCTAAACCCATACCAAATTTTCTTTTCATCCACATAGCACCTGATGTTGGTAATGCAACTAATCTTTCACCAATTCCATAATCATTTGATGTTACTATATCCCATGCTTTATCTTGTAAAATTTTATCAGCTATTTCATTTCTAGATTTTGTATCTTTATGATCTCTATAAAATAAATCATGTTCTTTAGCAGCTTTATCTAAATCATTTATTCCAGGATCACCTCTTTTTACTCTTTTATTTAATTTAGTTCCAGGCCCTAGATATTGATAACCAGGTACATGTAATTCAAAAGGTAAATTATTTATAACATCATTTAAAATACCTGATCCATCTTTTAATAATGGTGATGAAATATTTGCCAAAATTCTTTTTAAATACTTAATTCCTTCAGGTTTTTCAATTAATTCATCTAATTTATTTGATATAAAGTCTTTAATTGCTTTCTTTTCATTTAAAAAATTATTATTACCAGCTTTTTCTTGTGCATATATATAATTAATAATATTATCTAATTTATTTAAATCATCTATAAATCTATATTCAATTTTATTTTCTGTATATTGTCTGATTCCTGAACCTTCAATTTCCCCTTTTAATTCCCAAATATGTTTAATTAAATTAATATATTTATCACTTTTACTAGATTTTGGTTTTTTACTATTTGGATCATTATTTTTATAAATTGAATTAGTTTCCCATAAAATCTTTGAATAATTATTTAAATCATCTTGTGTATATAAATTATTATCTGGTTTCTTTTCATAAGTTAACAATCTTTATAATCCATGTGTTCCATTATATTTTTTATCATCAATTATTAAATCATCATTATCAATTACAGTTATTTTATCACCAATCATAAATGATTTTTTATGTTTATTCCAATATAAACCAAATTTATCATCTTTTGTTCTTGGTAAATATTTTTGTGCTAATGGACCAATAATTTTATCTAATGTTTGAGGTGAAATTAAGTTTGGGTCAATAAATGTCGATTCTTCTTGAATTATTGGCTGTCTGATTGGTCTAAATGGAGTACTTGAAGGTAAATTTAATTCTTCAGTTTCTGGTATTGATATATTAGCAAAATTATTAACAACAGGTACCAATTCCATTAGGTTTTTATTTTCATTTAAGACTTCACCAATTTTATTTTCAACTTTACCAATCGCTGATGTTATAGGTTCATATGCTTTTTGTTTAATTTTTTTAATATTATCTTCAATTTTAATTTGATTTTTAAATTCTTTTATTAATTTTTTCTCAATATCATCTAATTTTTTAGCTTCATTAACAGATATCTTATCCATTTATTACAAAGAAAAATTTAGGTTCAACACAAATCATGTTTACATAAACACAAATCATGTTAACACAAAAACAAATCATGTTAACACAAACACAAATCATATTAACACAAAACATAAATCATGTTAACACAAACACAAATCATGTTAACATAAACATAAATCATGTTAACACAAA
Source organism: Neoaliturus tenellus (assembly GCA_030545055.2). NCBI lineage: Eukaryota > Metazoa > Arthropoda > Insecta > Hemiptera > Cicadellidae > Neoaliturus > Neoaliturus tenellus. The sequence goes on from CM061533.1 coordinate 106,067,566, forward strand.
TACAAATCATGTTAAACACAATTTATTTTACTTTATTTCTGTAATTTTCATTAAATATATAAATACTAATGAAATAAATAATACTAATAAAATAAATATTCTATCAATTATTGACTCAAATATACAACAAGCCATTATCATTATTTAATATCAGAAAAATTTTTCATATATTTTCCATCATTTGATTTTTTCAATAAATTAATAGTTAAAAATCCATAGTCTTCTTTCCAACAATCATTACAAATAGTTTTAAATTTATCAAATTTCATATCTGATCCAACAAAATTTTTATATATTTTTTTCATATAATATTCATTTTGTTTAAAAATGCATAACATATTTAAATTATTTCTAATTAATTGCATATCAACTTTTGAATAACATTGTGATAAATAAATACATGATATATTTTTATGTCTACCCATTATAAAATATTCTTTAATTTTATCTTGTTTTTCTAAAATACAATCATCAAAAACTACTAATGAATTTGGTTTACATTCATTTAGTGGAATCACATCATCACATGAAAAATGAGAAATTTGTTTATTAATATTTGATTGTATATTTTTAAATCTTTTTTGTAATAATTTATAAGATGGTTGTTCTAATGATTTACTAAAAATATATAAATTTGAATATGGAATTAATCTTTTGTAAATAAAATTTAATAATAATGTAGTTTTACCAGATCCACTTGTTCCTATAATTAATAATCTAATAGGTTGATCATTTTTATTATTTTTATCATATGATTCTAATTTTATATTATCTTTTTTTTCTAAAAATTTCTCCATTTAAATAAGATGAAATTATTTAAAATAATTGGTCATTCATCCAAACTAGAATTAAGATTAGAACATCCAATACATTTAGATGGAAAATATAGTATTGGTTTAAGTGGATTTTATTCAGATAATTTTATATCAAATATATCAAATGATTATAAAAACTGTTATGGATATTCTATTAAAGATGAAGATGATAAAATTATAGATCAATATTTTGATATAAATAAAGGAAATTATACAATTGAAGAAATAAAAAATATTTTTATTAATAGTTTAATAGAATTTAAAAAGAAAATTAATAAATTTGATGAAAATGATTTTATACTGAAAAATGATGGACCATATATTATAATAAAATCTCCTGTTAAAATTATAGTTACAACAATTATAATTGATTTATTAGGGTTAAATAATAAAATAATTGAACCAAATGTATTAACAAAAGGAATAAAACTACCAAAAATTAGACCTTTTGATGTTATTGAAATACATTGTAATTTAGTTGATCCTAGTTTTGAAAATCATAAAGATCATTCACATTTACATAAAGAATCAGAAATTATATATTCATTTTATCCAAATGTTGAATATGGATAAAAAATTAGTGAAAAACCAAATGAAATTGATTATATTCCTTTAAAAAATATAAATAAAATTCAAAATATTGTAATATCTATTCAAGATAGTGATGGAAATCTAATAAATAATGAAAATATTAAAAGTATTGTATATTTAAGATTAAAACAAAATTTGTAATATAAAATTTGTCTACATAAATAATAAAACAATTGATTTAATTACAATAATTTTATATTTAATAATAAATTAATTGTATTTAGTAAACAAAATAATCCTTGGTTTAAAGTAAAAGATATTTGTAATATTTTAAAATATAAAAATTCTAGAAAAGTTTTAATTGATAATGTAAAAGAAAAATATATAAAACTTAAAAAATATCAAGTGTAACCAACAGTTACACTTACATAATGATGATAAATTAATTTACATAAAAATTATAGGTGTCACAAATTAAGACACCCTAGAAATTGATGTACAAACATGTTTTCAGATGCCCTAAAACAGGGCGTCAATAAAATAGATAATAAAACAATATTTATTAATGAATCTGGTTTATATTCATTAATTTTAAAATCAAAAAAGGTAGATAAACAATAAGGATAAATATAGATGGTGATAAATTAAAATTCATAGATTTTTTAGAGGGGACAATTTGTCCCCCCTATCATATAATGAAAAACGTACAAAACTTATTAAAATTAGGTAGGACCCAAAATGGGTCCCACATAAATTATAATATTTATTTTAAAAAATTTTAAAGGAGGTAACCTTATTATACAATAAAAACTTAAGGGTAACAAAACGTTACCCTCCTTAAACATTCAAAAGATATTTATAAAGATAATAAATTATATACAAATTTGAGACCCGTCTTAAAGACGGGTCTTACTTATGATGATAATAAAGTAAAATTTATAGATATTTTTAGGGGAGGCAATCTGTCCCCCCTATCATATAATGAAAAACATACTATTTTTATTAAAAAAATTTTGTTTATATTTATTAATTTTAAAATTAAAAAAGAATCAAAAAATTTAAAAATAGATTAATAAATATTTTAAATGGAAGAATCAAAACAAATAATTAAACATAAAAATTTAATAATAAATTATTAAATATATTTAAATTTATTAAAGAAAATATTTAAAAATATACATAAATTATAGTATAAATTCAATATCATATGGTTATAAATTATTAATATAATTTTGATCATTTTCTTTAAAACTTTCTTTAACATAATTTTTTATTATATTTATAAATGGTTCTATTATAAAATTAAACTTATAATGATATACAAAATAATTTTTATATTTAAAAAGATATATTAAAAATTTATTTGATATTTTAGTTTTAAATAAATATAATTTTATATCAAAATCATTATTTATTAATTCTTTTGGAACAATTAAAATTTCCATTTATTTATAATTTTTTTTATACCCCCAAGGTAATGTATCAATTTTATTTTCACAAATAAATATTTTGTCATCTCTATTACTTAAAGCTAATTTATTTATTGTAATTGTATATAGTTCATGTTTAAAACTTCTAATACGAGTCATTTCTCTATATTGTTCTTGATCATCAAATAAACATTTCTTAAAATCATCCATATGTAATGTTTTATCAACAACACTTTTCTTAATTCCTTTACATTTTACAGGATTTTTATTATTAAATTCATAACTATATAATTTTGATCTTAAACCACAATATTCTTCTAATATTCCACCATTTAACTCATCTTTAAATTTACCAATTATTTTTTTATTCTTTTCACTATAGCATTCATGTTCTTTCTTATAATCACTTGTATCAAATTCATTAATATTTTCTTTAATAATTTTATATGGATCCTTTTTAAACTCTATAAAATAACTGTCTGTGTCCATATATAATAACCTTATATTTGGATCAAACTTCTTTAATTTTTCATAATAAAATTGATACATATGTAATTTTGATAAATCAAGTACTGAAAATCCTATATAGATTGGTTTATCAAACTTAACCTTTTCTTTTATCATATGTGAAGCAATACAGTCTTTATCAAATATACTAAATGTTTTAAAATTAGGTTTTTTTGCTTGTTTTAATGAAAACTTTTCGTCACCTAATTTAATATCACATCTATTTCTAACATTTTCCATAGTTTTTCCAAAAACACTATTATTCATCAATTTAAAAAAGTCTTTTTCAAAATCTGATGTTGATTTGGATCTAAATTTGGTATTTAATTCAATATATTTTTTCATATAATCATCTTGATCAATGGCTTGATCTATAACTCTATTAACTTTCTTTAATTTTAATCCTTTTTGTAGATAATATTTTAAGTTTCTTGAATGAATAACATAATCTTTTTTATCAAATAATGTTGTGCAAAGTTTATTATTATAATGTTCAGGTGCTAATGGTAAATCTTTATGATCATCATGTAATTCAATAGGATATTCTAAATCAACATCTAATATATATCCATATTCAGCATTTTCATCTAATTCTAATATTGTTTCTTCCCATTCATTTAATGTATATGTATTAGGATTCATCCATGTTATATCTTTATAAGGTAATTTTTGACTTAAAGCCCATCCATATAGATTATTTGCATCTATATATAACATATAATTTTCAGGTTTTGTTTTATCATAATTTTTTGTATATTTATTGTTTGCTTTACAATATCTAGTTATACATTGTGAAATACCACCTCTAATACCTTTTTCAATCATTAAATACATATTATAATCACTTATTAATTCTAGTTTAATTTTTGTTAATTTTAACATAGAATCCCAAGCTAATGATGGTGATGTTAGATAATGTGCTGGATCTAATTGATAATTTTTCAAACAAACAGATCTAAAATTTTCAAATATATCAGCTAATAATAATACATCCTGAATATTATACAAATCTGAATAATTACCTAATGTTTTTATTTTTAATTTATTCCAAACTTTTATATAATGTTTATAATCATCATCACTTATATTTTCCTTTGTTTAAACAACTATAAAATTGATCTTTTTCTAATATTTTATCATAGTTTAATTTTTCGACATTATCAATAAATTCATATGGAAATACACCTTTAGAAGTTAATATTTTTAAAGTTTCATTATCATATTCAATTTTATCATTTTCTTTTATAAATTTATTTATATGCTTAAATTCTTTAAGATTTTTAGCTAATTTTTCAATTGATGTAGCCATAAATCTAAATGTATCTACAAATGAGAATTTTATAAATTTTCTAGGTTTATCACCTTCAAATTCATAACCATAACCAGAATTTACTGAATAGTTTATATATTTTTCATCTGTATTAGCTAACAAATCAATTTTACCATATTTTTTAGCTAATTCTTTTATAAACAAATGTGTATCATAATTTGAACTATTATGACAGAATATAGGAATATTTTGAGGGAATTTTAGATTTAAATTACAATTTAAATGTGCAGCACCCCTAAATTTTCCTGTTAAATGGCAATGATCTCTTACTTTTATTCTTTTATCATCATCAAAACCACTATTTTCACAAATATGACAAATATTAGTTTTTTTATAATTAATTTCTTCTTCATTAGTTAAATTCATAGGCTTTTTATTTTTTGAATTATATTGTTTGGCTATATATTTTGAAATTTCATCTAAATATTCAAATAATTTATTTGGTACATTTATTAATTCTTCTTCATTTTTTGCTCTATAACAAATAGGTTTATACATTTTATTAGTTACTCTAGATACTAAATAGATTGTAAATCCATATGGTATATGTTTTTGAATTTTATTTGTATATGAGCAATTTGGATTATTTTTACAATTATCAATCTTTTCTAATATACTTTCAAAATCCATATAAATTACATATGGATGTTCAAACTTTTTGTAATAGTTTTTAAAACTTACTTTTTGACCAGGAAATGGCATTATAGGTCTACAAGGTTCTAATGATTTACATATTTCTAAATGATTATTCAAGTCTTTATTTTTGTAGAAATGAGTCAAACATCTTCTACAAATATATTTTTTTGTTTTATGTTTTGATAATTGAGAATATACCAATTTATTTAAATCTGTTATTAATATATAATGACAATTATTACCAATTTTATAATATAATAAATCAATTTCTAATTTTACATTATAATATTCAGATATTTGTAATGGCACTATTTTTTTATCTTTATCAATTCTATAAATATTTATTGACATTGATGGATAGTTATATTTAGAGTCAAACGATCTTTTTTCAAATAATTTAATATCTTTTAATGTTATTGGATAATCAAAACCTTTAAAAATATCATCATTTATATATTTTTGATATTGTTTAACTCTTTCAGCATGTTCATTTGGTTTATCAATATCACATCTAATTGCATAAATAAAACAATATTCATCTTTATTTTTAAAATTTACACAACATTTTTTATTCTTAATTTCATTTGGTAATTCTATATATGATCCAGCATTTAATGAATTATTTTTAGATAATTTTAGATTTAATTCAACACATCTTTTTAATGACCAACCAGAGCCTTTTGATGGTTGATTTAGTTGTTCTCTAACTATTAATTTCTTAAATTGATCATCAATAAAATCATCTATATTTAAAATATCTGAACTTTTTATGCAAAAATACATATTACTATTTTGAATTTCACCATTTATTAATTTTCTTTCATATTCACATTCTAAAGCCATTTGTCCTTTAATATTTTTAAATTTTTGTTTTTCTATCAATTTTTTTATTTCATTTCTTTGAGTTTCTAAATAATCATTAATATCTAAATCATCATTTGAATTTGTTAAAATATAATCTTGAAAATATCCTTTTAATGATGAAGCTTCTTGAATATTTATTATATTTTCTTTTGGAATTGGTCTATTTTAAAATAATCATTTAATAATCCAATTAATTCTCTTCTAGTTTTATTAACAATTTTAATACTATTTTTAGTTGCTAAATTTTGAATATATTTTAATGATCTATATTCTAAATTATTTGGATTTTCTTTAATTTTGTTTAATCTTTTAATTAGTTCATCTCTAGATAAATTTTCATAATTTCTGACAGATAATTTTTTGCAATTTCATTTAATTTTTCTATATTAAATAATGAATAATTTGTAAGATCAAATGTTTCTTTAATATTTGTTAATTCATCTAAAGTTTTATTTTTATAATTATATATATTATTATTTTTACACCAATGTTTTAATTCAAATATTTTATTATCATATTTTTGTTTATTTAATAAATGTTTAGTTGAATTATAATGTCTATCATAATTTTTATATAATATATTTTTATTACAGTAAGGACAATTAATATTTTTATTTGTTCGTTCCATTTATTAGAAATAATTTTTACTTAGAAATAAAACTCTTAAAAATATGAGAAGTTTTTCCACTTTTTTCTAGGTAATTTATAGTTTAAATTGTATTTTTTCAATCAATAGTCAACTTTTCACAAGTTAATTTAAGTTTTCTAGAGTATTTTTTCAATAAAATCAATAGTCAACTTTTCACAAGTTAATTTAAATTTTCTAGAGTATTTTTTCAATAAAATTAATAGTTGTATTTTCATAAGTCAATTTAAGTTTTCTATAGTATTTTTTCAATAAAATTTAAACTTTTTTAAAACAAGTAAAATTATTATTTTTATCATATTTTTAAATTTTCTAGTTTTGTTATATTTTTGTCATGAATTTTAGTTTCTAAATGTCTTAAATAATTATTAGTCCATTTAATATTTCTTCCACATTCACAAAATTGTGGTTTTAAAAACATTTCTCTAATACATTGTATACAAATTGCATTTTTTCTATCTTTACTATAATGATAATTATTAAAATTTGAAATATCTTTAATTTCTTTACATTTATGACATTGTTTTTCATTTAATTCAATAACTTTAATATTATCATATAATTTTTTATAATACAAATCCTTACATTCTTTACAATAATAATATAACCCATCTTTAGTATTTTTATCTTTATAAAATTTTGATATATCTTTATATAATTTACACCTTAAACATTTCTTTTCCATTTATATAAAATAAAATTTACAAATTGGTTTTTTTCAATTCATATTCATAAAAATTTCCAATAATATCTTCATTATTTTGATCTTTTATACTATATGTAACTGGATTTGTATTATTAATTTTAGAAATTATAAATATTTCTCTAGACCAATTATTTTTATATTTATTAGAAAATGTTGATTTTTTATTTCCAATTCTAACTCTATCATTTATTTTAAATTTTGATTTGGTTATTATTTTTGGTGGTTTATATTTAAAAACAGTATCTAATAAATCCTTTTCATTATTTTTATTTACTTCAATTGGTTTCATTTTAATTGTTGAATGATATGAGTTATTATATTCTTTAACAATTTTTGGTAAAATATTTATCCATCTATAATTTTTATTAATTTCAAATTGTATTTTCATTTTTTCATTTTGTGTTCTATTATACCTTTCTATTATACTTGATTTTTCTTCATTTTCTGTATGATACAATTTAATATCATATTTATTTAATATTTCTTTGAATTCTTTATTGATAAATTCTAATCCTTTATCTGTATGTAAAAGATTAGGTGATTTATGATTAATTTTAATTGCATCATTAATTATTTCTTCAAATGCTTTAGAAACTGTTTTTCCATCTTTTTTCTTTAATGGTTTTGACCAAACATATTTTGAGAAAGTATCTATCACATTTAACATATATTTATAACCATCATTTTCTTTTTCATAATTTTTCATTATAATTAAATCTGCTGCCCATAAATCATCAATACCTAATGTAATTATTTTTCTTTTTAGAAATTTCTTTCTGATTGGAGCATGAATTTCATTTGCTTCAATTATTTGTTCATTTTTAGTTAATTCTTTTTTAATTATAGGTTTAACTTCTTTTTTTAAAATTTTACTTTTATTTGTTTTACAAATTAAACATTTAGTAGCTATTCTATATAATCCATTTTTCATTTCAACAATTTGTGGATTAATATTTTTAGTTTTTTTCTTACACTTGTGACAATGAATTGGTTCATTCATTTATATATAAAAAATATTTTATACATAAATGAATTGATTCAATTCATTTATGTATAAAATATTTTTTTAATAAATGGATATGTGTTATAGATGTCATAATCAAACTAATTTTACTATTATTGGAAATTGTGTAGGATGTAATATATGTAAAAGAATTATTTATGAAAAAAAGATTAAGAGAAAAAGTAATAAGAATAAACATCTTAAACATATTTTAAGAGAATTTAACCATTTTCAACCATATAAAACACACCAATTAATTAATGAATTATATATTTTATGTATTTCCAATCATTTTGAAATAACACCTAAGAATATAAAATTATTTTTAAAACAAAGGAATTATACAAATTGGATATTTTACTATCAATTTTTAAACAAAATATACAATATTAATTTTGAATTGAATCATGAAGATAAAGAAAAAATTACACTAGTTTTTAATAAATATTTATGTTTTAAGAAAAGTAATATATCATATAAAAAATTATTACCAATGATTTTTAAATATTTAAATATGGATTTTTGTATAAAACCTAATTATGATGATAACTTTTTAACATATCTATCACAAATGAATTTGTAATATTTTTTCCCTATATAAATGGATCTGTTAGAAGAAATTAATAATATTGGAGAATTAAGATTTAAAGAATATAAACCATTAAAAAGTTTAAATTTAAATGAAAAATATAAAATTGAAAAATTTGAAAGAATTAAAGATAAATATGGATATACAATTATTGTTGAATTAGAAAAATGTAAAATACATTTACCAAAAAGATTTACTAATATAATTGATGATAAAACTATTAAAGAATTAAATAAAAAAGATTTAAATTTAATTGTCACGGCTTTTAAGACTTTTGATGATAAAGAAACTGCTTTAGTTAAATTTGAATAATTATTTTAATATAATTGTATTAATAATAAATTTTAAATCATCTTGTAAAAAATTATAATTTTACTGGTTTTAAAAAACTTTTTATTCTGTAAACAATTTCATATAAATTTATGCATATTTATTAAAAAATGCATTAAATTTGCATATTTTTTATGACAATTTGACAAAAGCTGAAAATTGGCCAAAAAATGGCAAAAATATTGCATAATTGTATTAAAAAACTGTGAAATTTGTTTGATTTTTGATTGTCTCCAAAAGTGTCCTAGGAACCCCATAGTACTATCTACTTATATATATATATATATATATATATATATATATATATATATATATATATATATATATATATATATAGTTATATTTATCACTTTTATATATCGTATTAAAGAATAGGTCGAATTGAAGTTGGTGGTGGGGGATAGACTTTTTTTTAAATAACACGGCCTATTGAAAACCCATTAATTTCAAATTGCTTTAAAAGCTAGACAAATTGTGAAAGTTAGAGGTATCTATAGTAACTGCAAGCAAACTGACAACATTAAAAAAATAAGAGGTTTACTACTTATACCATCTTACAGTTAGTATTTTAAATTTTATTTTAAAGTAAATCAGACCCAAATAGAACGTTATCATAAAAAGTGGTGTAAAAACAAATAATAATATTATTATTTTTCACTATTTAAATATTGTATGTACCCCAAAATGGAGTATTTATTTTGCAGTTAAAAATTTTCAGATGTAAAATGAGTGACCCCTCATTTGAGAGGTCTTACAACAATAATTCAATAATATGAAAAATTAATATCTGATTTTAAACAAAATGGCAGCTAAAAAAGTCTGTTATGTAAGGTCTCACATGTAGTTTACTAATAATCTTCCCGTCTTTAGCAAGTTTTTTGGTGTTTTAACATCACAATTTGTGTCGCAAAAAAGTTTCAGTCTCATTTTTGTTGTAAAAATAAAATAATGTTTCATTACTCAATTTACACATTGTATGCATCGAACTGACGGCCTTGCCTAGTAGAATCTAATGCATCACACTGCACTTCAAAAGGTCAACCAGGGTGGAAATGACAGGCAAGGAAACTTTCTTGTAAAATTTTATTTTATTTTGAGTCTACGCCAGTGGTTCAGTTTATTGTGGCTTAGTTTATTTTATCTACGCCAGTGGCATATTTAACGTTTTGACGGGGAACGGTCCAAACCCCAGTCTTTTTACTAACTAACATCGACCAGTTGTTAGAAAGCATCATTAGTTAATAGCCCAATGACACATGGCGACTGGGTCAAAATTCGAACCTTTAAAAAGCTACTAACTTTCCTCAGGATCGAACCGGCAATCTTTGAATTCAAAGTCCAGCACTATAACCACTCAGCTACCCAGCCTATATAAATTTAAAAAACTTGAAAATGCAGATCAATTATTAAGTTCAACGCTGATTCCTTCCCCTTAGACAAATAGGAAAGGTTACTTACAGTGCACCATTTCAAACATTAGAATGTGGTGAGCATTGTTTGATATTGGATATTTTAACCTTGAAGCATAACAAATCTTCTTTAGTGCGTTGCACACACTTTTTTCAATTTCCAAAATAGTTTTCCATGTAGACTTTTCTAAGCTCCAGGAGAGCTTACCAGGGACAAAATGTACTTATTATGATGGGAAAATACGTGTCTAAGCATGCGATAGAAGTGGCAATTACATTAGTCACATGCAATAAAAAACTATGTTTATGAGCAATGTCAAGAAATTCGGAAAAGTCGAAAAATGTCTGGCAGTTGGATTGAAATATAACTACCTAAATTGCTTACTTTTGATGTATATTACATACATAACGACCCCTAAATATTTTGTACACTAACTACCAAACATCCTAATAAATATTTCATCATTTAACGAACTATTCAAATAGGTAATTTTTACCTTTAACAAAGTCTGTTATTGTGATCTTACAATCAATTAAAAACTTTTTTTACAAAAAAAAAAAATAAATAAATAAAAAATAACTCAGTCATAGTAAATTCTATTGGCATCTCAAATTCATGTGATGCCAATTTGAAAAATGTTACTGTTATTGCCTGACTTCAAATCCTTTTTTACGTTAGGAAAAAAACAAGCTAATCAAAGAATTTTGTTTCGATTTGGGCAATGTTTGCGGCCACTTTGAACGTGGAATCGTAAAGTTCCGCTTGAGTTACGACTTAAATAAACATGAACATTCATGACAAAGTTTGTTCGGGGAATAAAGTAAATACAAATTTACTTTTGTTTCAGAGTTTTACACATGATTTGATTCCAAGTCATGATGCATTTTAATGATTAAAATTAGAATTTTTCTATCACAGTTTAGATTTGAAAAGAAAAATTATTGATTATAATTTATAAATCTTATAAATAAAAAATAAATATGATAATATGTTTAGTTGTATAAATAAATATAACTAATGAACTAGTTATATTTATGGAGTTATATATTTAGTAATATATTCATAAATATATATATTAAGTTCCATAATAAAACGTTGAAAAAATAACTAATTTGTTTATAACAATAAAATATACAATATTTTGCATTTGTTAATAATATTTTTTGAAAAGAAAAAAATTATTATTATTTAACATGCAAATACAGCACAAAATTTTACTATTTTACACCTTTAACATTAGAAATGTGGAAATTGCTCACCAATCAATCGTAAAATATATACAACCAGTCAGTCATCAACAAGCTTTTATAACATTAAATATAGTAAATGTTGTTATTTGGATTTGTTTGTTTAAAATAAGTACCTACCAGGGCGGCACAGCATTTCCTTGGTTATTCTAGTAATTCCCTAATTGCGGTCATAGACGGTAATCTAAAATTCTAAGAGCAAAAAGTCTAGGTTCTATTAAAGACAAGCTATTTCGCACCGCTCACTCGCATTCACAATGAGCTCCTTAACTTCACTCACTCAGGTTGCGACTCGCCCGGGTTCAGCGTCAAGCTGCGCTCCGAGTGTGTTCCGCCTACCGGACAGTGTCCGAGCCTGCCGTCCTGGTGGTCACCGGAGTCATCCCTGTCAAGCTCTTGGCAGGGGAGAGGAAAGCGATTTATCAGAGACAAGGCGAGATCGGCAAGGACACGGCAAGAACAGAAGAGCGCTCCCGAACCTTCCAGCAGTGGCAACACAGCTGGGAGCACGACACCCGAGGACGATGGACTGCGCGACTTATCAAGCAGGTCCAACCATGGGTGGAACGGCGGCATGGGGAGGTGGACTACTACCTGACCCAATTTTTCACAGGTCACGGCTATTTTCGGTCGTACCTGAACCGGATGGGAAAGACCGGTTCACCGGACTGCATTTATTGCCCGGGTGTTCCCGACGATGCGGAACACACATTCTTCCGCTGTCCCCGTTGGGAAGGGCCCCGCCTGGAGGCCACACAAATCTTTGGTGTATTTTCGGTGGACTCGGTCTGCCAAAAGATTTTGGAGGATGAGGGCAACTGGGATTGTTTGTCACAGTTCGTCCGGGGCATCCTCCTGGAAAAGAAAACCGATCTGGATCGCGAAGTGGCCCAGATCCCTTGATCGAGCGGCTGGATAAGGAGCGAGCCCCACGGGCGTAAGCCAAATTTAGGCCTAGCCTGACGTAATGTGACAAACAATTCCAGGTTAGATTCCTAAAGAGTAGAGGAGGTTTTTTAGTGGGTAAACCCGTTTTTTGGGGAGCCCCACACTACAGGCTGGCCACCTGTGTGCGTAATGCATTTTTCCGCCTCTCCCTCAAAAAAAAAAAAAAAAAAAAAAAAAAAAAAAAAAAAAACTTCACTCACTCGCCTTTCAGAATGTTTTAATTTAGACTACATGTACCGGACTCTATTTTTTAATCACAAGTTGAGCCTGTAAAAATTGAATTCTACTCTTGCAGTTAACAGCTGATATCATCAATGTTACTAATTACGTTGTTTTTTTATAATGACACTTCTACAAATCGCTTAGTAGCTATATCCTTTTAACTCATTTTATTTATCTAAACATTCATTATTACCATTATAAAAGAAAATTTAAAAGCTGATGTTTTACTTTATTTTTTAATATTATTTATTAATATAGTAATTGGCTACAGTGGAAAACCTCAGATTTATAAAGGAGCACATTGAGCACATTGGTTTGCAGATTGACCGTTGAGTCATCTATTTTCACAAACTCCTTTGTTTTCAGACCGTAACCTCTTGCTAATATATCGTGGATAGTTGTCGATATAATTTTATGTAAATTCTGAAGTTCATTAAGGATCCTAATTTTGACCACTCACTTAATTTTGTGAACCTTTTTTGTTTGAATTGGAATAGTTTATAAACAGTAACATTGCCAAACCTTCAATAGTAGTTTATGCAGTTTTCTGATCTTATTATGATTTTAAGCCTTGAATGGGATGAAAGGTATAAATATCTAAAGTTCTAAATATCTTTCGATTTATATATATATCATTATCCAACGGGGTACTTGTAATATCATTATTGGTGCTTATTGAAACGATCGTATTTAAAGGAATTGTTTATATTTTACTTAACATTCAAGCGAGAATAGTAATCTCTGATTGTATTTCATACAATTATTTCAAAATAAAACGTAACATTACAAGTAATTATACTGTAAACGAATTCCAATTGAGATGTTAATATGGTTTTACATACAGAACAAATTTGGTTTAACTGAATATGGCTTTGGCCAGCGAGAATGGCGGACCTGAGAGCAATGTCATGAAATTTGCTCCATCAAACCCACCTTTATTGTGTACGCGTACAATGCTCAACTGACTAGTTTAGAGGCTATACACACTCTGCCATTTATTTATTTTCTAACAGCAATGGTATAAGCTATTATATATAACCCTAATACGGTTTCAGATAAATCTTTAGCTTCTTTATAGTATCAGTTTTCTGACTGGTTGATTACAATACATACATTTGACATAACAATAACACGAGTTTGCAATTTAAACATTGGTATGATTTAGAGTACTTAAGGTTCCAAGAGTTCCAAACATTGATATGAGTTAAAAGAGCTCTTGAGTTTCCCAGAGTTGGACTCTGGTGAAGTTACTATATTAATGATTATTAAGAGATTATATATTGTTAAAAAATAATAATATATATTAATGATATTATTATTAATGTATATTAATGATTATTATAATTATAATGATTATTATAATATATAATAATCATTAATGGTATATTAATGATTATTATGAATATTAAGAGGAAACAGATGGTGAGGTTACTATATTAATGATTGACAGAATGAGAAAACTCTCCTAAATAAGTTTGTAGCTAACTGTAAAAATATTCTTAGCTGGCAAATTTTTAATTATTGTTTTAGTACAATTTATAACAAATATTTAATATATGACTTTACCCAATTTTAATTTATTAGTTTTAATTTAAAAATGTAATATATTTTTAGGACTGGAAGTAGCAAACTTATTTGTACTATCCTAAATAATTAAAATAATGTAAAAAATGTTTAAGACTAATAGTAGGAAATGCATATAAAACAATGTGTATGACAAATATCCATTAAATTAAAAGTAACTACGAACTAAGTAGGGCCTATTGCCCAATTATAAGAAAAGTGAATTTTTTATTTAGGTATTTTTTATTACGAGTGATTTAGTTGTTTTTTTAAATCATTACAAAGTGGGATCAAATTTTTTGAATGTGACAATCCCTAATGCAAAGTTTTAAATTTCTTCGAATAGACGCTTACGGGAGGTACGAGCGTACTCCTAGTATTTTATGCTCGGGAATTTCACTTACATAATGTGAGTTTAAAGGTCTACTTTTTAGAAGTTTGCTGGCCGAGGAGGAAAGTAGAGTTGATATTAAGGATATTTTAAAACGTGTAAAGCTTTATAATAAAACTTAACACAAATATTTACATAACTTTACACTTGTATTCATTTTAGCACTTCATTTAAGGTCTCCTTTACCATAAAGATATTCAATCTGATGACGGGGTGCTTTTTTATCGGTTGGTTTATATGGAAATTTAACTCTTAAAATGAAGAATCTGTAATGACGATGACTCATATATAGCAAATAGTTTTTTATTCTAAAAATTGTAATCATAACAATATTTATTTAACATATTAAAGAGCTTATTTTACCAAAATTCGGTTCCATATTCCATTATCAGTGAAGTGTTAATTCCAACGCAGCAGATTCCAAGTTTGTTATTATTTTCCTCTGATACATGTTCTTGTCAATCACAGTTGTTAAGCCTACGACAATCAAAAAGCTCTTTACGAAATCCCTGTGTATAATCCCCGTACTTGTTAAGGCTTTAGCAAAGAGCTTTGAAAAAGTATTGGTTATTATTGATTGTTGGTCTATTATAAGGTTAGGGTATTTGTACGATAAAATAAATATATATAATCATTCCTAAAATTTGAATGTGATGTAAAATTATAAGTAAAATTACGTGTTTATTTAATTTTATTCACAGTAAACCTTTAAAAACAACCGAAATTATTTTCCATTTTTCATTGTGCTAGACACGAAAACAATTATGGAAAGACTAGGATGTATTTGACATTGTTCATAGTTTTTGTTGTGATTAGTCAAACTGCATTCATGACCTACTGGGTGGCGGGTGGGTTTGAGTGTTTTTCGATAATCTGAAACTGATTACAAATTGAAAAGACGTCATAACCAACCATGTACCCCGGCCAATTGTTATGTCGTGCAGCGACGCTCTGATACAGCACTGTGAGCTTTGAAATTAAATAGCTAATGATTATAATGCATACTTAATAAAAATTTGAATATAATTTTGAGTGTTATAATGTTAAGGGTAAAAGTTTGAATATAATTTTGAGTGTTCTAATGTTGAGGAAAAGAAACATTTAATTCATCAAAAAGTATTTATTACTGTAACAAAGTGATGAAATTATTCATTGGCTTTAAATAAATTCAACGTTAACCATATTTGACGGTTATTTGACAGTATGACACCATTATTAAACATTTCGAAATCCCGTATGAAATACGTTATAGACTTTATGGTATTTTAAATGGAAACTAAGCTCATTTAGCCTTGCGTATTTTATATGCGTAAAGAAACATTTTTATTATAACATAATATAATCTATATTTGCATGAGAAGTTAGTTGTCCGAAAATATAACGTACTCATTTCATAATAAATGCATTTGCTAGTGTTTTGAATATGTATAACTAATTGAAGTTTTTTGTGTAATTTTTTACAGGAAATTTCAAACTGGAGAAAAAGCAGTACAAACATGCCATTTGCTTGGCACGGATTTGAACCGACGCGTTAGATATAACCGTTGCGATAACGTATGAGTTATGGCAGTGCCGCCACCGCCGGCGGCCTGTTCAATCGTGGTAAATAGAACCGTCAAGTATTGTACAGCGTTACCGACATTTTTTTATTTTAATTTTTTGAATAGTATGTCCAAAATGTTATTGTTTATTAACACCATTTCCATTTGAAACAATTGAACCCTATTTTGTGAGTAGTGGGGTTTGGGCACTCCTGGTCCAGGTCAAGGTCAGCAGTTGTAACTGTTGTAGGGGCTGGGGTTTTTTGACAGTGATGGGTGGGTTTTGGAAGTGGGTCAAGGTCATCCGGAGGGGTTTTTAAAAAAGGTGAGCCCCGAGGGGTTAGATTGAAGGTGGGTAAAAATTTATTTAATCAAAGAAAAGTAGTGGTTTTATTTGAGGAAGCGTTGGAGTGTTGTTTACTGGCGATGGAGTGGTAGATGCCAAAGGTGATAGCGATGAGAAGATAAAAACATACTATCCACAGTACGCATTTGAATAGTCGTAAAAGCTGAATCATTTCTTGTTGATTCTTTGTTTCTAATTGTAGTCTGTTGATTTCGAGTTTGAGTTTATCCTCTTCCAATTGTGACGTAAATGAAAAATCATCCATCATCTTCGTGTATTAAATGTGTGCAGGTAAAAATGGGAGCGGTGTTGATGGTGAGAAAGTTGGCGATGAAATGAGAAACAGAGATAGGGACAGGCTATATATTACTGTAAAAATAGTGGGGGGTAAAAAAAATAATTGTAGTCGACTAAACATCATTATTAGCTGTGTCGGGTGTTGCAGCTTTGGAAGATGGAAGACTATTGTTTGGCAGCTGTAAAACTTCGACGTCTTCACTTTCCATGTTTTTGTAATCAGAAGAATTGTAGGAAACTTCCACAGTGATAGTAATGGTGTTATTTGGAGTGTTTATTAGATCACTTAAAATTTGAAAAATATTTTGTAAGTCTTCCTGTGATTGAATAAGAAAAGTACATTTACTTGTTGTTAAAGGAGAGGAGCTCATTGTTCGGAAGTTGGCAAACAAATGGTGAGCGATGGTCAGAGGGTTGCTTATATGTGGCCAAGGGCGGTGGAGGGGGAAGTAGAGGGGTAGGGGTGGTAGAGTGGTGGGGGAAGGGTGATATACCCATATGCGAACCGGCGGCCAGAGCATTTTGCCGCAAAATCCCATTTGGGTAGGTTATGGGTGGTGTGTAGAAATAAGTATTAGCTGTAATATAAATTAGAAACACTAATAATTTTTATAAATTAAATATTAAATTTATATTTAACCAGAGCTTGCATTTCTTGTTCCTCGTCGTTTAATTCAACAATTTTAACACCATTAGTTGTCTGTTCCTCTTCCTCTGCACTTTGCGACGATGAAGACATGGAGGTGGCAGAAGAAGATGATGAGGATGAAAATATTTTGGTAGGATTGACGTATTGCACTGTGATGTTGATCCATCTTAAAGGATAGTTATCAATGAGTGTGAGTAAGTTTTGGAATAGGGCTTCCATCTCTTCTCTGTCGGTAATTAAATGTTGAAAGGAAATGAATTTATCGTCCATGTTGTTGTCAGTGCGAGTAATGAAATAAGAATGAGAAGCATATCGAATGATCCGTAGAATATATGTTGTAAAAAATAAGTGGTGGGGGTAATCTCAAGGTCAATCAAATGGAGTTTTAAAAAAAGGGCTGCAGTCAGTGACTACAGCTATACATCTGAAGCTTCAACAGGATCAGTAGACCAATCAGATCTGTACTTTCACGCATTTATGATGCATGTACAAAAGTCGTCTTTATAACATGCATTACAAACAATTTTTTCTGGATGAAATTTGATACATCTCTGGGGACAGCAAGTGTGGAAGTATCTTGATTTATAAATCTTGAAGGTTTGCAATTCTGGTGGTGGTAGTTGTTTTGTCTTGCATTTGCAGTAACAAGATCCGAAGAATTCACATTTTCTACAAGCTAATCCGTCAACCATCCATCTTCCTATATCGGTACATTTTTGTTCACAACAATAGTGTGGTTTGTACTTGTCTTTCTTGTTTTCCATGTTGACGCTTCCAAGTTTAGCCAAGAAATGAAGGTGTATAGTGTAGGATAGCATGTTTTATAGACTAGAAAAGTGGTGGGGGTAATCTCAAGGTCATCCAAATGGAGTTTTAAAAAAGAACATCTTACAAGTGTAAGATGTATTTATTTAAGATAGTGAGTTTTCATCCTCTTTTTCTTTCTTTATATCTTGTTTGTATTTTTCTTTTTCTTCTTTAGCCATAGCAATGAGATCTTCAGTGGATAGTGGATGTACTTCAGGAAATTTTAGAATTAATTTTGGTTGGAATCCTTCTTTAGTCAATACTTGAAGATCGGACGTCATTTGTTCTACACTTTGATAGTCTTTTCCGTAGATTTTTCCATTAAATTCAATCATCATTCTGTACAACATGGTAGTGGTAGTTGTTTTCGCTGCGTCAGTTGGGAAGCAAATGATAATTCTGTTTAGGTTACGCGTTCCTTTTATAGATGCCACAGCGACCACTCAATATTATTCAACATCAGTAATATTTCTGGAACTTAACATTACTTTGAGTAGATGGTGTTGTAGTTGAAGGTTGTGTGGAAACAAATACTTCTTCATTGTAGAATTTTTGTTTAGGAAACATCCTCATGTTGTTAGCGTAAACATCAATATTTAAACGATAACCACCGGCAAGTAACACTCGCAATTCATTAGTAAAATCGTCGAGTTCTTCAAAAGTTGTGATGGTGGTGGTATCATATGATGCACACTTAACCTTAAGAGACATGTTGTTATTTGTAATAACTGAAGAGCCAACAGAGATGCGTACAGCACGAAAGGTAGTCGTAGACTGATGAGATCCTCAAGAAAATTACGACCTTTATATACCCTCGAAACTAGGTCAAGGTCACCCAAACGTGTTTTTAAAAAAGCAACATATCGATAGTGCAGAAACACTATCGATATGTTGCCTTTTCTTATTTTTTTATTTTTATTTATTATTTATTTATAATCAGTTACACACATGTACAACAGTATATATAAACTACAGATTAGTTGCTAGTAGGCATAACATGAAGTGTAAGTTCAGTAGAGTTGCTTCCGCTAGGACCGTGAGATGCTAAGTAGAGTGCGCCGGGGTGAATCAGTCGTAAATCTTCATTCTGCAGCAGTTGAACGAAGCGTTTGGGAAGAAATACTTGAAATTTTGGTTCATCACCAGGTGTGTAGGATGCTTCACTTAGTGTGCAATTGATAGCGTCTCCAATTGATGTTTCCATTTTTTAATAGTGTGAATAATATAATGTTTCTCTTCCTTCAATTCTGAACATTTTTTTGTCGGTACTATAGTAGATTTAGAATGTTTGTTGAATTGATCAACAAGCGATTGTAGAAAATTTTGTGACGCCATTATCTTCTTCTTGCTATTGTTCGTCTTCTTCTTCTTGTGTTTGCGCGTCAGAGGTGTTGACTCCCCGGAGGTTCGAGTAATACTGACGCTTTTATACCCTTCGTTTCCCCCACCACTTTGCTGGAGATAGACATTTAAACGATATGCATTTTTTAAAGCACATTGAGACTGTTGATGTTTAAAGTTTTTAGATGAAATACAGATGTTATCAAAGTAGCAATAAAAATCTTTCTCCATTTGCACATTTATTACTTTATGGTTTGTATATGCTTGTATCCAATTTGCTTTTTCCAATCCTCTTGTAAAAATAGTTTTGAACTTTTTGCAGAAATGATTCATAATGTGTGGCATCATATTGTAGGTTATAAAACCTTCATCCCATCTTAGATTATGAAAATGTTTCATCAACCATTTGTTTGTTACTTTAGCTTTGGTTGTTAATCTGTTGAATGGTAAAGGAGGCATAAATAAAAAGTGATAAACAACAGATGTTATCATATCTAGTACCACTAACTCTTTAATTATAAAATTTCCATCATTACCACGGAATGCTTGAAACTCTATGATACCTTGCTTTACCTCCATTAATTCTATCTTCTTAGAGAATGAAACTTGTTTATCCATGATGACGTTCAGCAGGCAACTGGTATGTTAATCCAGATTGACAACCTTTTATACCCCCAATATTCTTCTTCTTACTTACAATATTTTTTATTTGTTTAATTTGTTGCCGATTGTTGATTGTTGAAACATGATTTGTTTTCCTTCTCTTCTTGCTTTTCTTCATCTAAATTAAAGTTGGTTTGATAGTGGTGTAACTGTCTCCACATATCTACTTCATGCGGTATCCTATTGAAGATTGAAGTATCTACTGGACCATATAGGATTGGAACATATGGTTGTTTATCCAATGCATCAATTAAATAGTCTTTGATAATTGCACTTGAGAATATTAGTTGTTTTAAATATCTTGTTATAGGACCAGTAGCACAAGTTAAAGTGTAAAACTCTTCTTTAGTCAAATGTATTTTTATATTATATTTAGTTAAATCTATAAATCGAACTAGTTGTTGACCACGTTGTTTAACAATATCGATTTCAATATTTGATTCCAACAAACCTAGTTTTGTTTTTCTTCCAAATGTATTGATACTCAAATAACATTCCAAAAGATGTATATGTTTCATAAAAGATTCCCAAGAAGTTTCAGTAAAGGTTACCATTTTAGATCCGTGATTTAAAATAACAGTAGGAGAATAATCCAATGATTTCATCACTCCAGCAGATACAGTCTTTGTCATACAAGAAGAAATAGGATAAAATATTCGAAGAAATACTTCTGTTAAGATGTTGGTAGAGATGTTATCTTCAATTTTTCTTTTCTTTGTTTCTTTTTCAACTTCCTCTTCTTCTGTCTTCTTATGTTTAAACTTGAGGAACTCATCCATTTCCTGTTCAACTTGTCTTTCTATATCCAAACTATTGTCAGCCATAAGAGGTGTAGTTTCTTCATTAGCACTTGATGTAGTAGAACTCATCTTGCGGACGATGTTACCCATACGACAATCAAAGATGAAATGAATTTCCAGCTCTTTTTTCTCGCTTTTATACTCGCAGATGACCTAGATATTGTTGATTTTTTGTAAAACCCTTACAAATCGTGCAGATGTTGTATTAATCCTTCTTAAAGTACATTCTTCACGATTCCTGTTAGCGGTGTGTAGGTAACTATTTTGTCATGTAGAATTAAACAGTATGCTGAAGTTCCATCTGGTATTTTATCTTGAAATTCCATTTCAACTTTTATATCTACACTTGAAGATTTCACAGATTCATTTTGTTTTGAACAATCGATTACAACAATTGGAGCTTTTGAATAAAATTGTTCTGGTGATAGTAGTGGTGTATTGGTTTTACCATAATATGACGATTGAAATCTTGCATACATGTCATATAGAATGGAATAACGTTTCTTGTTAAATGAAACATTTAAACTGTCATATGGAAAGAACTGAGAATTTAAAAAAACTTTGCAATTCTTTATTTTGCAATGGTCAAATTGACCAGCGTGCGCAGTTATAATATCTTTTCGTTTAGTCTGAAAACCAACTATAATGTACCTTGCCCGTTCTAAATAAGTAGAGGTTTTAACAGTCCATGTTTGTCTTTCTGTTTGAGGCAATATGGGATATTCATGAAATTCCCAACTTCTAAATGGTATTACAATATCACGGTCAGATTTTAATTTTTTTAATAATAATACTCGATGTTCATCCGCCAATCTGACATGTGGTACTCTCCATACAACTTTATCCAATTGAAGTTGCCATTCCAAATCGGCATCTTTAGTTCCACTTGGTGCTTGTATTACATCCTTATTCGTTGAAGATCTGAGCAGTACCAGTTCTTGCTTTACGTTTATTATTATTCTCTTGTAATCTTCTGCAAATCCCAAAAGCAATCGTAAAGGTACATTAAAGTCAAAGTAACCATTTGAATTAGGAGTAATAGTGTCTTTATCAGGAGTCACCCATCCAGCCGAGATTAAAGAATTCTTTTCATGAGGTGTTATTGAAGTCAATCCTTTTAAAGTTCTTGATATACCAACTTTTTTTGTTGAATCAACTGTTACTCCAGATATCATATCTAATTTCATCAAACAGATATGCCATAGGGTTATTTATAAAAGGAACAGTTGAACCAGTTTTTCCATCCAATTGTGTTACTCTTCCTTCGATATATAAATAACTTTCACATGGTAATGTATAGATATCTTGTTGTTGAATAGGGATCCTTATTTCATCATTATTATTTAATTTTGATGAAGTGTAAGGGTTGTGCGTGTGATATTCCTTCTCCCATAGGGTTTCGTCGAATGTCGGTCCTTGCGCTATATCCAGTATATCCATGGTTGGCAAGTTTTAGTCCGATCTTTTGTAGGAAGCGTATGTTGTCCGGTGTTAACTCGTCGAATGTTGAGGAGCTACTGAGCTCCCGACTCTTCCGTTGTGGTTTAAATGATAATCCCATGTTGACTTTATGTTGCCGCTCTGATATGTAACCGTATAGTTATTGTTTCTCCTCTAAAGTCAACACTAATGCCGTCTTGATCCAATATGTTCAGTACGATGTCTGAAATGAAACTGGTGTTTAACGGTAGGTATATAAGGTTTTGTGGCTTCTCAACTATTTTAAAACCAGGAGCTACTGTCGGGTAAAATGTGTGTAATATATGTTGATTTACTCCATCTCTATATGATCCGTGTATAATATTACACGTTACATCAATACTGTTCACCTTTAATATTGTTACTGTTGTATCGCCAGTATAATCATTTCCAGGAGCTAAAATTCCTTTCTTCTTTGAAAATCCGAGCAAATTGCCGATTGAGTGGTCTAAGCTAAAATCTATATAATACTTTGAAGTTATTTCTGCTTTTAATGTATTATTACTACCTTTTATAGAAATATTTTCTTCTCCAAGTTTCTTTTGTAATACTTGGTTTATATCGTCTATTTCATATGCTCCTGTAGATAATGGAATTATTTTTAATTGTGAATAATTTCCTTTTTCATCTTTACTCTCATAATAATGTAGTAAATTATTTTTTCCTTCTGTAACATTGGGAATTGAATTGTATGTAGTCAAATCCAATAATGCTGCTTCCCATAGTTTGTCCGTAGATAAACGTAACGCTGGGAAAAGTGTACTTTTTAATGTTGACGAATTTCCACTCAGCGACACTGTATACGATGACATCTTAAAGCTGACTGACGCTCTTCGCTAGGAACTCTAGACATAAATGTCCGCATATTTCCGTATTGCTAGGTTGTTCTCTTTTGTAGTTGTAGAATATATTCTTGGAGTCACGAAAATAATGTTGAAGTTCTTTTGGTGGCGGTAAATTTCCAAAACTATCAAAGTAGTAAACATTTTCTCCAAGTTTTTTATAACATACCCAATGAGTACCTGGTCCATAATTAGAGTCTAAGTTTACTATTCCAGTTTCATTTTTCCACACTCTACTTGGTAATGTATCTTTCATAAAAACTCCTCTGAAGAATGGTATTCTTAAACATTTCACATATTTTGACAATTGATAGTTTGTTAATGCTTCATTTGGAATTATCAATTTATTCTTCTCATTTAATACACACGGTACGGTCTTAAGTAAAGACCCGATCCGTTTTTTACCATTGACCATATGGATGTTTTCTTGACTTTCCTTTTAGGGTTAGTGCGACGTCTTCTTTTGATGTTCCCGCCTCTTTTTGCAGCTTCTTTTTTACTAGGTTTTCTCCCGCGTCGTCTTCCACCACCAAACTTAGCTTTCGTCTTCATGGCTGTTGTCACTGCCCAAGCTGCTGCTTTTTCCGCAATACTGGCGTCACTTGATTTAACCCTTTGCCAAGCTTTTTCCGCTAGCGCTCTATCCGCTATTGATCTATTTGTTGAATCTGTAAACTTGGAATACGCTATATCGTGTTTTTTGCAAGCTTGATCTAATTTATTAATTCCAGGATCTCCTCTTGCTAAACGTTTTGCCAACTTAGTTCCGGGTCCACAATATTGATAGCCTCCGGGCAGATGAAATTCGTAAGGTAAAGCGTCTATTGCTCGATTTAGAACAGCACCAACAGGAATCCGTCTGAGCAGGGAAAATGCAGCTGATGTTATACCACGTCCTTTCTTGCCGCTGTCTTGACGACGACTGAGCGGTGTGGTCTTCATTATGTCGTCTTATATAACCAGCGTGTTTACTCCACGAGCTGCTTTACATAAATGAATAACTCGTGCACAATGTTTTATATTTAAATATTTAATTATTCAAATTAATTATATACTGATTTATGATTCTATTTTTAATCCAAGCTTCTCGTTCATCAGGTTGAATTACCACATGATTTGTTGTAGTAGCTATATGATTGTGGGTATCAATAAGTAAATTACCCACTATTCTTATTAAACAATCTAAAGTTACAGCATCTTTCGGATGTTGAGGATCGTGTAACTGCATAATACGTTTATCATTACACGTGTAAGCGGTCGAATCACTTTTCGACGATGTTATTACTTGTCCAATAGTAGCAGCATCATTTAAATCTTCTCCTGGTAAAATATTAATTATTTTCTTCATCTTTGCATCATATTTGGTCCCAAAGTGTTTATCCCAAGTTATTGTTTGTCTCAATGTAACACAATCATCATCTTCATAACCAGGATAAATATTTTTTATTCTTCTATTACGACCATCGTATGTACCTAATCTACCACCACTCGCAATTAATGTTTGTATCAATAAAGGTACATCCGAATCTTTTATACCAAATCTTCCATTTGTTATTGTTTTACCTCCTGCATCCCATTCATCATTTTTTCCTTGCATTAAATCAAACTTTTCATTTCCATGTATAAATTTATCTCCTCGCTTTAGCACAGCATCTTCATGTTTTACAAAATTCGATGTTCCCCTTTTTAATTCTTTAGATAGTTGTTCCATAGTAACAGCGTCTTTTGGTTGAGAACCAAACTTTACATTCGACAACACTTTCCCATGACAATCGATTTCATCACCATCTTGTAAAATACAGTTGTCCTTGATGTATTTCAGGTTTACAGCATCGCCGTCTTCCTTTGGGTATCCAATGTCATTTATAATAAATTTATAAAAAGAAAATCCGCGTTGAGTCTTTTCCGGTATTATAGAATGTAAATATTCTTTATTAACTGAATCTTTATCATTTTTTGGATTTGCCACGTTGGTTATTCTATGATTCCCAGCATCATATGTCTGTCCATCTTTTAAATTATTACCCCATTGCAATTTTAAAGTATTTAAAAGTTCAGATGATAAATACTCTTTAGTAATTGCATCAGAACTGTCAGTTGGTTTACCAACATTAATTATTCTATGTGATTTGACATCGTAAGTATTCTTGTCTAATTTCAATGATGTTGAAGTTGCTTCTTTTACTGTTTTTAAATTCGCTCCATCAGTATCATCTTCTGGGTCTTTAACAAATTTTAAACGTTTGTTACTCATATCATAGTCACCTTCAGGTGTTTGCGGCAATCCACTTCTTTTTCTGTTTTCTCCTCCTTGTACTCCTAGCCCGGAGTATCGTCCGAACTTGTCGACGCTCATGATTGAACTGATCCACTGTATGCTCACAGCTCTCTTATATATCCGTGATGATTTATACAACTATTCCACGATTTCGAAGTTCGTCAACTAAAGCCACCCATTCATTATTTAACCCTGTATGACCAGCTTCCATGGCTTCATGTAATAGTCTCATTCTATCAACCAATTTTTTTATATCATTATAATAAATCACATTTGTATTATATAGGTTTTTCATTAAACCTTTACCAGATGTTGAAGTTTCTCCTTTTTTCTTTTTACCATATTCATCCATAAGTGATAAGTCCATAAGTGATAAAGACTTCCTCTTTAGCGGTTTCTTCAAAGCGGGCGCAGTTCGTAATGTTGGTAGTTTTCTCAGCGGAAACAATCTTTTTATTACAACTGTATATTTAGTTGCGCGTGTTCTATTTATCATTGAATCTTTGGAGTAATTCTTCTTATGAGCATTAGTATTTTGCAAAATTTCTTTAAAAGTATTTAAATTTGTAGCGTATATTTTATAGGTATATTTTTTAAAATCAGTCCAAATAATCCTTTTGTTCCTTTATATTTATGCTCACCAATAACAATGTCATCATCTTCAGTCAAATGTACTTTTGAATCTCCTATTTTTAATTCATTTCCATCAATTCTCGCTCCATATACATGTGACTTGTGTAGTTTCGGGTTCGCTTTTATTTCATGTAACATCTTCATGATATACTTTCTTCCAAGAGGTCCTTGTTGCAATATATCACTACTTAATTTTGTTAGATTTGGAATTGATTGTTCTGCTTCAGGTATATGTTGTTCTTGTTCTTCTTCTTTTTCTTTTTGAACATTTATTTCTGGTTCTTCTTGCCTTGTTTCTTCTTCTTTTTGAGAAACTTCACTATCACTTGTGTATGAATCATCATCTTCTTCCTTTTTCAAAGTCTTTACTTCAAATTTAGAAACAGGTAGTAAAACATCTCCTTCATATCATTAATTGGTAAACCTCATGGTTTACCAATTGTTTCTGTTATCTGTTTTAAAGGTTCTGTAATAGGTTTAAATGTAGTCTCCAGAAATTCTTCTCTTTCATTCAAACCCATTCTTAATGCTCGATTTTTAAGTCTAATCGAGTCACTCAGTGATTTTATTTCTTTTAATAGTTTTTCTTGGTTCACCATGTTTACACTGTGAAGACCAATCTATTACTAAACGTATCATCAATTGTTCAATGGATTAATACAAATTTATCTAACCCTATACGATATCTTCCATTTTTTATAGCTTCTTCTTTCATAATAACAAGAAATCCATATTTTTCAGCCCATGCTTTGCCACACATTTCTTTAAATTTATCAAATGACATGTCTGCATTCACATGATCATTATATATGTGCTTTAAATTCGTTTCATCTTGCTTGAAGATAATAAGTAGATTTGCATTATCTCTTATTAGTTGTTTTGGAATTTTACTGTAAGTTTGACCAATATAAATGCTATCAATATTGTAATGTCTTCCCATGGCAAAATAACTTCTAATAGTGTCATGATTTTCACAAGATACATCATCAAATATAAATATAGAAAATGGTTTAGCCTCGTTTGGCTTCATTATAGTTTCACTAGCATTAAACTTGTAGAAATTAACTTCAGGCACACTTGCGAGTACCTTATCCAATAATTGGTATTTGGGTTGTTGCAAAGATTTGGAAAAGATATAAATGTTGTTAAAACGTAATCCCTTAGGATTTGTTATTAAATTAAAAACCACATTTGTCTTTCCACAATTTGATGGTCCAGTTATTAAACATCTTATTGTGTTTGGCAGTAATTCACCATGTTTTCCATGATTTAACTTGTCGTTGTCAACTGTTAATTCATCAATATTATTAATAAAAAATCGATCCTTTTGTTGCACAATCTCCATCTTGTATAAAGGTTAAACATGTAATGACTTCATAAATTGCTACACTAAGTCTTTTGTAGGGATCCAAGAGTCTTCACTTTTATCAAATCCCAACCAACGTACTTTCACCTTATCCTTTTTTCTTTGTAAAATTTTTTTAACAAGATATACATCGCCAACTGATGATTTTAGCAATTCATGTCCGTAGAATCCACCTTCAAGTAATTCACCCTTGTTGTCCTTTAAAATGTAGGTTTCAGGTATTGTTGGTTGCACTTTATAGATTGTAAATACTTCATTAGTCCAGTTTGGCAGATACCTTTTGCTAAATACTCCTTTGTACTTACTTATACGAACTTTATCATTAACTTTAAATGTTTTGGGCTGCATTTTTTCACGTTTAGGAGTAGTATTATTTTTAATACGTTTTAATACCATTTTAGCATTGGTACTATTTACTTCGTTAGGCTTCATACCAATGGTTCGATGATACTTATTGTTATATTATTTTATAAGTTGTGGTAATATATCATACCAAATATATGATCCTCGTTTGGAAAATGTTTTATACATTGCTCCTTTTAACGTTCTGTTAAATCTTTCTATTATTGAAGCTTTAACTTCAGAATTTGTAGAATAATGATTTATTTTATACTTCTTCATTAAAGCTGCAAAGTCTTTGTTAAAATATTCTTTATCGATGAGATGTATGGTCCGTCGGGCGACACTTTTTTGGAGAGACGTTGCAGGAGCGCTTTCGGCTTCTAGCCATTCTCAACTGCGACTGATTTTGGTCGGTGATGGTATCCCATATATATGCTTTCCCCTGTTTCTAGAAGGTTCGGGGTTGGGCTAGAGAGAGTAACTGTGGACTTCTGGAATTCGGTGGGGGCGGGGGGTTGACGGCTATTGTTGCGAAGCGGCCTGCGTGCGGTGGCCGTGGCGTGCCGGGCAGTGACCTTTTGTACTCTTCTACGCTGGTTATGGTTTAGTTTTCTGTTATTAGCTTTCTCATAATTTCAAAAGTTTTACTAGTAGAGCTTTCTGTATGTTGATTAATAATATCATGTTTGCTTTTTTCTTTAAAAATATGCAAGTTTTCAAAAAGGTCTAGTTTTTTACTTTTTCCCATTACTTCTACTATTTCCATTGTATCCTCGATTTTCCCGTATCTGTGGTCCTCTTCTAAAATGTGCAAGGCATAATGCGATTTTGGTTCTCGTTGTTTCAAAGCGTATATATGTTCCTTGAACCTTTGGTTAAAGTTTCTGCCTGTTTGCCCTACATAAACTTTATTACATGTTAAGCATTTCATTTTGTAAACTCCGCTCTTTGAAAACTTATCACTCTTTTCAATTTCTGTGTGGAGGTTCTTTTTAAGAGTATTGTTGGTGCGATAGGCCACATTTAATCCCTGTTTATTAAATATTCTGGCAATCTGGTACGTTTCCGGGCCAGTGTAAGTAAAGGTTACCCATTTGTTTTCTTTATCGGATTGTGTTGTATTTTTACGTTTGTTAATCAGTTTGTCGATTTCTCCTTTTCTATAACCGTTCAGTTCAGCCAGTGCGTATATAGTTTTTATTTCTTTATTGTATTCTTTTTTGTCTAACGGGATGTTTTTAGCTCGATGTATCATACTCCTAAAGGCGGCCAGTTTGTGTTGGTTTGGATGATTGGAGGATTTGTTAATTAATACGTCACTGGTTGTGGGTTTTCTGAAAATTTTAAATTTGATTTTAGGTACTGATTTTGTCATAGTTATATCCAGAAAATTAATACATTTTTCGTTTTCTATTTCCATTGTAAATTTCAGGTTACTATGTTGTTCGTTTAATTTATTTAAGATGCTTTCGAAACACGCTTGAGGGGTTTTGCATTCAATTATACATAAACAGTCATCAACATATCTGAACCATTGTTTGACGTGAAAATTTTCTTTCAGATGGGGAATCAGTTTGTTTTCAATGTGCTGTAGGAAAACTTCACTAAGAATTGAGGACAATGGAGATCCCATAGCAAGTCCATCTCTTTGCTTGTATAATTTATTATCAAATTGAAAATAATTCTGGTCAAGAATACATTTTAGTGAATTTTTTGCCTGAGTTGCTTCCTCTTCTCCTTTTACAGTTTTTAGATTATCAAATACTAAATCGATTGTTTCCTGTAGTGGAATACTTGTGTACAAATTCGATATGTCGAACGAAGCTAAATGAGTATCTGGCGTTATTGCTATTTGGCTTAGCGTTCTTGTTAATTCAATGCTGTTTTTTACATTATACGAATTTGCTAATTGTAGGTTTGTTGATAGGTAGTTTGCCATGTGTTTAGACATTTTGTAGCCAGGAGCGTTTCTGTAGTTAACAACTGGTCTCATAGGTATATTTTCTTTGTGTATCTTAGGCAGTGTTCTGAGTTTAGGCGCTTTAGGGTTCATATTTAACAAATTGTTACTTGGTTCCGGAAATTGAGGGTGGCATATTTCTTTATTTTCTTTATTTTGTCATGGTATTCCGGTGTTGGGTCTCTTTTTAGGATTGTGCAATTGTTGTTGTTGATAAACTCTAGTGTTTTATTAATGTAATCATCCTTATCCATTACAACAACTGTGTTTCCTTTGTCTACCTTTGTTATTATTAAATCTTCGTTTTTTAACTTGCGTTGTAGCTTTTTAGCGGTTTTTGCTTCTTCGTTAACGTGTTTTCCGATTTTGTTCTTTTTTACAATCTTGGTAATGTTGTAAGTAGCTTCATTTCTGACGGCTTCTACAGTATCTGCGGGTATTTGCTGAAGAGCTAATTCAGTTTCAATAATCAGGTTATCAACTGCGTGTCGATCGAGTTTTGTGGATAAATTGTGTTTAAGGCCTTTATTCAAAACATCAAGCTCATCTTTTTCGAAACTCGCCTTTGAAAGGTTAACTACCCTTGGATAAAATTGTTCTTTAACTTTGGTTTGGTTTTTGTCATTTTGTTCCTTGAGTTTAGAGAGTTTGTTATTTAGTGTTTGGTATTTATTTTTTATGATTTCCTTGATTTTTAATTCATGTTCTTCATAGATAGTTTGAAATATGATTGGGTTTAAGCGGTTTGCCAATTCCAAGTGGAGTTTGTAAATCTCATTTTTTGTGATTTCTTGCTTTTTGTACAAAAATTTAATTTCATTATTTAACCATAATTTTTCGGCTTCTGTTTTGGTTTTCTGTGCAGAAAAACTTTGATTTCTTATTGTAATCTTAGCATAGTTGGGTATAACATTGAGGCGTTTACATTGTTTGTTGAACCAAATATTGGCAATAGTCAGATGAATTTTTCTCTTTATGTTGAAAAATCGTTTGATCAGTTTGGTGTCAATGGCCGTGCTGGGATCTTCTGTAGTAAGATTTTCAGTGGTGTTGCTTCGAAGGCTGGTTATTCCTTTACTGGTGTGAAACGGTGTCTTCTGTAGGGGCTTTATTTTCTTGATGGTTGGCTGAAGTGATGTAGTGTTTTTATTGCGTTTTCCATGGTGTTCTGTGTTGATTCGAGGGATCTCGGTCGAAGAGTATTCGGCGGAGGCCGCGTCGTCAATCGAATAAACTGCTAATGGTTTGATGGTCGTAGCGGTGGACGAAGGGCTGGAGAGTGATGGTATGGGTCCGGATGGGTGGTTGTTCTGTCGATGAAGAAGTGTATCGGATGAATTCATGCTGTAGGTTGAGTCTTCAGCGAAGTTCGGGTTCGGAGATGTTCTCGTCGTCGAGGTGATTTTCACTTGACTAGTGGTATCATAAACTGTTAAAGATGATGGGGTCCGTGCGCCGAAGTCACATAATCGATGAGATGTATGGTCCGTCGGGCGACACTTTTTTGGAGAGACGTTGCAGGAGCGCTTTCGGCTTCTAGCCATTCTCAACTGCGACTGATTTTGGTCGGTGATGGTATCCCATATATATGCTTTCCCCTGTTTCTAGAAGGTTCGGGGTTGGGCTAGAGAGAGTAACTGTGGACTTCTGGAATTCGGTGGGGGCGGGGGGTTGACGGCTATTGTTGCGAAGCGGCCTGCGTGCGGTGGCCGTGGCGTGCCGGGCAGTGACCTTTTGTACTCTTCTACGCTGGTTATGGTTTAGTTTTCTGTTATTAGCTTTCTCATAATTTCAAAAGTTTTACTAGTAGAGCTTTCTGTATGTTGATTAATAATATCATGTTTGCTTTTTTCTTTAAAAATATGCAAGTTTTCAAAAAGGTCTAGTTTTTTACTTTTTCCCATTACTTCTACTATTTCCATTGTATCCTCGATTTTCCCGTATCTGTGGTCCTCTTCTAAAATGTGCAAGGCATAATGCGATTTTGGTTCTCGTTGTTTCAAAGCGTATATATGTTCCTTGAACCTTTGGTTAAAGTTTCTGCCTGTTTGCCCTACATAAACTTTATTACATGTTAAGCATTTCATTTTGTAAACTCCGCTCTTTGAAAACTTATCACTCTTTTCAATTTCTGTGTGGAGGTTCTTTTTAAGAGTATTGTTGGTGCGATAGGCCACATTTAATCCCTGTTTATTAAATATTCTGGCAATCTGGTACGTTTCCGGGCCAGTGTAAGTAAAGGTTACCCATTTGTTTTCTTTATCGGATTGTGTTGTATTTTTACGTTTGTTAATCAGTTTGTCGATTTCTCCTTTTCTATAACCGTTCAGTTCAGCCAGTGCGTATATAGTTTTTATTTCTTTATTGTATTCTTTTTTGTCTAACGGGATGTTTTTAGCTCGATGTATCATACTCCTAAAGGCGGCCAGTTTGTGTTGGTTTGGATGATTGGAGGATTTGTTAATTAATACGTCACTGGTTGTGGGTTTTCTGAAAATTTTAAATTTGATTTTAGGTACTGATTTTGTCATAGTTATATCCAGAAAATTAATACATTTTTCGTTTTCTATTTCCATTGTAAATATCAGGTTACTATGTTGTTCGTTTAATTTATTTAAGATGCTTTCGAAACACGCTTGAGGGGTTTTGCATTCAATTATACATAAACAGTCATCAACATATCTGAACCATTGTTTGACGTGAAAATTTTCTTTCAGATGGGGAATCAGTTTGTTTTCAATGTGCTGTAGGAAAACTTCACTAAGAATTGAGGACAATGGAGATCCCATAGCAAGTCCATCTCTTTGCTTGTATAATTTATTATCAAATTGAAAATAATTCTGGTCAAGAATACATTTTAGTGAATTTTTTGCCTGAGTTGCTTCCTCTTCTCCTTTTACAGTTTTTAGATTATCAAATACTTAATCGATTGTTTCCTGTAGTGGAATACTTGTGTACAAATTCGATATGTCGAACGAAGCTAAATGAGTATCTGGCGTTATTGCTATTTGGCTTAGCGTTCTTGTTAATTCAATGCTGTTTTTTACATTATACGAATTTGCTAATTGTAGGTTTGTTGATAGGTAGTTTGCCATGTGTTTAGACATTTTGTAGCCAGGAGCGTTTCTGTAGTTAACAACTGGTCTCATAGGTATATTTTCTTTGTGTATCTTAGGCAGTGTTCTGAGTTTAGGCGCTTTAGGGTTCATATTTAACAAATTGTTACTTGGTTCCGGAAATATGAGGGTGGCATATTTCTTCATTTTCTTTATTTTGTCATGGTATTCCGGTGTTGGGTCTCTTTTTAGGATTGTGCAATTGTTGTTGTTGATAAACTCTAGTGTTTTATTAATGTAATCATCCTTATCCATTACAACAACTGTGTTTCCTTTGTCTGCCTTTGTTATTATTAAATCTTCGTTTTTTAACTTGCGTTGTAGCTTTTTAGCGGATTTTGCTTCTTCGTTAACGTGTTTTCCGATTTTGTTCTTTTTTACAATCTTGGTAATGTTGTAAGTAGCTTCATTTCTGACGGCTTCTACAGTATCTGCGGGTATTTGCTGAAGAGCTAATTCAGTTTCAATAATCAGGTTATCAACTGCGTGTCGATCGAGTTTTGTGGATAAATTGTGTTTAAGGCCTTTATTCAAAACATCAAGCTCATCTTTTTCGAAACTCGCCTTTGAAAGGTTAACTACCCTTGGATAAAATTGTTCTTTAACTTTGGTTTGGTTTTTGTCATTTTGTTCCTTGAGTTTAGAGAGTTTGTTATTTAGTGTTTGGTATTTATTTTTTATGGTTTCCTTGATTTTTAATTCATGTTCTTCATAGATAGTTTGAAATATGATTGGGTTTAAGCGGTTTGCCAATTCCAAGTGGAGTTTGTAAATCTCATTTTTTGTGATTTCTTGCTTTTTGTACAAAAATTTTAATTTCATTATTTAACCATAATTTTTCGGCTTCTGTTTTGGTTTTCTGTGCAGAAAAACTTTGATTTCTTATTGTAATCTTAGCATTGAGGCGTTTACATTGTTTGTTGAACCAAATATTGGCAATAGTCAGATGAATTTTTCTCTTTATGTTGAAAAATCGTTTGATCAGTTTGGTGTCAATGGCCGTGCTGGGATCTTCTTGTAGTAAGATTTTCAGTGGTGTTGCTTCGAAGGCTGGTTATTCCTTTACTGGTGTGAAACGGTGTCTTCTGTAGGGGCTTTATTTTCTTGATGGTTGGCTGAAGTGATGTAGTGTTTTTATTGCGTTTTCCATGGTGTTCTGTGTTGATTCGAGGGATCTCGGTCGAAGAGTATTCGGCGGAGGCCGCGTCGTCAATCGAATAAACTGCTAATGGTTTGATGGTCGTAGCGGTGGACGAAGGGCTGGAGAGTGATGGTATGGGTCCGGATGGGTGGTTGTTCTGTCGATGAAGAAGTGTATCGGATGAATTCATGCTGTAGGTTGAGTCTTCAGCGAAGTTCGGGTTCGGAGATGTTCTCGTCGTCGAGGTGATTTTCACTTGACTAGTGGTATCATAAACTGTTAAAGATGATGGGGTCCGTGCGCCGAAGAACGGTTGACGTGAACTGAACGGTTATAGAAAAGGAGAAATCGACAAACTGATTAACAACGTAAAAATACAACACAATCCGATAAAGAAAACAAATGGGTAACCTTTACTTACACTGGCCCGGAAACGTACCAGATTGCCAGAATATTTAATAAACAGGGATTAAATGTGGCCTATCGCACCAACAATACTCTTAAAAAGAACCTCCACACAGAAATTGAAAAGAGTGATAAGTTTTCAAAGAGCGGAGTTTACAAAATGAAATGCTTAACATGTAATAAAGTTTATGTAGGGCAAACAGGCAGAAACTTTAACCAAAGGTTCAAGGAACATATATACGCTTTGAAACAACGAGAACCAAAATCGCATTATGCCTTGCACATTTTAGAAGAGGACCACAGATACGGGAAAATCGAGGATACAATGGAAATAGTAGAAGTAATGGGAAAAAGTAAAAAACTAGACCTTTTTGAAAACTTGCATATTTTTAAAGAAAAAAGCAAACATGATATTATTAATCAACATACAGAAAGCTCTACTAGTAAAACTTTTGAAATTATGAGAAAGCTAATAACAGAAAACTAAACCATAACCAGCGTAGAAGAGTACAAAAGGTCACTGCCCGGCACGCCACGGCCACCGCACGCAGGCCGCTTCGCAACAATAGCCGTCAACCCCCCGCCCCCACCGAATTCCAGAAGTCCACAGTTACTCTCTCTAGCCCAACCCCGAACCTTCTAGAAACAGGGGAAAGCATATATATGGGATACCATCACCGACCAAAATCAGTCGCAGTTGAGAATGGCTAGAAGCCGAAAGCGCTCCTGCAACGTCTCTCCAAAAAAGTGTCGCCCGACGGACCATACATCTCATCGATTATGTGACTTCGGCGCACGGACCCCATCATCTTTAACAGTTTATGATACCACTAG
Organism: Neoaliturus tenellus; assembly: GCA_030545055.2. Classification (NCBI taxonomy): domain Eukaryota; kingdom Metazoa; phylum Arthropoda; class Insecta; order Hemiptera; family Cicadellidae; genus Neoaliturus; species Neoaliturus tenellus. Next base: position 106,103,574 of record CM061533.1, read on the forward strand.
TCAAGTGAAAATCACCTCGACGACGAGAACATCTCCGAACCCGAACTTCGCTGAAGACTCAACCTACAGCATGAATTCATCCGATACACTTCTTCATCGACAGAACAACCACCCATCCGGACCCATACCATCACTCTCCAGCCCTTCGTCCACCGCTACGACCATCAAACCATTAGCAGTTTATTCGATTGACGACGCGGCCTCCGCCGAATACTCTTCGACCGAGATCCCTCGAATCAACACAGAACACCATGGAAAACGCAATAAAAACACTACATCACTTCAGCCAACCATCAAGAAAATAAAGCCCCTACAGAAGACACCGTTTCACACCAGTAAAGGAATAACCAGCCTTCGAAGCAACACCACTGAAAATCTTACTACAGAAGATCCCAGCACGGCCATTGACACCAAACTGATCAAACGATTTTTCAACATAAAGAGAAAAATTCATCTGACTATTGCCAATATTTGGTTCAACAAACAATGTAAACGCCTCAATGTTATACCCAACTATGCTAAGATTACAATAAGAAATCAAAGTTTTTCTGCACAGAAAACCAAAACAGAAGCCGAAAAATTATGGTTAAATAATGAAATTAAATTTTTGTACAAAAAGCAAGAAATCACAAAAAATGAGATTTACAAACTCCACTTGGAATTGGCAAACCGCTTAAACCCAATCATATTTCAAACTATCTATGAAGAACATGAATTAAAAATCAAGGAAATCATAAAAAATAAATACCAAACACTAAATAACAAACTCTCTAAACTCAAGGAACAAAATGACAAAAACCAAACCAAAGTTAAAGAACAATTTTATCCAAGGGTAGTTAACCTTTCAAAGGCGAGTTTCGAAAAAGATGAGCTTGATGTTTTGAATAAAGGCCTTAAACACAATTTATCCACAAAACTCGATCGACACGCAGTTGATAACCTGATTATTGAAACTGAATTAGCTCTTCAGCAATTACCCGCAGATACTGTAGAAGCCGTCAGAAATGAAGCTACTTACAACATTACCAAGATTGTAAAAAGAACAAAATCGGAAAACACGTTAACGAAGAAGCAAAAACCGCTAAAAAGCTACAACGCAAGTTAAAAAACGAAGATTTAATAATAACAAAGGCAGACAAAGGAAACACAGTTGTTGTAATGGATAAGGATGATTACATTAATAAAACACTAGAGTTTATCAACAACAACAATTGCACAATCCTAAAAAGAGACCCAACACCGGAATACCATGACAAAATAAAGAAAATGAAGAAATATGCCACCCTCATATTTCCGGAACCAAGTAACAATTTGTTAAATATGAACCCTAAAGCGCCTAAACTCAGAACACTGCCTAAGATACACAAAGAAAATATACCTATGAGACCAGTTGTTAACTACAGAAACGCTCCTGGCTACAAAATGTCTAAACACATGGCAAACTACCTATCAACAAACCTACAATTAGCAAATTCGTATAATGTAAAAAACAGCATTGAATTAACAAGAACGCTAAGCCAAATAGCAATAACGCCAGATACTCATTTAGCTTCGTTCGACATATCGAATTTGTACACAAGTATTCCACTACAGGAAACAATCGATTTAGTATTTGATAATCTAAAAACTGTAAAAGGAGAAGAGGAAGCAACTCAGGCAAAAAATTCACTAAAATGTATTCTTGACCAGAATTATTTTCAATTTGATAATAAATTATACAAGCAAAGAGATGGACTTGCTATGGGATCTCCATTGTCCTCAATTCTTAGTGAAGTTTTCCTACAGCACATTGAAAACAAACTGATTCCCCATCTGAAAGAAAATTTTCACGTCAAACAATGGTTCAGATATGTTGATGACTGTTTATGTATAATTGAATGCAAAACCCCTCAAGCGTGTTTCGAAAGCATCTTAAATAAATTAAACGAACAACATAGTAACCTGATATTTACAATGGAAATAGAAAACGAAAAATGTATTAATTTTCTGGATATAACTATGACAAAATCAGTACCTAAAATCAAATTTAAAATTTTCAGAAAACCCACAACCAGTGACGTATTAATTAACAAATCCTCCAATCATCCAAACCAACACAAACTGGCCGCCTTTAGGAGTATGATACATCGAGCTAAAAACATCCCGTTAGACAAAAAAGAATACAATAAAGAAATAAAAACTATATACGCACTGGCTGAACTGAACGGTTATAGAAAAGGAGAAATCGACAAACTGATTAACAAACGTAAAAATACAACACAATCCGATAAAGAAAACAAATGGGTAACCTTTACTTACACTGGCCCGGAAACGTACCAGATTGCCAGAATATTTAATAAACAGGGATTAAATGTGGCCTATCGCACCAACAATACTCTTAAAAAGAACCTCCACACAGAAATTGAAAAGAGTGATAAGTTTTCAAAGAGCGGAGTTTACAAAATGAAATGCTTAACATGTAATAAAGTTTATGTAGGGCAAACAGGCAGAAACTTTAACCAAAGGTTCAAGGAACATATATACGCTTTGAAACAACGAGAACCAAAATCGCATTATGCCTTGCACATTTTAGAAGAGGACCACAGATACGGGAAAATCGAGGATACAATGGAAATAGTAGAAGTAATGGGAAAAAGTAAAAAACTAGACCTTTTTGAAAACTTGCATATTTTTAAAGAAAAAAGCAAACATGATATTATTAATCAACATACAGAAAGCTCTACTAGTAAAACTTTTGAAATTATGAGAAAGCTAATAACAGAAAACTAAACCATAACCAGCGTAGAAGAGTACAAAAGGTCACTGCCCGGCACGCCACGGCCACCGCACGCAGGCCGCTTCGCAACAATAGCCGTCAACCCCCCGCCCCCACCGAATTCCAGAAGTCCACAGTTACTCTCTCTAGCCCAACCCCGAACCTTCTAGAAACAGGGGAAAGCATATATATGGGATACCATCACCGACCAAAATCAGTCGCAGTTGAGAATGGCTAGAAGCCGAAAGCGCTCCTGCAACGTCTCTCCAAAAAAGTGTCGCCCGACGGACCATACATCTCATCGATTATGTGACTTCGGCGCACGGACCCCATCATCTTTAACAGTTTATGATACCACTAGTCAAGTGAAAATCACCTCGACGACGAGAACATCTCCGAACCCGAACTTCGCTGAAGACTCAACCTACAGCATGAATTCATCCGATACACTTCTTCATCGACAGAACAACCACCCATCCGGACCCATACCATCACTCTCCAGCCCTTCGTCCACCGCTACGACCATCAAACCATTAGCAGTTTATTCGATTGACGACGCGGCCTCCGCCGAATACTCTTCGACCGAGATCCCTCGAATCAACACAGAACACCATGGAAAACGCAATAAAAACACTACATCACTTCAGCCAACCATCAAGAAAATAAAGCCCCTACAGAAGACACCGTTTCACACCAGTAAAGGAATAACCAGCCTTCGAAGCAACACCACTGAAAATCTTACTACAGAAGATCCCAGCACGGCCATTGACACCAAACTGATCAAACGATTTTTCAACATAAAGAGAAAAATTCATCTGACTATTGCCAATATTTGGTTCAACAAACAATGTAAACGCCTCAATGTTATACCCAACTATGCTAAGATTACAATAAGAAATCAAAGTTTTTCTGCACAGAAAACCAAAACAGAAGCCGAAAAATTATGGTTAAATAATGAAATTAAATTTTTGTACAAAAAGCAAGAAATCACAAAAAATGAGATTTACAAACTCCACTTGGAATTGGCAAACCGCTTAAACCCAATCATATTTCAAACTATCTATGAAGAACATGAATTAAAAATCAAGGAAATCATAAAAAATAAATACCAAACACTAAATAACAAACTCTCTAAACTCAAGGAACAAAATGACAAAAACCAAACCAAAGTTAAAGAACAATTTTATCCAAGGGTAGTTAACCTTTCAAAGGCGAGTTTCGAAAAAGATGAGCTTGATGTTTTGAATAAAGGCCTTAAACACAATTTATCCACAAAACTCGATCGACACGCAGTTGATAACCTGATTATTGAAACTGAATTAGCTCTTCAGCAATTACCCGCAGATACTGTAGAAGCCGTCAGAAATGAAGCTACTTACAACATTACCAAGATTGTAAAAAAGAACAAAATCGGAAAACACGTTAACGAAGAAGCAAAAACCGCTAAAAAGCTACAACGCAAGTTAAAAAACGAAGATTTAATAATAACAAAGGCAGACAAAGGAAACACAGTTGTTGTAATGGATAAGGATGATTACATTAATAAAACACTAGAGTTTATCAACAACAACAATTGCACAATCCTAAAAAGAGACCCAACACCGGAATACCATGACAAAATAAAGAAAATGAAGAAATATGCCACCCTCATATTTCCGGAACCAAGTAACAATTTGTTAAATATGAACCCTAAAGCGCCTAAACTCAGAACACTGCCTAAGATACACAAAGAAAATATACCTATGAGACCAGTTGTTAACTACAGAAACGCTCCTGGCTACAAAATGTCTAAACACATGGCAAACTACCTATCAACAAACCTACAATTAGCAAATTCGTATAATGTAAAAAACAGCATTGAATTAACAAGAACGCTAAGCCAAATAGCAATAACGCCAGATACTCATTTAGCTTCGTTCGACATATCGAATTTGTACACAAGTATTCCACTACAGGAAACAATCGATTTAGTATTTGATAATCTAAAAACTGTAAAAGGAGAAGAGGAAGCAACTCAGGCAAAAAATTCACTAAAATGTATTCTTGACCAGAATTATTTTCAATTTGATAATAAATTATACAAGCAAAGAGATGGACTTGCTATGGGATCTCCATTGTCCTCAATTCTTAGTGAAGTTTTCCTACAGCACATTGAAAACAAACTGATTCCCCATCTGAAAGAAAATTTTCACGTCAAACAATGGTTCAGATATGTTGATGACTGTTTATGTATAATTGAATGCAAAACCCCTCAAGCGTGTTTCGAAAGCATCTTAAATAAATTAAACGAACAACATAGTAACCTGATATTTACAATGGAAATAGAAAACGAAAAATGTATTAATTTTCTGGATATAACTATGACAAAATCAGTACCTAAAATCAAATTTAAAATTTTCAGAAAACCCACAACCAGTGACGTATTAATTAACAAATCCTCCAATCATCCAAACCAACACAAACTGGCCGCCTTTAGGAGTATGATACATCGAGCTAAAAACATCCCGTTAGACAAAAAAGAATACAATAAAGAAATAAAAACTATATACGCACTGGCTGAACTGAACGGTTATAGAAAAGGAGAAATCGACAAACTGATTAACAAACGTAAAAATACAACACAATCCGATAAAGAAAACAAATGGGTAACCTTTACTTACACTGGCCCGGAAACGTACCAGATTGCCAGAATATTTAATAAACAGGGATTAAATGTGGCCTATCGCACCAACAATACTCTTAAAAAGAACCTCCACACAGAAATTGAAAAGAGTGATAAGTTTTCAAAGAGCGGAGTTTACAAAATGAAATGCTTAACATGTAATAAAGTTTATGTAGGGCAAACAGGCAGAAACTTTAACCAAAGGTTCAAGGAACATATATACGCTTTGAAACAACGAGAACCAAAATCGCATTATGCCTTGCACATTTTAGAAGAGGACCACAGATACGGGAAAATCGAGGATACAATGGAAATAGTAGAAGTAATGGGAAAAAGTAAAAAACTAGACCTTTTTGAAAACTTGCATATTTTTAAAGAAAAAAGCAAACATGATATTATTAATCAACATACAGAAAGCTCTACTAGTAAAACTTTTGAAATTATGAGAAAGCTAATAACAGAAAACTAAACCATAACCAGCGTAGAAGAGTACAAAAGGTCACTGCCCGGCACGCCACGGCCACCGCACGCAGGCCGCTTCGCAACAATAGCCGTCAACCCCCCGCCCCCACCGAATTCCAGAAGTCCACAGTTACTCTCTCTAGCCCAACCCCGAACCTTCTAGAAACAGGGGAAAGCATATATATGGGATACCATCACCGACCAAAATCAGTCGCAGTTGAGAATGGCTAGAAGCCGAAAGCGCTCCTGCAACGTCTCTCCAAAAAAGTGTCGCCCGACGGACCATACATCTCATCGATTATGTGACTTCGGCGCACGGACCCCATCATCTTTAACAGTTTTTAAAATATTCTTTTCCATCATCAGTTTGTAAATGTTTGATATTAAAATTATTTCTTTGTATAGCTATTTCCATAGCTTTTGTAACAGTTTTACCAGTCTTGTCCTTTAGCGGTAAAGCATCAGCCACTTTAGTAAAACAGTCTATAATCGCTAAAATGTATTTAAATCCTTCATTTAATTTACTATGTGGTATCATTTCAATAAGATCGGCTTGGAAAAGGTCATTAATTCCTTTTATAATTGTATTTCTTCTAGGAAATTTTCTTCTTGCCGGCTTATGAAGGTTATTTACAATCTTGTTCCTTAAATCTTCCATCTTCAGTTGTGTCTTCCACAGCGCTTGTAAAAGTACTGATCTCTAAAATGGTTTATCCTCTTTTATATGGTTAGATTATAGGTCAAGGCCATATTACATTGGTGTAAAAAAGAGGGAACATGACATTGAGCTTGTCATGTCCCCTCTTCTTTACGGAAAGGAAAAAGGAAGAAGGCAAAGGACGAAGAATAGGTTTACTGGTCGATAGGGTATAAGGAGTAATGTCAAAATGGTAGAGTTTTTATATTATCTTCCAGGATGTACCTCTTATCATCCTTACAACTCAAAGCCCATTTGGTTTGCTTTACACTGAAGAGACAATGGTTGAAGCTTCTTATGGTGTTAAATGTTGCTGTTGTCTCAACATTTTCAAATAAGCATCTCTTGTATTCTTCAAACTGTACATTCTTCTTCAGGTATGAGGTTTTTATACCTTTGGCCTTCTTCACGATTTCATGTTCTCTTTTTTTATTTTTGTACAATTTAAATGAATACAATTTAGACATTAAAGCAACAACCTCTTCCATTGGCACGCCATTTGTTTCGTCTTTGAACTTTCCCAATACCTTTTTATTTCTACCGTTGTCGTAGTTGGGATGGTCTTGTGGATAATCAGAAAAGTCAAAGTCGTTATTGTAGATAAAACAGCGTAGGTCTTCATACATATCTTCAGTTCTTATCCAATAAATAAAAGCGTCCGTATCCATGTATACAATGCCGATGTTTTCTCTTCCATAAAATTTAACCATCTTGTTGTAATGAAAGTCATACATGTGGGTCTTTGAAATATCTAGAATAGACATCCCCACATATAAAGGACGATCCATTGTAATTGAAATTTTGTTCATGGAAAAAGCTACAAGATATTCGTTGATTATTATGGATGATCCGAAGTTAGGTTTTTGTACCAGCTTTTGTAGTTTTACCGGATCACTAACTAAGTTTTCCAGTGTCTTGCCAAATATCGCATTATTCATCAATTTAAAAAAGTCCTTTTGAAAATTAGATGTAGCTGAAGTTCTTCTTTTTGTGTTATTGTCAATGTATGACTTTAACCAACAGGATTGAGAAAATTGTAAAGCTCTATTAATTTTTGTTATTCTCAATCCTAACTCTAGAGCTTGTTGTATTACCCAATAATGAGCAACATATCTTGATTTGTTGGTTAAAGTCATCATTAATTTAGGCCATCTGACGGTTGGTGATATTTCCGTCTTGGCCAGTAGAGGTAAATCATAATGGTGGTCATGCAAATGTTCAGGGTACTCAATGTCTACATCCAAAATATAACCAGTGTCTCCATGTTTTGCTATATTCATGATGTTTCCGATAGAATCAGGGTCTACCCATTTGAAGTTGCCATATGGGAGAGGATTCGACATGGCCCATCCATAAAGGTTATTTGCATCAAAATAACCTAAATATGTACTTGGTTTTGATGCATCAAAATTGGGCAAATATTTGTTATTTGCTTTTACATGTCGTGTTACGCTTTGAGTTAGTTCCCCTCGAACACCTGATTCCAACATCAGCACCATGTCTATATCTGTAAGAAGTTGGAGTTTACATTTTGTTTCCTTTAACATTGCTTGCCAAGCTAGTCCAGGTGATGTACAAGAATGCAGAGGGTCTAATCCATATGCCTTAAAACATGTATTTCTAAACTCTTCCATTATATCACAAAGTAAAGTTACATCTAGTTTTACATAAAAGTCCGAATATTCTCCAAGTGTTTTAAATCCTAATTCATTCCATACTCTACACGCATGTTCATAATCTTCATGGGATATATCTGTGTCGTATAGTTTACTTTTGAATTCTTCTTTTGGGGGAAGGGATGTTTCATTAATTTTTTCTAAGCTATCTATATAATCATATGGGAAAACACCTTTGCGAAGAACCAAATTAACCTTATCATTACTTACAATCTTCTTGGTTTCTATTAAATCTTCTGTTCTTAGGTTTTCAGAAAGCTTCATTAAACTAGATGGCATAAAACGGTAAGAGTCTAAAAACCGAAGTTTTATATTTCCAACTTTTTTAGTAAAGCTTATAAACTTTTCCGTCGTTTCTGCTATGACATCAATTTCTTCATTATCTCTTCCTAATTCTGGGAATGATAAAATGCGCATCATAACCACTAAGGTTATGTAATATTACAGGTATATTTGTAGGGATCTTGTAGTTGATATTACAGCTATTACATGCGGCACCTCTATAATACCCTGTCAAAAGGTCATGATCGCGAACCTTGTGATTTTCCACAGTAAATTCATTTTTACATAAATAGCAATAAGTCGCATTTTCATGTTGAATCTCTTCTTCTTCATCCAAAGGTATCATCGGTATAATATCACTATACAATCTTTCAACACTTTCCGCTATTATATACAACTGATCAAGGAATATTTTAGAAGCATTAACACCACGATAGACAATAGGTTTTGAAGTTAAATTAAATCTATTTAGGTGTTCTTAGAAAGAGTAGATTTAACCATTAAACAAAAACTGTTTGGATCATGTATCTGATACTTAACATTTTTTCCTTGCTACATCACCATCATTATCTTCAATAGGCACTAGTGTTGATTCAAAATCAGCATAGACAACAATGGGAATACGATATTGATGGGAGATTTTCTCAAATTTTAACTCCGCCTTATTTACACATGGTAAGATAATTTTTGCTTCGTAGTTTTTATCACAGCAATCGTTTATGCTCTTCTAACCATTGTCTTCCTAGTCTTGTTTCTCGTTCAAAATTAATAACATCTCTTGCAATTACTTTTTTACTTCTATGCTTAGATAGTTGGTTTGCTTACAAGAGTTTCAAATTTTTAATCCATACATAGTGGGAAACATCACCTGTTGTAAGTAGTAATAAGTCTGTATGATCTTGGAGTTCATTCTTTACACACGCAATGGATATACTTTATTTGAACTGTCCAAACCAAAAACATTAACAGATGTTCCAGGGTTTTGTTTTTCAAACTTTGGGATATCCTTCAAAGCCACTGGGTAAGTCAATCCTTGGAAATTATATCTATATTTGTGTGTTTCATATTCTTCACTGGAGTCTAACCGCATGGTTAGGTGGTACAAATTTTGCCGTCATTGCATATCTAAAACATTCCATATCTTCATTTTGAACATTTATACATGATTTGGTGTCTGAAATTTTCTTTGGGGAGCGGAATATAACTGCTACCCCTTAATCCGTAGCCATGTTTATGAACTCTGATATCCATACCTCAATACTAACCAACCTCCAACCAGATCCTCTTCCTTCATGTTCTTGAATTTTTGTTAATATTTCTTCCAAACAATCTTCAACTATTGAATTAATATATGAACTTGCCATGATGGTCTGGTTTTTTGTTATGAATCCTCTTGGTGACATTTCTCCTTCTACATTAGTAAACATAGCATTTAATAAAATGCCAAATTTAATAAAGTTTAGTCTTCTTAATTCTTCTGTGAGTGTTCTTCTTGCAATTGTACTCGCTTCTTTAAGAAACTGCTCCAATTCCAATTTTTCATTTTGTATTTTGTGGTGCATTACTACTCTACCTTCTAAGGCAAATACTTTTTAAACTCGGTATAGTATTAGATTGGTCCTGCTAAAGGTTCTTCTTGTTGTTCTTCTTGTTGTTCTTCTTCTTGTTTTTTCCTGTCGTTCTTCTTGTTGTTCTTCTTCATACAGTTTTTAAATCTTCATATTCGGTTTCTGTTACGTTTTCATTATTATTATGGAATAACTCTTTGTGTATTTCTAGTAGAATATTATCATGAAAAGTTTCTAAACAAATTTCACATTAATGCATCTTGTTGATGTTTACTCTTCTGAAATTTAGCAGCGAAAATGAAATGCTTCTCTCTCCTGCTCCCTTTATATAATGCTTTCCCCCACCACATTTGTAAGGTTTTTTTAGTAAGATGTAAAAAATTAGTAGTTTAAGACTAAAGCTGAAAAATAATGATACAAGCCTATATTTTCTTCCAATTGCAAATACTCCACATACACCTCCACCCATACCCATAACAGATCGCTGTTTCTTCAATATACAGCAAAGGTGTGTCTACCATTAACTAAAATTGGGGATCCTATGTTTACTAATCTTTCATTTTCTATCCATGTCATAACTTCAATTAAAAATCTTCCTATAATATCCATTGGAGAATTTGGATCCACTAATATTCCTGTTACAACATTTTTACTTAACAAAGGCACTTCAATTTCTTCATTAAAATGGTGGAGGGAGAGGAGGAGGGGGAGGGGGAGGGGGAGGGGGAGTGGAGGGGGAGGGGGAGGGGGAGGGGGAGGAGGAGGGGGAGGGGGAGGGGGAGGGGGAGGGGGAGGGGGAGGGGGGAGGGGGAGGGGGAGGGGGAGGGGGAGGGGGGGAGAGGGGGAGGGGGGGTTAATTAACCTAATTGAGGTCAAGGTCACCAAAAAATTATAATTTACCAAAGTGATGGGATGGGCTCACGCCGTCCCCATCTCTGCCACCACTCTGTTTGCCTAACACTTCCCCAAATCCCAACCCGCCCCATAGTAACGTCTTACAAGGGATCCCAATTTTTGGCCCGCACGCACGTGGCGATCCAGTTTGGTGGGCTGTGATACGGGCGGCCGGCCTCGGGCCTGGGCACTGGACCTGACCAATTCCAATTTTATAATGGGGACTCTGGAACAGCTAATGCAAGACGCAACTCTAACCTCCCACCTTAATCTAGACCCACCCAAATATGATTATTTCCTACAAAAATTAAACATTTTAAAGCAATAAAAAATATGCGCTACCTACGGCACAACGCGCATGTCCCACCCATATTTAATGAAGTTCAACAAAACTTCAATAATTTAAAGTTAAATTTAATCTACCCACCTAACAGCTAGCTGTGAAAGGTATGAGTACATACACACATATACAATAATTGTACCAACACTCAACATTAAAAAACGCATAAAACACATTTTCCAAACATCAACAATACCATTACACACCTTAATGCTAACATCGCAATGCGCAGATTTAAAACTAACACAACTTAAAACTAAAAATAACATTTTGCACACCCACACACACACAACAAGTATTAATATTAAAAACCCTAACAGCAAGAGTAACTCAAATATATATCGGCCGCTTATACATTTGAGTTCCCTCTGAGTTCGGAACAACCATCGCGTCCGACGAATTGTTCCGAACTAACTCAGCGATAGTCGCCAAAAAGGTTCTCGGCTCACAAAGTGGTGGGGAGCCATAGGGGTTTAAGGGGGATAGAACGCCCAACGTCAGTGGAAATTTCCAATAATCTATTCGTCACATGTAGGTCGCCGCTAATGCAGGTGGAGCGTTGTACCTTGCAATTAATGTTAGGCAAAAACCTGGTTTAATCCGCCGTTGAGCTTCACTGCGGTTTTCCCCATCGCGTAACACCATAATTGTTGCCTGTTATTATCTGAGTAATGGCAGAAAATTATCTGTCCTCTTTTGCCGCTTAACTACTAGTTATTAAACTATTGGCAACATCAAACCTAAATTGGTGTTACACAAGCATAACCGCTATCAACTTAATTTATCTTGATAAGGTGAAAGTCACTTGGAGGGGGGGGGGTCAGCACTTTTACTCGGGGGGGGGGGGGTTTAAATTCAACATAATTACCATCTACTCTATAAAAGCCGCAACACGGTCGCGCGTCCGCCATTCACTCCCCAGGTACCACACCTGCTACAAACTAATCTGTAAGTCTCTACCACCTAGTAATGTTACATATGCTTTGTTTTAACTTACACCTGTTAAGCTTGCTATTTTTTATGTAATTTATTTTTTTCAACTATTTCTTAACATTTAAAAATACACTTTTATTTATATATAATATATCAAATAATCTCGCGTTACTATTTTTATATTAGTTTATACTTATTATACAAGTTTTATGTAATTTATTTTTTCAACTATTTCTTAACATTTAAAAATACACTTTTATTTGTATATATAATATATCAGATAATCTCGCGTTACTATTTTTATTTTAGTTTATACTTATTATACAAGTTAACCCCTACAGACTATTTAACTAACTTCTGCTGCTAGACTAAACTACTTGGACTATAAACAGTTAACACCATATATTAATATATAATTATTTACACTGCAAGGTTTTACCTGTACAAATGCTAGATATAACTGCAATTAATTGTCTACGACACAGTTCTTAAACCCTTATAAAATAATTAACTAACTTCTACCACTAGCGGTAACTTTTAAAAAATTTTACAAAAATTTATTAACTATTTCTTTTCCCCCTGCTAGAACCTTTCGCGACGCTGCCGCCCCGACAAAGAATTGAAATCTCCGAAGTTCTTCCTTTTTATCTTATTCTCTTAGGGGAGGGGGTTAGGGGGGTTCACAGCAACCCTATATAAGCGGCATCGGTACCTCGCGCGTGCGCCATTATAATGGCGATAGGGCGACAGTAAACATCTATCCATAAGTCTCTAACACTATCAAACATTTTTTAACTTACTCTAACACATGTTTGCGCTTATTGTGCTAATTAGTCTCTATATATTCAGACACACTCGCAGGCACCGGTCATATACTCGCTGAATTTTGGAGAGTACACATCTCCCCCTTTAAATATTATTATGGCTTATGGCTTCGCACACTTTACATTTAAAACTTTTACGCACGAAACACATTTTACAAAAACAATCTAGCTCCACAATTTCAAAACCACGTACTACATTGGGTAAGCTTAAGAAATACTTCAGTTTTCACCCGTTGTACTTTGAAAGACCTAACCTTTGCAATACTTATTCTACTGATCCTATTTTACACGCTGTCTTAACTGAAATGCTCAAATATCACAATTTCAATCTTGTTACACCTATTGACAATCCTATCCAATTATTCTTCTTCACTATATTACCAGGTTTATATCATCATTCTTCCTCAGACACATGTCTCATTCTGCTCTATCAACTCACACTGTAAGCACCTAGAACCTCTCCTTTTTTTGCAACTGTGGACACGCAGCAGGATTCACCCATACAATCTTCTTATATAACTTCCACTGCTAATATTACTGCACTTCCAACAGATGATTCTTCCATACTTCAACAACCACTTACTCCCACCCCATACAGAGTAATAAAATAACTAACTACTAAGGCTACAAATAATGACAAAGCAATTCTCCAATCACTAATAAGTTTTTATTAAATAAATACATTTTAAAAAAACCCCTCTGGATGACCTTGACCCACTTCCAAAACCCACCCATCACTGTCAAAAAACCCCAGCCCCTACAACAGTTACAACTGCTGACCTTGACCTGGACCAGGAGTGCCCAAACCCCACTACTTTTGTGCCTATGTAAAATTAACGACTTAATGTTCTTATTTATTTGCTATTATTTATTATTATATTTTGATTTATTATTATTTATCTCGGAGGAATATAACAAAATATGTAAAAATTATTTTAAATAAAAACCATTTTAAATGTAGTAGCAAAACAATTTAAAAAGAGATAAGACTTTTTATTAAAAACAAAAATATATTTTCAACAAAAGAGACAAGATGTTTTCTCCGAATGGCAAAATCAGAATTTCAGTTAAAAATAGAACTTATTTCAAAAGGAATTATAGTATATACTTTTTATTTTTAATGTTAATGTTTAATGTTATAATTAAATATCATACTTTACTAAATAACTAGCCATAAAAAAAAACAACTATTGATTTTCATTTTAGAATTTGGTTACTTTTTCTTTTGTCGGTTCACAATAATGTTGTTTAAAATTGAGACTAAAATATTTAGTTAATGATTTTTTGGTTATTCGTACATACTTGGACTATCAATTTTTAAACTGTTATAAATTATACATTTAACTACATTTATGAGAAAAAATAATAAAAATATATTTATTTTTTATGAGAAAAAAATCAAATATAACAGAATTTTCTTATTGTCAAAAACGTACTATATGAACGATCAGTATCTTGGACCTGGACTCAATGCTTATGTAGTTGTTTTTGATTAGTTGCTCTGATGTATAGGTCATAAAGGAAGAAGGTTTATTTTATAATGGTGGACTTGATACAATAAACCAACAAAGGCAAAACACCCAAACACCCTCCCTTGTGATGCTGTCACGTTGTATTCTCTCTAGATTATCCGTTACGCCCTTTCTTCGTGGTTTGTTTTAAAAGAGCAAACAACGAACAAACAAGTTTTTAGTGCTTCTGGGTACTTCTTTCTCAGTGAAAAAATGAGACTGTCTCTTGTTTATTTTATCACTTGGTATCACTTTTTTAATAGCAAAACAAATAAATTTTTCAAATGTAAATGTCGTAATTCATGGTAATAAATCATTTAGTTATAAATTTTGTAAATTTTTTTATAGAAATACATTTATGAAACTATTTATATCCATTAAATAATTGCCATATAATCTAAAATTATTCTTGTGTTTTGATACTGCAAAAGAACATTGTATATTCTTTAAGACAATTTAATAGTGTAACTATAATTTTAAATAGATTAATAGAGCTGTATATTGAAAAAAATTAGACGGAATAAATTAATTTCCTAGTGTAGATAAAAGATCATGTGAATGGAAATGTAGTGCATTTTAATAAATGAAAAATGTGATTGAAACTAAGTCGTAATTGAATATATTACCATTATAAATTTGACATATAAATGGAAGATATATTAACTACACTACTACTTTCTAAACATACTTTAATATAAAAATATTTGAGATATATTTTTTATTTCATTTTAATTACAATAAATAAAACGTTATAAATAATCGTTGAGGAATATAAATTAATTTAAAGTCCTATAAACTTGTTAGGACTACTATTTGTCATTTACGATACAAATGTATCTGTTTTATTTAAATTATTATTGTAATGTGGCTTTTTTAACTATATCACTATATCACTATCTTGAGACAGGGACCTTACATAGTGGGTATTTTAACCTGAATATGAATGAGGGATGAGTGTAGGATGGTTGTGGCTCGATCTTGTAGTCTTGTTACTGATTAAGGCCTAGCATTGTCATTACTACCATCTTTAGTAACGGAGTGTTACATTTAAAATATATATTTGAGCAACAGAACTTAAGGTAATGTATTTACTCTATTTATTATTTACCTTTAAATTTTCATTTAAAAATTATAGGTTAACCTTGCACCGTTTCCACCAGTAACTAAGAACTATTGGTTTATTCTCAAAATGGTTAAGTTTGTTTGAAATTATTAAAATCCAAGCTATTTTTTGTTAAGAATTACCATACTTCTATAATGTCATTTACGTGAATTTCACTAAGACCCATATTGTTGATGAGGAGGATAATCTCGAGTGAATGGAACTATAAACAGAACAAAAAACTAAATAATGTATTTAATTCCCTCGTATTTCATTGTTTGTCGAACAAAACCAGGAAAGCAAACTGAATTGAATTGAACTACATAAAGAAGATCCATTGTGTTGAACTTTACAGTTGAGTGAACTCTATTCGGGCAAATGGATTTGTAGGATTGTTTGTAAAATAATAACTCCAAAAGTAAATTCCATTTAACAAAATATAACTTTTACTGATTTAATGTCGGTTTGATTTAACAATACATTGGTCTTTGGCCATTACTGATCAGGCTTTAATGTACTTACAAATAAGTGTGTTTATTTAGTCCTTTTACAGAGTTTTAGCTTTCTTATGTCAACAAAATAGTTTTTGAAATACGTGATTTTAAGTGTACATCTATTAATTTTTTATTGTTATTTTTTAATTTTTGGGCAAACTTTTATTGTTGATTGTTTATTTATAGAATGTGTGTCTCTTTATTTATAGAATTTTAACAAACGAAATGTAATTATTTTCTTCACGCACAGTTTACCATGATATTAGAAATGTTAAAGTGATCATAATTTTTTAAATCGAATATTATATTTGATTTACTGTAAATTGCAGTAGTTTTGATAAATATAAATCTACAAATTATTTGAATATTTAAAAGAATTAACAGTATGGTCACATCCCTTTGATTCAGGTTACAGATATTAGAAGCAAATATAGCAGTGATTGCCTTCACCGAAACATACAATTTGATCAGCAGCTAAACAAAAATTATATTGACAGATTTATGATGCCAGTCCGTTACCAAGAGTACATTGCTGGCAAACATTTTTCAAATAATTAGTTTTACAAAAATTAAAACAAAACACATTGTCTAAATAGAATATCCGTTATTTTACTATTTTAAAACCATCTACGCAACATATAAAAACAAATTGAATTCTATTTGAAACAAATAATCATTTTATCCTAAGAAGATTAAATATTGTTAGATATACAATATATCTTTAAAACGTGTACAACTTTTAATGAGCCTGTTACATGAGCTTTGTTAATGGGTATGTGTTTCTAAACAATAAGTGTCCTTAATGTTTGATTTTAATAACAACTGTAACGAAATATTTGGAATAAATTTGTCAGCTGAAGATCAACACATATACTGAACATTTAAAATATAACCATGTTTCAATATATGTAATATTATTTTTAATTAAATCACATTAAATTTCAGATCACATAGAATAAAATAGATTTATATTAAATGGTCCTAGTTAAAATACACACAAATTACTTACTGAAATAATAAGGTATTCACGAATAAATTATGTAAAATAAACTTAAGGATTTTGTCATATTACCAACGTTGAAAAAATATTAGAATGTTTTATTGTTTAGTTATCTTTTAAATGTATATCACACCAACTGTCTGCTCATTAAATAAAATTTTATTCTAAATAGGAATATAAATTCGAAATTTTATTACTTACCTAAGTAATTACCGCCTATCCATTCATTATGAAAAATATAAAATAATAACAAATGCCGATATTCTTTTATAAAATTGAAAACCATCAGGTAAACACACGTAAAGAAATCCAGTGAGGCATGATACACTTTGTTCTTTAACGTTACTATTTTATACTGTTGGCCATCATAATCACTGCCTTTCTCTCCTTGTGGTTCTTTAAGGCTCAATCTGGCCTCACGCAAAAGCGCCGAGAAAGAAAATTTGTAATTCCTTTATATTATTACATTAAATAAGCATTTTTGAATTAAACACTGCATGAATTTATCATAGGGAAAACGAAACTACTGTTAATTATTAATCGCTCAATAAAAATAAACATATGTGAAAAACCCCTTTTAAGTGTTTTAAGAGATTTGTATTTTTTATTTGCTCCAGTGTCTTTTACTGGATTTTTTTTTTTTTTTTTTTTTTTTTTTTTTTGAGGGAGAGGCAGGGAAAATGCATTACGCACACAGGTGGCCAGCCTGTAGTGTGGGACTCCCCTAAAAAACGGGTTTACCCACTAAAAAACCTCCTCTACTCTTTAGGATTCTAACCTGGAATTGTTTATCACATTACGTCAGGCTAGGCCTAAATTTGGCTTACGCCCATGAGGCTCGCTCCTTATCCAGCTGTTCGGTCAAGGGATCTGGGCCACTTCGTGGTCCAAATCGGTTTTCTTTTCCAGGAGGATACCCCGGACGAACTGTGACAAACAATCCCAGTTGCCCTCATCCTCCATAATCTTTTGGCAGACCGTGTCCACCGAAAAAACACCGAGTTTTCTTGTGGCCTCCAGGCGGGGCCTTTCCCAACGCGAACAGCGGAAGAAGGTGTGTTCCGCGTCATCGGGAACGCCCGGGCAGTAGATGCAATCCGGTGAACCGGTCTTGCCCATCCGGTTCAGGTACGACTTGAAGTAGCCGTGACCTGTCAGGAACTGCGTGAGGTAGTAGTCCACCTCGCCATGCCGCCTTTCCACCCATGGTTGGACCTGCTCGATGAGTCGCGCAGTCCATCGTCCTCGGGTGTCGTGCTCCCAGCTGTGTTGCCACTGCTGGAAGGTTCGGTAGCGCTCTTCGGTTCTTGCCGTGTCCTTGCCGATCTCGCCTTGTCTCTGGTAAATCGCTTTCCTCTCCCCTGCCAAGAGCTTGACCGGGATGACTCCGGCGACCACCAGGACGGCAGGCTCGGACACTGTCCGGTAGGCGGAACACACCCGGAGCGCAGCTTGACGCTGAACCCGGGCGAGTCGCAACCTGTAGCACTCCTTATCTAGAGCGCCTGCCCACACCTCTGCCCCGTAAAGGAGCACGGACTGGACCGCGGACATCAACAGACGTCTTCTGCTGGATCGGGGACCCCCGACATTGGCCATCAGCCTACTAAGGTAAGTGACTACCTTAGCGGCCTTGTCCGCCGTACGAAAGATCTGATCCCTCCAGCTAAACTTGGTGTCCACCATAACCCCGAGGTATTTGGCGGCACGAGTTGATGTGACCACCTCCCTTCCCACTCGGAGTGGGACGACGGTGTCGATCCTCTTCTTCGTGAGGATCACAATCTCCGTCTTACTGAGAGCAAGCGAGAGACCGTGATCGGACATCCAGTTGTTGACCACCCGCATAACTCGGTTCAACTTCAGTTGGGCCAGCTCAACGTTGCGTGCAGCAATGAGAGCTGCAACGTCATCGGCGTACCCAACCAAAGTGGTTTCCTCAGGCATCTCGGACCTCAGGAGGCTGTCATAGGCAACGTTCCAGAGATCCGGGCCGAGTATTGAACCTTGTGCGGCACCAGAAGTGACTTCCATCGTCCGCGTTCCGTCCCTCGTGTCATAAATCAGGCTTCGAGAGCGTAGATAATCCTCGATGAGCCGCAACAGATATGCAGGAATACGAAAGGTGTTGCGAAGCGCATCCAACATATCGACCCACCTTGCCGAGTTGAAGGCATTCTTGACATCAAGCGTAACAAGAAGCACTACTCGGCGGGAGAAATGGTTGTGGCTCTCGGCTCTCTCCACAGCTCTCTGAACTTCGGTGACAGCGTCGATCGTTGACCGTCCCTTTCTGAAGCCGTACTGACGGGGGCATAAGTCCCCGGCAGCTTCCACGGCAGAAGTCAGGCGGGAACGGATCAGCTTCTCGAACAGCTTCCCAGCCGTGTCCAACATGCAGAGAGGCCTGTGGGACGACGGCAGCTCGGGATCACCTTTGCCCTTGCTGATCAGTACAAGCCTGGCTGTTTTCCAGGGAGCCGGAAACACCCCTTCTACCAAACAGGCATTGTACATTTTCAACAACAAGTCAGCGTTGATTGAAAATACTTTCTTTAAAGCCTCACTGGGAATCCCGTCCGTGCCAGGAGCCTTGTTACTCTTCAGGGAGAGAACGGAGGTTTCCAGCTCCTCGAAAGTGAAGAGTGGAACGTCCTCTACCCGTCTGAAGTCAACCGGCGGTCGCTGTGGATGTTCAGGAAACAACGCAGCGACGATCCTCCCCATGGTGGCGCCCTCCATGATGGAAGGTGGAGAGCGGGCGCCGAGTTTCTGCGTTACAAGTTTGTAACCCAGGCCCCACGGGTCGGAGTCAACGTCGTCACGAAGTCTCCTCCAGCTATTCGCCTTGCTCCTGTTGATCGCCTGGCGGAGAGATTTTCTCGCAGCTTTATAGGCCTCCGACTTACGAACTCTGTCTGCGGGAATTCTCGCTCTAGTGGCGGCTCGTCTAGTTCTTAAACATGTTCTTCTGAGTTCCGCAATCTCTTCAGTCCACCAGTAAACGGGTTGTTTGTCGCGTCGGGGTTTCCTTTGCGGCATAGACTGGTCGCAGGCCGAGACGATCAGTTCCATCGTGGATGTTACTAGTGCCTCAGCCCCAGCCTCACCAGGATTCCCCTGCGCTCCCCGAGAGATGACTTCGGTGAACTTAACCACGTCCAGTTTGTTGGTGTTCCACCGGCGTGGCCCTTCCCGAGATGCGGAAACTCGACGATTTTCCTGATCATGCAGATCAAACACGATGTATTGGTGGTCGCTACCCGTGTAGTCCTCCACAACCCTCCAGCCAGAGATCCTCGGAAGGAGCGACTCAGACGCAAAGGTGACGTCAGGGATCGTGCCTCTCTGCCCGGGGCGCCGAAAAGTAGGTGTGTCGCCCTGGTTGAGGACGACAAGACCGGCCCTGGCGATGAAATCCAGGATGTATTTCCCCCGGGAGCTGGTAGAGGGCATTCCCCACTCGACGGCCCTGGCGTTGAAATCGCCACCAACGACGACATGCCCGGTGGTGCAAAGAACGCACTCCTCTAGGCTATCTATCTTGTCGCGGAAGTCCTGGACGGCCTCGTTGGGGGTGAGGTAGCAACTGAAGATTGTCACGTCCCTACACCTAACCCAGGCAAATCCTCGGCCGCGACCATGAATCCGCACCAAGACATCCCGCGTATTACGCGCCCAAAGTGCAGCAGTACCGAGGCTGTCGGAGATCCAAGTGTTTGGGTCTCTGTCCCGATACTGTTCGCTGATAAGGAGCGCGTCAGCACCAAGTTCTCGGGCGAGCTGATCTAGAAGGTTATCAGCTCCCCAGGATCTATGAAGATTGGCCTGGAGGATGCGAATTACCGGCCGCTGCCTTTTGCCTGTTCAAGTGCGGTTCTGAAGGCACCGCACTGACCAGACCCGGGTAAGTGACCGAGGGCACTGGAGCCTAAATCCTTGCAGAGGAAGCAGGAGGGGCTCGAGGAACATTCCTTGCGTTTGTGGCCGTGGCTTCCACACTGGAAGCAGTTGGCACTCCTGTCGGGCCCTTTACAGTTTCGGGAGGAGTGGCCGAAACCGAGGCAACGAAAGCATCTCGAAACTACCACCCTCCGTTTGAGCCTGCAACTGACCCAACCGACTCTGAGGTGCTGAAGGCTAAGCAGCTTATTGGCGTGCTTTTCGCCCATCTCAGCAACAGCCATCCGGAGTTGACTTCGGTTAGGCTTTGTCAGCCATACCCTCACTCCATCAGCCGGTATCTCCGGGAGTGCCACCTGGATCGCACGGGTCACCTCGTCTTCGGTGGAGAGGGCATCAAGGTCCCGAATCTCGACCGAACACTTCGGTTCTAGGGCCTTGATGGAGCCTTTGTCCCCAAGTGCAGTCTTGAGGGAAGCGGCAAAACCGATCTTGTCACTCGACTTCCCCAGTTCGAGGAGGACATCCCCGTTCTGGGTTCGCCGAATAGACTTGATAACGGTGTCGGTCTCTTCCGGTTTGGCCTGCGATCTAATCTGACCCAGAACATCGGCAAAAGATCGCCCCCCTAAGGGCTTAATCAAGATTGCCTCCTTCCTGGGCTTCTTAGGCCTGGGTTGTTTAGGCTTTCTGACAGACTTGCCAGAGGCCTCCCCAACCGGGTTTGAGACTTGCGTCCGCTCCACCCTCGACGCACTTTTCGAAGCTGCCTCCGCTTGCTTCTGCCTCCTCCTTTCTTTCTTAGACAGGCGCGTCTTCCAGCCCCCCAAAGGTGTCGAGGCAGAGTTTTCTGCCAAGGCAGGATTAGCCGCCGGAGCAGGAACCTCTGCAGGAGTAGCCGCTGGAACAACGACAGCGCCCGGGATGGAATGAGCAGCCGGGACAGGAGATGTCTGCGATGATGCAGTGACAAAAACCGGCCTCGGCGCCAAGTCCAACTCCCCGAGCTCAGGGCTTCCCGATGATGAACCGCTCTGCCTCTTCTTTCGCTTTCTGGCTTGAGTCTGGGACTCAGCCAGATGTGCTTGAGGCGAAGCAGAGATGACTCGGTTCGTGACATCGCGCTCCTGTTTCACTGCCTTTAGCCTGATTTTCCGGCATTCCTCGATTTCGTCTAGAGAATCTTCGAGTTTCGGAATCCCCTCTTTTATGGCCTTGTTTACGTTCTTTTGAATTAAGAGGGCCTTGGCCATCTCCTTCAAAAGAGCTTTCATCTTCTTCAGACATGAGTCCTCCTCCTCGTGGGCGTCGTCCTGCTGCTGCCGAAGCATTTGCAGCTCGAATGCCGCACGAAGAGGGCTCTTCCTGGGAGGTATTCCATCGAGCCTGGCTTTTGAGGTTTCTGCCTCGGTCACCTTCATCGCTAGATTGACATCCACTTTCTCCTTTTCAGGCTCGGACGACGATCCGGCGTCACTTACCGTCTTGAACGGTGCCGGTGGGGGGGAGGTTTTAATTCCCCCTGTCGGCGTCCCAGTCTTCGAGGTCGGAGACCTCTGCACAATAGAGCTTCGCCTAAAAGCGGCTTGCTCATTCTCCTTTACGTTCTTCGTGTTTCGGTTGATAAAATCCATGCTTTCATGTCACCAGCGCATCGTGCGGCAAGGGGCGGCCCTTCATCGGCCGAGAGCGGGTACACCCTCGGAGGTCTACCCCCCGTAGGAGATAAGACACTCCTACCCCAGGACTCTGGGGCCCGAACCTCCGTTTGCCCAGCACCGATACACACAAGGTGCCGGACGTGCTGGGGGTCGCACCGTGGCAATGCAGAGTCCGATCCCTGCATCCATGCCGCACTCCCTGACTAAGGTCCGAAGCGGCTGGCTTCTGACGACACACTGGAGGAGACCATCGGCAGTGCGAGGCACACATCAGTCCCTGCAACACAACAGGGACACTCCCAGGACCCCCCAGCATGCGCCGGTCGAAAGAAGGTGGAAAGACACCCTTGATTCGGGGTCGAAAAAAAGAAGGTGAGCAAGGTTAGCTCAGGAAAGAATAAAGACGGTGAGCTAAGACCTGAAAGATGAGAATAATGGCCTTAGCTCGGGAAGAACTGTGAGGAGGGTCTCACAGCTTGGCTCAGGTACCCCGGGGTCGCCAAGAAACACCCGTACAGTGGAAAGCCCACTGCCCCTGAGGGCTGTGTCTTTTACTGGATACAGAAGTAGGATTGAGTAGTGATGTAACCAGTTAAAATATTTTATACGAGCCATAATTTGTTAAAAACTAACTTAAATCAAGATAGTTATACTGTAATTACATCAATTCAGTACATGCATTCTTCTGGATAAAACATCACTTATAACAATTGTGCTACATAATGGAATAAAATTGGAAGTAGATAAAACTGATTTTAAAAAGTGAATGCATCTGCAATCTTATCTGACGCGAATTAAATAAATGCTCGGAAAAGATTCATACTTCGAGAAACAAGATTATGCAATAAGAAGATCCAGTATCATATTCAGGATTTGGAATTTGGCTGTGAATAAAAAGACTGTGTTTGTTTTCTATGTCAGTGCTCATTTTGTGATACTTTACTATTTGAATCTGAAATATTTTTACACGATATTAGAAGTATCTCTAATTTTGTTCAGATTATATTTTAATTTAAAAATTTTCACATTTAAGGAACTTATATAAAAACTACTATTTCTAAGAGATTTTTTAAATATTTTTAAATTGTATCTCGAAATAATAATAACGATATCCGTTATGAATAAAAAATTAGCCATATGTTCTGAATAATATTTATTGTTTATATTTCCTTGAATGATAAAAGACATTGATATCTTTACAAAACAGTTTTTAAGTTGAATATATAATGTGTTGACCTATTTTTCTTAGATTTTAATTTTGGCTTTGAATTAAAAATCATTCATTGGGTTTTCTTATTAGCGGTTGTCCCTTATTACAACAAAAAATCCTTAAAGTATAAAATAAAATTAAAATTATAAATTCTTATATTTATTTTATTATAATTTATAAATTGACATTTTTTTGTAAAAGAAATATTGACGTAATAACCAAGCAATTAACCAAAATTTTGTATTTTTTAAGTCTGTTAAAAAATGTTTTGTATAAATGAAAAATGAAAACATTTTATATCTTACACTACAGTATACACTATTTTTTTTTTTTTTTTTTTTTTTTTTTTACTTTAAACACTGCTAGCTCATATAAGGGAATAGTGCCATTCTAAACAGTGAGGCCTTATGCATATTGGCAATGTGCCGGGAAACGCAAAGTTGATGAGGGTATTGCAAATAAAAACCGGCTCTGTGACAAAGTTTGGCTTTATAACAGGATGGTGTTTTTAACGTTTATCGAGAGCGGCAATTATATGAAAGTTTTTGAAATATACATATAATCTTGCTTTATAAAAATATTTGTAAATTTATGTGTCTTTTCAAATGTAGGCCTATTTAATAGTGAAACGATTTTTTAAAATAATTTTATTAAAATAAAAATTAAAAAAACATGTATGATAAACTGATTATACGTTAATTTGTAAAGCATAATGTTGAACTCTGATCAGGGTCCACACCTTGGGAACAAAACATTGTTCCATACGGGTGCCATACGTATAACAAGGTAGATCTGGGGAGCAAAAAAGACTTCTGAAAATATAGTGAGAGTTGTAGGATGGGGAGGAAGTCTTTGAACTTCGTCATTTATCAGACGTAATCAGGAGGCAAGTCAATAGTTGTGATGTAACTGGGCAAGAACGGATTAAAGATATCGAAATGATACTCAGGCAGATTCGTGAGGTGATGGCTCTTCAATGGAACATTAGTATTAACGTTTGAACGGGAGTCGGTAAAGTTGGAGAAGCCTTGATTGCCATTAAAATGGTCTTTACTACCCTCATCGCTGCTCTAAAAGAAGGTTGTTGGATGGTGGATTGAAACAGTCAGGGATCACCGTAGTGAGGTCCTCACGTGATATGGCAAATAATGGCCTTGAAAGGTTTAAAAAAGGTGATGAAGAGGGTTGAGAAGACACAATGATTTCTTCACCTTCAAAGAAAAGGAAGGAGAGTAAGAAACTAGACAAGGGTGCAAGAGCCTGATAAGTCGGGAATGGATTAGTGACAAATCCAGCTCAGTCTCCCACAATTCTTAACAGTGGCTTCACAAAAGAGAAAATAATGATCACAGCTTTAAACTCAATGACCATACCCAATCTTGAGCCTCTCAACTATAAACGTGGTAAAAAAATTAAAAATTAAACGGCTGCAGTTAAGGTGACGTTTACTTGTGCAAAGGTGAAGAATGTTATCATTTTTAACCATTTTAAGGAAGGTCCTACACCCTTGTTGTAGGGAACGTGAGGAGCTACATACATCCTGAGCAATCAGGCTTCAAAAAGGTTCAATGGCTCAAAAAGATCTATGATGGGGGAGTGCTCATTAATCTAGGTTATGGTTGTGGTCAACATTCAGGGAAGACCAAACTGGGAGAGTGCGACAAGCTTAGGAGCTTCAGTCGTCACTCTCGTGTGAACATCATGAATTCCGATTCGTGTACCACACAAAAGAGTTGATGAATTCTCTCAAGAAATATTTTGGAAATAGTCTGGAAGACTTTAAGGTCTTCTTGAGTAGACCTAGTGTGTGTAAAAAACGGTAGCTGATGGCTGATCGTGACATCACCAATGGCCAAAAGGTTTTTAAAAAGGTGAAGCTCGAGGTTGGCTAATAATACACTGGGTGAGAACCCGTGTATAAGTCCACGGTGCTTCCATCAAATGTTATATAGTTACTATCGCATGGAGTGTAAGGAGTGTAGAAGAAAAGCGCTCCATAGATGTGGAGGTGCTGGCCACAAGTCCCTCTGTTGTGACTAGGCAGATTCCTGTGAGGCATGAATATAGGCAAATGATGGATGTCCGTCAGACCATGTTCAAGGTTCCTTAGCTTGACAGATCTTAAGAGAAAATATATTTTCAAGAAGGAACGGTAAACGTGGAGATTGAGGGTAACTCAAGAAAACTTCAATTCAAGTATTGCGTTAAACCGTCGGTGGACCTAATTGTTTGCGAGAAGGGCACATCTCTTGTCATTGCAGGTGGTTTTATTGGCCACAAAATCTATTACGGCTCATTAACCGTATCACATGGGTTGCGATAAGGTAGCCTGACCCACGTACAGTCCCTTGGGGAGGTTTGAAAAGCTGAAATTATACCTAGATCTTCGGAAAACGGGGCACATTCGTGAGCTGCTTTTCCCAAATAACAACACCCCACGATACAATGAAAAGTTGGTTGTGATTAAGAAAATTCTTAATACCTGCATCATGGCTGGTAATTTCAATGTCAAAGCAAGAGAGCTGGGGATAGTACACAAAAACACTCGATTAAGGTTTTTGTTTGAAGTGGCATCAAGTTTGAGATTTTTGACAATGGACTAAGAGAACACTCAGACTACTTATCGGATTTGAAACCTGGGTTTGATAAATCAATCCACAATGTAACCTTTATCTCGCCTATAAGACCATGAAGGTTTAACATTCAACTCTGTGGCCCTTATTACGATTAATAAACAGAGGCTGGCAAATTTCATTCAGAACGGCGTGAAAAACTTCTCCTAATATATATAAAGCAAGTGGGGAAGATGCAGGGGTGCTCACACAGAATGCTTGTTTTAAAGAACGTGTTATGTGCCAATCCATCTCAAGAATGCACGAGAAAGGAAAGGCCCGGAGTACAGATGAAATGACAATATCGCAGAGCTGATGTGAAACACAGGGCTAAAACTCAGATGGCAAGCCTAACGTTTGTGGGACGGACTCGAAGTAGTTGTGAAGTCAGTATAGTACAGAGACGCAAAAAGGGATCTGCTCAAAGCAATCTAAGAACGAAAGTCTCACTGTTTTGACATTCTTTGCGGGGATGTGAAAAGACAACACTGGGAACAGATATACAAATTTTTCATGAATAAACTCACATAGGGTCCTGGGTATGTTTATAAAAAGCTGATTAAATGTGAAAATTCCTAGACAGACACATCCTATATCACAAAGTTAGAGTTTCTCAAGCCCTACGGATTGACATTGAAGAACCTCAGTAGTTTAAGCTACAGAAAGTGAACTGAGGTGGAAGCTCAACAAAGAACAAAAGGGCCAATAGGCCGGAAGGAATACAATAAAAAAAATATATAAAATAAAACTGAAGCTGGCGGGGAAGCGTTGCCGTCAGGTTCCTATGACTATCTACAATATCTGCTTGAAGGCGGAAGTTTCCACATTTTGGAAACAGACCAAGCTCGTTCTGCTGAACAACAATCTGTTACCATCTGAGGCTCCATCATCTTACCTTTTCTTGTGTATGCTCGTCACGGCGGAATAAACTGTTTACAAGCTGTTGAAACAGCTATAAATTCGGCACAATTGAGCGATATTCTTGAATCACCGGAGTGAATTCCGAGTATTCTGGGTTCTTCTTAGTGATGATGATGACTATCTGGCTAAGGGGAATTTTGGTAAAATCCATTGATTTTGGGTAGCCCAAGGGTGGAAGTTAGATCCAGATCTCTGTAATATATCTTACGACACTTATCCTTCATGTGAATACCGTGTGGAACGTTCCTCTTAGGATAAGCCGTCCATATAATGGCGTTTATCACTCAACGAACCTTTTACTTGGCCCAATGTCATTGGAGCCAGGTAATTTCAATAAGTTAAAAGTTATCAATCAAGTCAAATTAATAGGATACCCTTTTTAAATTAAAAACTGTTTAACCCAGTAACGGTTAAGACGAAGAAACTCCTACGTAAACGAAAAGATTCTTGTTTGAGGTAGCGTTTGCAAAAATAAAGAGTTTCAGGTAATAAAGAGTTAAATATTGATATTCTACACTTTAAAAACACTTTTCTGAAGTGAACTCAGTTTTGACAACCACGGTTGTCACGGAATTGGCACCATTGCTCTTATAAGACCTAGGTTACTTGTCCCAATACTACAGTCATATTGGTGGTGTTGGTCATTTTAGGAGACACATCTATTGATTTTCTAGCTCAAGGAAAAAAATCAATTTAATCTAGTGTGCCAGAAGTGGAACGGACAGAGTCAACCGAGCTTTATTTTGTCAATACTAAGTCAGAAAAGTATTGATGGTTGTCTCGAATGACCCACAAAATAAAGGACAGCCCGGTTTTCAATGAACCCAAATGAAGACCAATTACAAGTAGAGGCTACATATTGCGACGTTGGAATGATCGGGTCAATTGCAATGGCTTAGTGACCGGGCAAGTAGTGTTTTACAGGATTGCTCAGCCATGTGTGGGACTAATTTCACAGCACGGGGCTCATAAGTTTAGATTCCAACCGTTTTTATACGGCGTTGACAGTGTACTACATTGAGATTTTCACTCGTCCTAAGCGGACAAAATAATTCAAACCATTCAAAATTGCAAATTATCAATCAATCAAAAATATAAAGTTATAATCAACCTTCCAGAACCAAACGTATTCGCCACAAGTAATTATTACAAAATTCTGAAATATCCAATTATAAATTAAAATGTTTTGTAGGTGTAACAAAACAACAAATTTATTATTTTCATGTTATGAGAGAAAATATTAGAGTATTAGTTAATACGTTGTCATGATAGTTGAAAAAATCTATGTCTTATGAATGTTTCAAGAAAACCGCGCAAAAAACAGAAATTAAAATATATGAACACAACTGTTCTAAAAAATAAACAGATAAAACTTTTTTGCACATTAGATAAAACTTATCATCCATCCATATTTTCAATGCATTGAAGTCTTGTATATTGGTGTCAATCGTAAAATTTTAGGGAAATCGGAGTAAAAGAAAAGAATTTTTGACAGTTTCAAACATGACCCTTGAAATTCCGTTATGCCTTAGAGGTAAGTAATGCGCACAATCACATCAGACGTGAGGATAACTCTACCTCTTACCTCCTGGGAGCATCCCGTCAACAAACCGTGTTTGCTCACGGTTAACTAGGGTTTAATCACGCTCATTTCGTTTTATGCAATATTTTCTACTTCCTTTTTAAATTTCTACATGAAATATTAAAAATATTTCCCACATTCTGCTGTTAGACTAGGGTAACATTTTCCTCTTGGAATAAAATTGAACTGTGAATACACAGTAAGAAGGACACACGAACAAGGTCTTTTAAATTATTCATACAACACAGATCTTTTAGATAATCTTCCACCTAGATAATATCATTAAGTGAGAGCGTGTGGTCAGTTACACAAGTGGAATCCTTTATGAGTTGGATAAAATTACTTAAGAACGGTTGCAGATAATTGCAGTTAATTTACATCTTGTTAAAGAGGCTGACATGAAAATCACACTGCTGTGCTATCAATGCGAATCTTGTGGTATAATGTGAATAATATAACAAGTTGTTATGAACTGAAACATTAAATAAGGTATTTTCAATCCAAAAATAAAACATGAAACCTAGTTCTTAACATGGAAAATTAGACAACCTTTGTATGTAGACAAAGATGATTCCTGTTTAATACATTTTATTAAATTTTTAATGTAAGAAGCTTACTTATTTTCATGAATGTTTTAAAAATTAAACATGTTTCTCTTTAATTGACCAATGAAATGATTCAAACAAGAAAAACTGATAAGTAACATTTTTATTTTCTCTAAAAACAATGTATTTCCGTATACTCCTTATAAACATGCTAACATGCAGTGATGAAAATCATAGCATGTAAATATTTATCTATTAATTGTTTTAATAGCGAACAAATGTATCTCCACATATACCAGCAAAATGTCTGTTAAATTCAAGTCTCCAACAATTGGAAAATAAAATAAAAAAATTACGCTTAAAAAGGATGAAAAAGTGACTTTTATGAGGGTACTGCAAACAAATAATGCGGGATGTGACGAAGTCAAGCTTGATGACACGGCCGGCGTTTACTGACGTCGACGGTTTTCACCCTCTAAAGTGAAGTTTTCGACAGTTTAAATATCCATTGCTGATGTCATGACATATTTTAATTCAAACTTTAAATTTGTTCCACTTTGGCATGAAACATATTAACAAGTTCTTTTTCTATTAAGATAGTTCGTTATCACTTGAGTACATTGGTTATTATGAAGTTCCTAAATCACATTAAAATGTTTAAATGATTCAAGCTATGTTTTATTATGGATCTAAATGTTCTCTACTAAGGTAACGGGGATAATCAATTTCTTTGTAAATTATTTGTACATTCTTGCCAACACATCGAAATTTGATATACACGGAAATTCCAAGGCCATCCATGGGTAATGCCAGATGTGACACAAACATAAATATTTTGTATTTTTTTGCTACTCAAAACACGTTGTAAAAGTGTTTAATTTTGTGCTCAAATGAAAGAGTATTTCTACAAAAACAGCTTACATTGCTTTAGGCATGAAGATTCAGTAAATATTATCAAATTGACAGACTAATAAATCGTTACAGGAAAATAAACAATTTTTCGATGGAATTTTGGTATATTTTCTATTTCCCCATAAAATCCATGGGGATGAGAGTATGTAGGTTTGCCGCCATAATATGGGTTTAGTTGGTAAATATAAGTTGAATCCTACCTAGTGATTGTACATACCAAATTTTATAAGGTTATGGTGTTCTGTTTATTTTCCCCATAAACCCCATGGGGGTGAGTATGTAGGTTTGCCGCCATATGGGTTTTGTAAGCAAGTATAAGTTAAACCTTATCTAGATAATGTACATACCAAATTTGATTAAGTTATGTCAATAAATAAGCAAGATATAGGCTTTTCTTGATTTCCCATAAGAATAACATGGAAAACACATTTTTTGATTTTAACCGTAACCAGTTATGCTAAGATAAAAATTCAAAATACCAAATTGTTTGTTTTTTTAAGCTCTTTTAAATGGTTTCAGTTAAAATTGTTGAATTTTAAAAATTAAGGTCGAAAAATGCCAAAAACCCATTTTTAACCCTTTTGAAACCCCATAAAACCCCGTTCCAATGGTCCGATCATTCTGGTTCGCGAACTCAACCTAGTAGATGCTGGCTTACACCCCTGTACCAAATTTCATCAAATTCGGAGGTTCCGTTCAAAAGTTATCGTGTTCACGGACACACACACATATATATATATATATATATATACATATATATTAATTTGAACGAACGGTGTTTTGGCTTCTAGGGACCTCAAAACGAAAAAGTATCATGGTCCCGGGCTTAGGTCTTACCGTGACTACTACCGTAATAGCGTATTCCCTATAGGGAAATTCGCTAACAACAAATGGATAACATTTTCAGAAGAAATTAAATGAAAACCAACTTGAATGGGACCCAAATAGAATAAACTAATTTGTTAGTGTAACACACTGTTTGATTCGTTCATCTAAGGTTCTTTTAAATCAAATTGTCAGCAACAGTAAACAAGGTTAATGTGGGGGATGGGGAGTCGATACAGCTCCCGGCTGCTGCTGATTTGAGCTGACAGAGCAATTTACGCTTGCTTTATTGATGGAGATTGCTACTTACGGTTTGTTATGTAAAACACAAAATTTTCCAGCTATTAATTTTTTAAATAAAACATGTTCAAGTGGTTTCTTTTACTCCATTATTAAATATAAAATCGCAAAACATTTATTGTTTTTGTATTGTGAACAAAATTATATTTGATGAGAAATGTGTTTTCCTTTTTTATAATCGAATGCCTACAACGCAAAATATTTGCATTTGCGTTCTAACATGTTAATAATTTTATATATTCCTTGGCGAAACAAGGCATACATATATATAGATAAAATTGATGATAATAATGATATTGTGGATGGTGTTCATCCATTATTTGTTCTCGTAATCAGATTTGTGTATTTAATTAATAATATTTACATTTCATACTATTAAACAATATTCAATGGAACATAAAGAGTAATGCATTGAAATAAAAAAAAAGTATTATTTGTATTAAAACACAATCAATGAAGAAGCTGTTTTGGCAACATAAATAGCTTTGATTTGAATCAGAATTTTTATTTTATAAAAAATGTGTCCAAATATTCTTTTTAATATTTGATTGATAAAAGTAGGCAAATTTGTTTCAAAATGGTATACTTGAATGACGGTTTTTTTCTTATTCACGATCTGATAAACTCTGGAAACTAAATTAGACTTTTCAAGTTCGATAAGTTACCAATCATCTTTTCCTCAAGATGGCTGTTACAAGGATTGTAACTTTATTTAGGACAATAAAGATCCTCCCATCCTAATCCAAAGTTTTTATGATAACTATTTCATTACCTTACAATAAGATGTAAGATATAGAGCTTTATTATTTCGCTACATTAATATTTACCTAGACCATATTAGGTACAATAAATGTAGGTCCTAGATATCAAAATTAGAAAGTTCTTAAGTTGGTATACCATTTATTTTAAAATGTGTTATACTTATTGTAAGTCGCTTTAAAACATAACTTTATGCAATAATTTTTATGTGCAATCAATTTGTTTTTTAAATTTATATGGTTTTAATTAGACCAACAAGTTATTTATTATTTTAACTTATTTGCATTGGAAAAGGAAATTTCTTCTAAAATGAGGTTATTTTCTTTTAATAATTCTCGTGTATATATATATTTTTAAATACATCTTTAATACATCTAGTTTTCTTTAAATGTAACCCATAATATTTAAAAACATGTTTATGAAATTTGTATATGAACTCAGAAAAAATAACATACCAATTACATTCTAAACCAAAATAAGTAGGTTTGAAGAAGATATTTGTTACTAATATATATTTCAGTATGAAACAAAACCGTACCA
The DNA here is from genome assembly GCA_030545055.2 of Neoaliturus tenellus. NCBI lineage: Eukaryota > Metazoa > Arthropoda > Insecta > Hemiptera > Cicadellidae > Neoaliturus > Neoaliturus tenellus. The sequence goes on from CM061533.1 coordinate 106,136,544, forward strand.
GTATTTGTGTATACATTTGCAATATTTACATAAAAGAGACACTTAATTACAACTAAATATCATTCACTGGGTAAAATTCGACCAAATGCAAGGTGGTGGACCCAATTAGTTTGAACAATATTTTATAACTTAAATCATGTCATTCCAGATTTAATATTCCATTTGTGATTAAAACAGCTGTCTAATGATTCACTTTATTCCCCTTCTTCTATAAAATTAACAATGAAACGTTTAAAAACCGTAGGGTGTAGCTTTGAGTACAAATGTAACTGTACAAATGTCTGAATATGCTTGAATTCGGCTATAAGATTCAGATCAGAAAAAAACTTTCAGCATTATATTTGTTATTTCTTGAAGGCCAACGTTTTGTGTGTGATTAAGCCATGAATGAAGTATAAGGGTTATAAAATCTGACCAGAGAAGTTAACTTTCTCAAGCAGAGTGGACCAGTTATGAATTCAGAGGTTTTGTGTCAAAATCTACATGAATAAGGCCTGATTTCACAATTAAATTGTATGATCAGGACAGTAAAAATTTAAATCATTTTTATGAGACTTCGCCTGAATTTATGACAATTCATACATGTGGATTAAGAATTGTTCATACTCATTTACCAACTTCCGATAACGCTTTACATTCATATACAACACTAATTGATCCAACACTAATGAGAATGGTCTTACAACGAGTACTTTTGATACATATTTTCAAATATTTATAATATAAATAAATGCTCATAAATTTATGTAATTTATAAAGATGCAAATGCAGACTATAAGGAGACATTGTTAGTTACTTATTTATTATTCATAACAAGACATTGTAAGTAATCACAAGGTAATAAATTATAAATGTAAAAAATAAATTTGCAAGTTAAGTGTTTTATAATTTCCATAGACAAACCCAAATAAGACTTAGAAGTGAGTAGGAACATTTCTAATTAACAGGAAATCGGCTTATCAGAACTCGGAGCGGGCACTACGAATTGTAAGCTGACCTATCTCCTTGACGGTTTTCATCATAATGAACTGGTGTTTTCAGACAAGTTATTAATATGATTTTTCAAGCAGTTTGTAACTTTATGAAAAACTGTTGTTTATTAATATGAGTATCAGGCTTTGTTACTAATCAACCGCTTTAATTCCTTAGTATGAAAACATAAAGCTACAAATAAATTTAGATAATTGTATGTGGTACATAATGTTCATAATATGTATTATTTTAAAAATGCATAGTCAGTTAAATGTTGGAATGTAATTAATGAGACAATATTTTAGCAATTCGTTGAATAAGTAGATCTTAAATAGTGTATTTTACCTTTATTTTTTTAGATCCTATAGAACGATTAATTACTCACAAACTCAATAATTAATATTAACTAACGATAAGTGTGATACTATATATGTCATTTGATATTCTCCGCCCAAAAATAAAAATGTTTTAGTAATATCATTGAAGGTTAAAAATAAAAATTTTCTATATACCTGATTGCCCTTTTATTTTAAATTATTTTGTGTAGAAATTCTAACTACTGATAATCTGTTAAATATGTTTTCCTCCTACTTTTAAATAATTTAATCTGCTTAATTAACTAACATAATGATAAATTAGGTCATACCTTGTGAAAAGTCATTGCAAGCCATAAAATTAAAACTGATCAAATTTGGAATTATAAATTTTTTCTGATTTAGTATGTATTTTTCTTAGGTGTAGGGACATGACTATTTTCAGTTGCTACCTCACATCTAACAAGGACGTCAAGGACTTCCATGACAACATGGTCAGCTTAAAGGAGTGCGTTATCGGCACCACCGGGCACGTCGTCTTTGGCAGTGATTTCAACACCAGGGCCGTCGAGTGGGTAATGCCCTCTACCAGCTCCCCGGGTTAGAGATACAACCTGGACTTCATCCCCAGGGCCGTTCTGGTCGTCTTCGACCAGGGGGACACATCTACTTTTCGGCAACCCGGGCAGAGATGGACGATACCCTACCCCCCGACGTAAATTAAGCGTCTGAGTCGCTTCTTCCGAGGATCTCTGGCTGGAGGGTCGTAGAGGACTACACGGGTAGTGACCACCAGTTTTTCGTCTTTGACCTGCATGATCAGGCAAATCATAGAGTTTCCGCATCTCGGGAAGGGCCACGCCGTTTGAACACCAAAAAACTGGACGTGGTCAAGTTCACCGAAGTTGTCTCTCGAGGAGTGCAGGACGAGGCTGGGGCCGAGGCACTAGTAACATCCACGATGGAACTGATAGTCTAGGCATGGGACCAGTCTGTGCTACGAAGGAAACCCCGACTTGACAAACAACCCATCTACTGGTGGACTGAAAAGATTTCGGAACTCAAAAGAAAATGTTTAAGAACCAGACGAGCCTTCACAAAAGGGAGAATTTCTGCAGACGGAATTCACTAGTCGGATGCCAATAAAGTTGCTAGTCTCGTTGACTCCGACCCGTGGGGCCTAGGTTACAAACTTTTAACACAGAAACTCGGCGCCCGGTCTCCACCTTCCATCATGTAGGATCCACCATGTGGAGGATCGTCGCTGCGTTGTTTCCTGCATATCCACAGCGACCACCGGTTGGCTTTGGACGGGTAGAGAAGGTTCCACTCATGTACCACTCTGAGCCTCGCTATGAGGCTCAGATCCCCTAACCGTGCTTCGGGGTCAAGGAGTGAGCCCAACGGGCTCAGGCTAATTTTGGCCTAGCCTGATGTAATGTGACAAACAATCCTAGGCTAGAATCTTAAAGAGTAGAGAAGGCTTTTTAGTGGGTATACTCGTTTTTAAGGGAGTCCCACACTACATGCTGTGTGCGAAATGCATTTTTCCTGCCTCTCCCTCAAATAAAAAAATATACGTATACAGTGTGTTCATTTTTCTATGCTCACCATTGGGATCTCGCAAACTATAAAAGTTACAGGAAAGATCAAATTAGGAAAGTAGTGCGGAATTATAAGCTGAACAAAATGATGTGTAAAAATCCCAGATATTTCTACTTGTTAGTTCGCTGTGCTCGAAAAACTCTTATTTGCTCAAAACTTCTTTTGCCGCGGTTCCCATAAAACAATGGTGTAAATCAGCTGTTGCATGGGAACCGCGGATGCCGGTAAACAGCTGATCAACAATGTAAGCAACAAAATATGAAACACAAAAGTAAAAACAGCTGATTTAAACCATTGTTGAACCGCATGCTAGAAGCATCCTCATTATTAGCATTTCAGGGTTGCTTATTAATCACATTTTTTATAATTAAATAATTATTATAATAAATAAATACGCCATATTAGGTATTTTCGTGATCAGAAAAATTATTTCTTTTTTATGATGATAAAAAAATACATACTTGCTTTACAAAAATCAACTTGTCAAAAATATCTCAAAAACCGTTTGAAATAAAAAATTTTAATATTCAGAATCTAAGTAAAATTTCAGTAAAGTTTTATCCAAAAGTTTCTTTGTATTTTAACAAATAACAAAGTTATAAACAAAAGAAGTTTTGAGCAAAAAACAGTTTTTCGAGCACAGCGAACGAACCAGTAGAAATATCTGGGATTTTTGCACATCATTTTGTTCAGCTTATAATTCTGCACTACTTTGATGATTTGATCTTGCCTGTAACTTTTATAGTTTGCGAGATCCCAATGGTGAGCATAAAAAAATGAACACACTGTATACTGCATTTTTGTTTGTTTGTATTAAAGCTGAAATAAAGAAATGTCTTTACTGACTGACCTTGGATTGAGTAAGTAACTATGCGGAAGGACTATAGAAATTCTATATTGGTCAATAAACAATCAAATAATATATCATGGTGATCGTCCTTTTAACTTTATTAAGGACAAAACTGTAAATCACATTTCATTAATTAAATGTTTTGTTATTGTCATGCATAATGCAGTTAATATTATATATTGATTTCAGTGTTGTCATGTGATTCAATTGTTTAAGGATACGTATTGTTATAAAGTGTACAGTGTTAGAGGGGATGTGACCCGTTCAGTCTCTCTGATTCAATTAGGCCAGTGGACAAAGTTTATGAGGGCCACCACCCGGATAACTTACACAAAGCTGTCTTTTGTTGTACGCAGGGAAACTATTGATATCAATTACAGTTTAGAATTTTTACATCAAAGTTCTCCTTAAGTAAAAAAATAAATAAACTGTTGAAAGCCATTTTATACAAAAATTATATAAATCTACCCTCCAAAAAATTAAAACTGCTTTCATAACATGAAAAAAATAATATAAAATTATTTTTCTTTGAGCAAATTAAAATAAAATTATTTTAATACGTTAATTTTATGAATTAATGTTGGTCACGTTAGTTTTATTTCCATGAGTCATAATAATGCAAATGTAATAGATCAAATGTTTTCTTTTTAACTAGTAAAAAAAAACTTATTGTATAATTTTACTAAAGTCTAAGCGCATTGCATATTTACCATCAAAACACCTTAATAATATAAAAAAAATATTCTTTTGATTCTTTAGCTTTAATTTCAATGGGCTTTTAGTTTCTGGTTTTAATCGCAATTATACTTAAAATTCTTCTCAAATTAACTAATTTACTAACATGGTAATTAATTATAGAAAAATTCATCCACGTCTCATAAACAGTTTATTTGTTTATTTTTTAAATTTAATTAAATGAAAACAATCAAAATTTACGTAAATGTTTGGTAAATATTAAATACATCTTAAAAAAAAACCTTTTCCGTTTAAATACTACCATCATGATTTCGTACTTTTTCCATCAAACTAATGTAATTTTATTTTTATCAATGACAACCACATTAAAACATTGTTTTAGTGAAGGTTTTAGTAAGTTTTACCAAAACTGTGGCTCTCGACTGTACCGTCGTGCTTTGCGTGTTGCGTGGACTGTACCGGCCTAGACATTGTTGCGTGAAAGGCGCGTTGTTACTGGTGCGACTGCAACGATAATCGTTGAACGATTATCGGTGGACGATTATCGCTCGGCGATGATCGTTGCAGTGGTCATTGTCACTGATACGATTATTGTGCATTCATTTAGTTGCTGTTTGACTAAATAATGAATGGTGAGTTTACGGAAACGGATACTGAGTTATTTGTTAATTAAACATTTAGAAAATGGAGAAATTTTTTAAATGCTAAGTGTACCACGACTTAACAAACATAACATGTTACAAGTAGAACAGAATAAGGTACTTTAACAAGCTGATGGGAGAATGTTTTGTGAGGTCTTCAGACTTATTAAAGGTTGTGTCTAGTTCAATCAAAGAGGACCTTAAGAAGATATCTTCAAACTACATTCCATATCCAATCACGGTAGAATTTAAATTAGCTCTTACGTTAATATAAGATATCTTTTTTATCATTATTTAATTTTTGTAAGGCAATGATTTTTAAGAATGCTTATAAAAACAAAAATTGTTTAATAGGAGAAAAGTTCAAGAAAGTTTCATAATGTTTTAGGGTCAGCCAAGGAGGGAAGGGTGAATAAGGGAAAATAAATTCATCACTGGGATTGCTCATTTTGAAAATAACGTAATTTTATCAATACAAGGATAAAAAAACAAAAAAAAAAACAAAAAAAAACTGACACATATGTTACGTTCTGGTGTTCAAAATTATAAGTAAAAGTAATCAGAAAAAAATGTAAACCTGATGTTTGATATAAACTCCGATAAAATAATGATCAAATACACTCAGTCTCTTTAAATCCAATCAAGTGTCAACACCCACTCAAACTAGAAAAATCGTCCAACGACTGCGATTATGACTGCTCCAGGAGCAAACCCGTACGATTGCAGTCAGCGACTCTGCCGGCAGTCGTGTCAGTGACAACGGCGCCATTGAAGACAATGCTCAGCAGGCGCTCTACGATTATCGTCCAACGACTATCGTGCAACGATTATCGTTGAAGTCGCACCAATAACAACGCACAGTTAGTCTCGTTATCTTATCGCTCCGTTATCAATAATGCGTATGATGCTTGTCACCAAGTTCAGCGAAAGTGGCCTTCAGTGGAAATAAATCACCCCAAAACCATGGTAAACTTCTCAAATGATGCTCAACAGCTAAGTGTTCAAGTATAAGTGACATCAGGGATTCGGCACAGACATCCTGTTTGAGAAAATGTTCAACATATTTTCCAATCTAAATCTCCAGAGTAATCTAGGGAGCCGTTTTATTTAACTTAAGGTTGATTTTCTATTTTCCTTTAAAATTCCTTAGTTATAATTTCGAAATAACCTTCAAACATTAATTGGTTGTAAAGTACATTTAAAAAAATTATTTTAATTTTGAGTGACCTATTTTTTTTATTTCTAGTTTAAGAATGAAACCAAATCTTAACGTTAACTTAAAAAAGAAAATCAATGTATATCTTACACAAATGAATGTAAAATGTTAAGTGAATACTAATTTAACATAAGACTATAAATACAAAACACATTTAAGAATACGAATGTAACTTACAACTGATACTGACAGAATCAATTTCTGTTTCTTCCTTTGAATGACAACTTGATATCTCAAGGCAATTCCAATTTTCTTTTTGTGTTATAGTATTTAAAGTATATTTCACTTCAAACACTTATAATATATTTTTACAATGAAAACATTAAACAAACAAGAGGATGTCCTCTTAAGTTTTGTAAATATTAAGTATCTTTAAAAAAATTATTTTGTGTGCCAAAAGTTTAATGCAAAAGATTGTTTCGATATTTTGAACAATTATTATAATATTCTCTGTTTCTTAAGCATATAAAAAATCATTTTACAAACAGATTGTTCTATAAACTGGAGTTTAAATTCCAAAATTGAAACCAAAACTTTCCCGCAGAAAGATAAAATACGTTTAAATTTAAATAGTATTTTAGTCAAATTCCCAAATATTTAAGTTCACTTTTCAGAAAAGAAGGTAATTCAGAAGGCTACACAATGTTTCAAGTGACAATGATATAAAAATACAGAATCTATAAAATAATTATATTTTTATTTTGGAACGGTTAAAAACTTTCAAAACAACTCATAAAGCCTGCTTAGATAAATGCATCTTAAAGACTTTCTTGAATCATTTTATATAACATTTTTATATTTAGCAAAGTATTCTCTACTGCTTAAATGTACATATGAAACCAAAATATAATTATCCATTAAACATCTACAAACATTACTTTACTCCTATATAAAAGACTTTCCAGTTACTTGTAAGTCAAAGGCGTCCCAGTCCAAGCTCAGTGGGACGGTTGGACTGATTTACAGTCTATTGACTCGATACACTTTACCGTTGACCTCCCATGTGCCCTTTAGTCATACATTCTAAACTAAACCTGATTAGAAATACACATTTATAGAGTTTGTCTAGAATCTCAAGATTAATTCGTTTTTTTCGGGCAGTATAGTATTTATGGCTATACTAATTCAGCCACATGTCGAAGGTGTACTTAGTTTTTACATTTGGTGAACGTATAACTGTATATATTTTTAAATAAGGACGTTATTGACAGTGTCCCAATCATCACCACTCTCATACAATTTGTTAAATAATAATATAGGGATTTCAACTTTTTTGTTGAAAATTATATTATTTTTATACATAAAGGTAATATAGTTAATATGTTTGAATGCGTTGATATACGAAGTGTCACTGAATTTTCTACTGGCCTTTTGTCATTATTCCTGGCTTAAAGACAAGCCAAAAAATCATTTTCAAAATAAAAAAAAATTAATATTTATCCTCACAGCTGCTATTTTGTATTTTATTTATATAATTATATTTGATCTGAGACCAGGCCCATGAGATAGGCTGAAACTTGGTTTACAGATTTCTGAGGCAATGATAAATAAATAATCTAAAAAATAATTAATTTAATAATTTATATTTTCAAATTTGTGGTTGCTTAAAATTTTTGACATTAAATACCATTAGTCCTCAATAATTTCCAAAATTGATTTTAATTTTTTACATTTAATTTAAAATCCAACTATGTGAAAATTAAGGAAATGTGTTTTAAATAAGTGGAATGGATTGATTAAACTGAGGCTATCCGCCACCACACCTACATGCTCTTCTAAGTGCGGTTTGGTTGTTGGGCCCATTGGTGAGCTCTTACAGGGACCACACTCTTCACAAGATATCCCGCTCTTATCGGTAGAGAGAACATAAAAACAATAAGTAATGAATATTATTTAGTTTTTATGCAATTTAATGATGAATATTTTAAATAGCCACCGTTCTAAAAATATGAATTTAAAAATTGTGATTTTTCTTTACTAAGGCATAAAAAAAACTATACCAAGTTTCAGCTTATTACAAGCCAATTTCAAATAATACATTATGAATTTAAATAACTATCTAGTTAACTATAGATATTTTGGTTATAAAATTTGGCTTGTCTTTAGGACGAGAATATTATATGAATAGGTTGGTAAAGACTTAAGGGAAACTCTGCATAATGATGTGAAAAATAATGCCATTTAGTAAAGTATATGTTAAGAAATGATGATGTACTTTATTTATAAGCACTTACAAGATTCCTGAATTTCCTTGATATGGGTGAGTTTCTAGTCAAAGTTACTTTTTTCCTCACTTTATCACTGTAAGACTTATAAGATTTACTGGAACAGTAAAAGGCTCAAACAAATAGCATTTCCTTGCATCACCGAATCTTCTTACATTTTTAGAATGTTTTCTCCATCCTTCTTTGTAAAATTTAAAGAAATGAAATCCAAATATCATAAATGGATATAATTTATTGCAATAAAAAAAATTAAATTGGTTCATTTATAATTATTAATTATGATAATTCCTTTAATTGTAAAATCTTTGTTATTTGTAGATGATACTAAACGTAAAAATGCATTTTTAATTATGTGAGGTCTTTAGCTCTTTTTTGTCACAATTTTAGTAAAATAAACAAGGTTTATATACAACAATACCCCCCGTCACAGCAGACCTGCGTACTCAGCGAATTTCCAAATTAGTAATATTGATTTTGACCCCATAAACCTGGAAACCAAATATCATCACATACTCATAAATAGGGAAATAAATGTCTATTCTCCTTATGATTAATATAGGGAAAGAGTATGCAGGTATGCTGCCGTAGGGAACACAAAAAGTAGGTTTTTAGCATAAAATAATTTATTTCAACCATATGAAGCCATATACTAAGTTAAAGCTTCACCAAAATCTGTCCATTGCTAAAGGAGTTTGAATATTCTCCATATGATTAACATGGGAAAAGAGTATGCAGGTTTGCTGCCATGATAAGCACAAAAACCAAGATTATTTACCATTAATGGATGAATCGCAACCAAATGAAGCTGAATAACAAGTTTCATTCTAGTATTTCGGTTAATATTAAGTGAAATATTAACACATCATTACTCTCCATAAGATTAACATTGGAGCCCCAAAATACAATGTACTGTCTTTACATTTTTTAATATCTCGGTAACCAATGGAGATAGAGCAAAGATTCAAAATACTAAATTGTGTGTTTTTTGAGCTAAATCCAATGGTCAAAATAAAAATTTAAAATCTTTAAAAATTACATGTGAAAAATGCAGAAAACCCATTTTTGGGGTACAACACCTCTCAAAACTACCCCTTCCAGTAGGTCGATATGTCTGGTTTACGAACTCATCCGAATAAACGTAGGATTACACATCTCTACCAAATTTGGTGTCGATCGGACCGTTTTAACGGGAGTTATCGTGTCTAGGGACACACACACACACACACACACACACACACACACACACACACACACACACACACACACACATATATATATATATATATATAAATTTTGATGACTATTATTTATGGTCTCTGCGCACCCATAAATTAAACAGTAACATGGTCCCGGGCTTAGGTCTTACCATGAGACCTACGGTAATAGCTTATTCCCTATGGCAAATTCGCTAAAAAACAGTAGTAATGTTTTTTTTTTAAGTGTATGAAAAATATTAAAATTTTAAATCTATGTGTAAGTTGAGATTCAAAATTCATTTAAATTAGCTTATGTAGAGTAAAGTTTTGAGGTTTTCACTCAACGTTTATTGAGTTTTTCACACTGCAGTATTTACCGAACATTAAACAAAATCCGATAAAATGGTTACATCCTAACGAAACAGGATGATTTAGTAATAGTTTTGTACGAACATTACTATTTTTGGTTAACTTAAAAATTATAAATATCATTAAAATATTTTTATTTTCTGTTAATATAAGAATTTTTACGGGACATGGTGTTATTACCAAAATGACCTTAAATTATATGAAAAATAAACAAACAAGAATAAAACGTTACTTTTTGTGTTTTGTGTTAAAAAAAAAACAAAAAAAAACGTTTCTCTTTAGTTTTTCTCGGCTACAGTGTAAATCCTAAGTTCAGGTTCGTCCGACAGAGACCCTCTTTTACTAATTGAACAGCCGCGAGCAACGCTTCACCTTGTCTTGGAAGAACGAGGTCTAACATATTCTTTGTTTACCTAAACTTACCTACATTTCTAGTTCCTTTTTTGGAGTGATGGATGTAATGTGTTTTAGCACTTATCAAAAATCTCTTATTCATGTAATATAAATGTTACTGATTTGTAATCATATAATACTGGTAATAATAACGTTATACCTTAAGAGTCATCTTCGCACTTGGGCTCATAGCGCAGTGGGCAATGTTAACCATAAGGCGTTTTGGGCAAAGCCGAATTTTATTAACCTTTTTGGACATTTATTCAACCTATTTTATTAAAATTTGGTATTCATTTGTCACATATTTGTCACATATTTACGTTATTCCTATATGTGGTTCAATCATTCACCATAATGGTTTGAAAATTATCAAATATAACCCTCATAGCTGCAGAAAAATAACAAAATTTTCTTTAATTTGAGATTTTAGGTGGTAATACGTTTAATGTTTAATCATTTTTGAGGTATGAAAACAATAGATAAAATTTTCATACAAAATAAAAAATATGTTTTCAAGATAAATATTTAAATAGGCCATCCGAAACAGGGGAATGTGGTATCGTGTTTCATGTTTTACAGGCGTGAGGTTTACTCTTAATAATCTTCCCAAAAATCTGGAATGTACTTCAAACATACCACCTAAAATATTAAAGTATAATCATAATGTGCATTAGTTATTTAAATACATTTTATAAGAATCGTTTATTATCGTTAATCGTAACATTTTTGACCGAATATAAAATATGAAGTGTTTTGTTTGTAGGGCTACTAATATTATTATTTTAATAAGCACTTTAAAACAAAGTACCCTTTTTCATTATATTGTTTTATTTTATCGACAACTAGTTTCGGTCTTAGACCATTTTCTAGTCGATTTAAACAAATACCTATATAGATATTTGTTTAAATCGACTAGAAAAGGGTCTAAGACCGAAACTAGTTATCGATAAAATAAAACAATATAACGAAAAAGGGTACTTTGTTTTAAAATGTTTATTAAAATAAAATATGAAGTATATTACAACAAAATTTATATCAGTTGATGAGCATTAAAGTTTTACCCATAGTTGAAACATTTCGATAATTGCTTAAACTAAGTAAAATAAATAAAAGAAACTCTTCAGAAATATTAATGAATAGTACAATTTTATAGGATATCTAAAGTATTGTATACAATAATTTGAAATTTTTCAAGTAATTTTACAGTAAGAGGGTCATATTCAAAAAATAAAATTCACAGAAAGACTTATATTATCATTTTCCGAAGCTTATTATTTTCAGTTATCTTTAAATTATCAATAATTTAAGAATAACTCATCGAAGCAGCCTCGTCTTTTAAGTAAGTAAAATAAAATAAATAAGATATTAATTATTTATATTAAATATAACATTTGAAAAGTGTTAATACTTATTACATAACATTTCATAAGTTACCAGTGAAGACATTAGAATTCTTCAAGTTTGTTAGAACTCAAGTGAAAAATGATGAAGATGTATAGAAGGCAAATAGTTGGCTAAAAGCGAAAACCAAAAATATTTCCAATAAAGTAATGTAAACATAGAAAACGATACGGCCGTTTGGGCAGGCAATGGCGTAAGAATAAAGTAACGAGATTAGGTCGTTTTCTTTAAATATAGTTTATATATCCTAAATACTTTCGAAAAATTTTCCATCTTCTAACAAAATATAATATAAATCAACTATACAAAAACATTATAGCTATTACAGGAATGACAGCTGCTTCCAGTGTGGAAACCAGGGCCACAAACGCAAGCACTGTTCCTCAAACCCCTCCTGCTTCCTCTGCAACTATTCAGGCTCCAGTGCCCTCGGTTCACTGCGGACCTTACCCATGTCTGATCAGTGTGGTTCCTTTCAGAGCCAAAATTGAACAAGCAAAAGGCAGCGGCCGGTAATTCGCATCCTCCAGGCCCATCTTCATGGACCCTAGGGAGCTGATAAACTTCTAGATCAGCTCGACCGAGAACTCGGCACTGACGAGCTCCTTGTCAGCGAACAGTATCGGGACAGTGACTGAAACATTTGGATCTCTGAGAGCCTCGGTAGTGCTAAATTTTGCCCGCACAACCCGCAGGACCAGGCCGTCAACAGGACAAAGTGAATAGCTGGGGGAGACTTCGTGACTCCGATCCATGGGGCCTGGATTACAAACTTGTAACACAGAAACTCGACGCCCGCTCTCCACCTTCCTTCATAGAAGGCGCCACCATGGGAAATATCTTCACTGCGTTGTTTCCTGAATATTCACAGGGACCACCGGTTGACTTCGGACGGGTAGAGGACGTTCCACTTTTCACAATCGAGGTGCTGGAAACCCCCTTTCTCTTCCCAAAGAAAAAAAGGCTCCTGGCAAACGGAATTCCTAGTAAACCTTTAAGAAAGTCTTTACAATTAAGGTTTGTTTTCGGCTTCTTGGAAAACAGCCAGGCTTGTACAGATCAGCAAGGGAAAGGATGATCCCGAGCTGCCGTTGAACCACGGGCCTCAAAGCTTGGAAGCTGTTCGTGAAATTGGAAGCTGAGGTCCTGATGTCCAAGATGCCTAAGGGATTCACTATGGTTAGGTACGCCGATGACGTCGCAGCTCTCATTGATGCACGCAACCTTGAGCTGGCCCGACTAAAGTTAAACCAATTAATTTGTGTGGTCAACACCTAGATGTCAGATCAAGATCTCTCGCTTGCTCTCAGTAAGATGGAGATCGTGATCCTCACAAAGAAGAAGATCGACATCGTCGTCCCATTCCGAGTTGGTAGGGAGGTGGTCCAATCAACCCGTGCTGCCATGTACCTGGGGGTTATGATGGACACCAAGTTAAGCTGGAGGGATCAGATCTTCCGTACGGGGGACAAGACCACTAAGGTAATCATTCACATAAGTAGACTGATGGCCAATCTCTGGGGTCCCTGATCCAGCAGAAGACGTCTATTGATGTCCGTGGTACAGTCCTGATGTATTCCGCATACCGGACAATGTCCGAGCCTGCCGTCCTGGGGGTCGCCGGAGTCGTCCCTGTCAAGCTCTTAGCAGGAGAGAGGAAGGCGGTTTATCAGAGACAAGGTGAGATCGGCGAGGACTCAGCAAGAACAAATGAGCGTGCCCGAACCTTTCAGCAGTGGTAACACAGCTGGGAGCACTACACCCGAGGACGATCAACTGCGCTACTTATCAAGCAGGCCCAACCATGGGTGGAACGGCGGCATGGGGAGGAGGACCTGACCCAAATCCTGACAGTTTATGGCTATTTTCGATCTAACCTGTACGTGATGGGCAAGACCGGTTCACCGGACTGCATTTATTGCCCATGCGTTCCTGACGATGAGAAGCACACCTTCTTCCGCTGACCCCGTTGGGAAGGGCCCCGCCTTGAGGCCACACAAACTTTTGGTGTGTTTTTGGTAGACTCGGTCTGCCAAAAGATCTTAGAAGATGAGGGCCACTGGGATTGATTGTCACAGAGCGTCCGGGGCATCCTCCTTAGAAAAAAGACTGATCTTGGCCTCTTGGCGGCTCAGATCCCATTACCGTGCTGCTGGTAAAGGAGTGAGCCCAAGGGGCTTAGCCTATTGTAATGTAACAAAAAATCCAGGATAGATTCCTTAAGAGTAGGGGAGGTTTTTTAGTGGGTATACCCGTTTTTAGGACAGTCCAAAACAACATGCTGGACCCCCGTGTGCTTAATGCATTTTTTCTACCTCTTCCTAAAAATAACATAGCTATTGAATTACCAAAAAAGTTTATGAGACTTCATTCAGTACTTTTTTTTATTAGGGACCAAATGAATCATAGAATTATTTAAAGGTTGTAAACCTTGTCATTGTTTACATAGGTGGGTTAATTTTAAAACAAACAATTAAATAATTAAAAATATTTGTATATAGGGTATTGTAATTGTTTGAAAGACGAAACAGGTAAAAAAATTAAAATTATTAAACATATTTTCTATAACATTTCAAATTCCATAGGTTTCTATTAATATCAATAGGGTTCGATCTTTCAATTGATAAACAATCAGGCACTTTGTTATAGGACTTTAGTAAACCTTACACGTGTTTATTTTTATTTACCATTTAAATATTCCATCAAAAAAAAGTATCGATGCTTCGAATATTACAAAACTTTGTTGAACCATGAACAATGTTGATTGGACTGGTTGTCAAAACCAGATAGAATCGTTTGTAATCTTTATTCAAGCGTTCATTGCCTGTCATAACCGAGATCTTGAAATGTTATAACTATTTATATACTCTTATTCATTTATTTAAAAAGAAAATGGACTGATAGTTATTATAATAAATATTTTAACACAAGGCAACAAAATTAATTACAACTAAATATTTTTTCTTTCATAACCGGTTTTATAGGTATAAGTTTAAAATTGAATTGGTGAAGATAGATAACGTTTTTTCTCGTATTATTTGGTTTTTATATTGTGTAAAATGTCGTATTTTAAGTTCGATCTGTTTACTCATATTAAACTTCTACTTAGTTCTCATTCTCTTATGAATATATACTAAACAGTAATTTTGAAATAGATTTGCTTGAATAAAGAAAATTTAAGGTTTTGGTTGTTTTCGATCGATTTATGGGCAAATGCAATCTCACGGTTATATTTCATAAACAGGAAACATTTCTCTATAATTTGATTTTCCATTAAATCAATATTGTTTGTAAAACAAATTCTTGTATTTAAAGTAGTGTTGAATTTTGTATACGCTATTTTGATTGAAAAAAAGAAATTGTAATGCTCACTTTAAACGGTCTGAACAATTTCGTAATATAATTATTACAAAAACCCCCAACATGTACACTAAAACGGCTAGTTATTACTAGATTATTATTATTAAAAAATCAATTATTTAGAAACATTGTCCATTTCTTTAATTAATGAATCCTCTCAAAAGAATCAAATGCAGTTTAATGAGAATGCTGAGTAAAATATTTTTTGAGTGCATGTATCTAGGAGTATTGAAATGTAATGTATTTCAATACAAGATTTAGGATTTATCGAAATATTTGTATACACTTTTTTTGGATTAACCAAACTTTAACCAAATACATATATGGGAATCAGACTAAAAGAGATATACATTTGAAAATGATTTTATATTAATCGCGCCTAAAATGTCAGGCTGTGTTGGCATAGTGTATGTAAATTTAATATGAATGTTTTATCATAGATATAATCATGTTGGAATTCACTTGCAAACTATTATTAATTCAGATTTTTTATATTGCATTAATTTTATAAAAGTAACAAAATAAAGCAAAATGTTTCAGTTTTTTTGTAATATTATGTTGTTATACAAAATATTTTATTTTATGGTATCCCAATAACATTACCGTATCAAACAAAATGTTTACATCGATAATCTTTAATGTTTTTAAATAGTTTTTACTAACTGTACTATGTACTGTACTGCATAGTTCTAGGATTTCCGTATTTTGCCCATACTTTCCGAGACCGTTTATTATTTAACGGAATTTCTCATATATTAAGGATGCATTATCTTTAGTAACTCTGATGCCTGCCTATGAGTTTACCAGACGTATCATACTTTCTATGAAATGTCTCGCATTTGTGTTAAGTTCCAATATGCTTGCCATGAAAATGCTATTTGACTTTTAATTATTTACGGTACAACACAAATCTACACATATTAATGATTATGTAAGATTAAGTTAGGTTCATTTAGTTGGTAAATAAATTTCCAAACCATTTTAAAACACATTACATAATTTTAATTAAAACTTAAATTGAATTATATATATATATGTACATATATATATAGCAATAAAGCATATATAAAGCATATATATATATATATATATATATAAAGTTGTACTAAATATTAGGCCTACGTTCAAATGTTATTTATTTACAATCTAGTAGTTTGTTGTTTTTCTTAATAAGCAATTCATAATTTGAGTTTGCGAGATTAGGCCGCAATTAATTTAATTGAATGAGGCCGCTCTTTATAATTCTATACAATTTATGTTTTACTGTATTAAACCTATTAACTTCAGAGATTTGTTATTGATTGGAGGATAAAATGCTACTACCACAAACATCGTCTTAAAAAAAAAAAAAAAACAATAAAATACTATTATAAATAATAAATTATAACTTGGTTTTATAATCGATTACAAATCCAATCTCAAATAACATAATTTTTTTATCTTTTTATTGGAACACAAGAATTTCAATAGTAGTGAAATCAATATTTTATTAATTTAAAAATTATCTATACTTATTTAATACGCTAAGGGTTTTTTTGTCTTGAGAACTCCTCCTACAATTTCAACCGATTTTCAAGTGTTTGGTGTCGTTGGATAGGGCTTGGTCTGTAGTTGTTTCCGCCAAAAACTGATGAGAATCGGACTGAAAATAAAGGCGCTATCCACCATTGAAATCTCAAAATTTCCCATTTAAATAACATTGGGATTGAATAAAGCATTTTAAACATCTGTTAATAATCAGCTGTAAATACATGTAGATTTTGGTGATTAAAGATATTCACAATATTGGATTGGTCGGATGTCATTGATTTAGAGCTAAAAGCAAAATTTGTATAGTATTAAAATAAATTGCTCGGTTTCGAGCAACACGTATACTAGTTTAATATAATTGTCATAATTCAAAATGTAATATGTGTTGTTAATGTAACACCACATTAAGTTATTTTAATACATAAATTTTTTCCAATATTTCTATATGGAATTTGGAAAATTGGATATATTTTATATTTCCTTAGTCTATGAAACATTTTAAACGAGTTTTAGAAATAAAATATCGGAAGGTAAGGTTCACATAAATGTCAGCACGAGAAAAAATAAATGACATTTGTGGTAGGGCCCAAACGTTGGCCGTCGGTGGTCAGTAGTGAATTGTGGCATATGTAAATGTCACTTGATTTGGAAGAGAACCAAAATATTTTTACACCATGTCCTATCAACAATTTGGTAATTATAGTATATTTAAAATCCTTACCTATCAAAACTTCTTTTTAATTTAGTAATAATTACTCATTAATAAGACAAATTTGTGAATAAATTCAAATACATTAAAATAGTATTAGAAATACCATTTTATAAAGTAAGTGAAACGTTTTAAAACACAGCAGTCATCTAAATGTGAATTGTAATATTGCATAACCACGTCATGATATTGGCAATACAAATTATTTCTTGTTTTTAAACATTAGGTTTAAATGTTATGTTTTAAAATTTATTGTAATCAATAGGTTTTTTCCTTTTATATCGGTAGCAATATCAAAAGAAGCACTACGAAATTTCACCAAAAGTTTTTATTTACATTAATGTGGTGTTAAGTATAATAGTTTGTTAATCATAGTAATAACTAAGAGTAGTTTTTTTATGTTTGTCTTATTACATACACTAAAAGAACAAAATAATATTTTTAACCGAACTATATTTTTTTATACGGTCGGTACCTTTATGGGGTTTTAATAATTATCGACCCAATATTCCAATATTGATTTCAATATAAGTTATGATATTTTTAATGTCTTAAAAAAAATATCTATTACCTCTGTGTAATAATTTGCATCCATACCTTATGATATCCTTAGCTACAATACCCTATGAACTTTCTATTAGATATACAATCCTCATTTATACACATTTAATTAATTTCGTCTTAAAATGTTGTTCAGGACAATAATTCTAAAATAAATAGCTCAATAATTGTCAATTATTGACATATTGCTTTGACTAGGTCTTCATGTATATGAAGCAAATCTAGTAGTGGATGACTTCATTAAAATAAGAACTTCGATCAGCATCAGAAAAAGAATGAAAGATTTTATTCGTATATCTTTATTGAATCAGGATTAGCAGTGTCAGTATCAGAGAATTAAACATAGTGTTGGTGTATGTACCTCATCACAAGTTTACTCGCTAATACTATTTTCAGATTCTATTGATTTTTTCAGTATAATGTTTTTAAAATATTAACAACTTCTTTTGACGTTTCTTCATCTCAGCCCTATGATAAAGTTCATTCCGACAAAAAAATATTTAGAATATTAAAATTAATAAACAATAAAAAACGTGTTTTATTATTCCTTTTCTTAATTTTTAATAATTATTTTATTTTGTTTAGAAGATAATGTGGTATTCACACGTTCGGTGCAGTTTATATTTTTTATTTTCTTTTGGTATTCAATTTAAAAAAGTTAATAAATCTATTTTTTTAGTTGCACATAGGCCTACTTGAGTTATACAATTTATATCCAAACTTCATCAATATTATTTAAGGTATTGATAGATTTTTTATATTTATTTGAATATATTTTAAAATTTTAATAATGTAAACCTATGTATTTTTTAACTAATTACACTTATTCTAGATATATATTTTTCAATCTTTTCCACATTTACTGAAATTATATATAGGCTATATAATGAATATAAGCAAACGTATAAACGTAATGATGTTCAAGGAAAACACCTTTAAGATGGAAAGTTTTTATTTTCATGAATGATAAGAGCAGGAGTAAGTATCACTTCGGGAATCGGGACAAATGGGATAAAGTTTGAGTGCGACAGCAGGGATATACATATTTAGCGGATGCAAAAAGTTGGCAATTTATGGTCGCACCACTCTCGGACATTTTCTGGACGCCTGAGCCAAAAATTAATCTCTGCCTGATAGTCTTTGTAGTTAATCAGATGATTAATATCAATTTAACTTGTAAAAAAATAACGATTTGAAAATCTATTCCAAAAAACTTAAAAAATAAAAAATAATATTATTATTATTATTTTTAAGTATCAAAAAGGCGGTTAGTGCCTACTATAAGTAATAATAATTTTATTTAGATTTATTTTTATTTTTATTTTTATTTTAAAAGATGTTTACTTATATTTCATTTAAAAATAAGTACCAGGGGGGACCGAGCTTAAGCTCGGTAAAATTATTACTTTCGTTCTCACACAAAGCTCGTTCGCTCCGCTCACTCGCCTTCTTCCATTTTAAAGACGAGCTCGTTCGCTTCGCTCACTCACCAAGCCGACGGGTGCTGCACTTTGGTATAATTTTCTTAAACTACAGGTTAAAGATGTAACACATTGGTTTATATCTACAGTTATCAGCTGATTTTTGTTCATTTAATAAAATCTCCATAAGGATAACATGGAAACTTTGAAGGGCTCTAGCGCGAAAACCGGATTTTTCCCAGACATGGGACCAGCTCCAATCGTATTTTTAAGGTAAAACTAAGTTTATTCCAAAATTTGAAGGAAATCGTCGGAGCCGTTTTTGAGATAATTGTGCAAGCAAGCAAGCAAGCAAACAAGCAAACATTGCTCGTATAAGAGTATAGGATAACTACCATACATAAAGCCCCATACTTAATAATTTGACTGTTTATTTAATATAAATTCATGCCAAATATATACTTAAATAATACCTATAAATTTAATTGTGTTTTGTGAAAATATAAGATTTCTTGATTATGAAATATTCTATACAAAAAGTAACATTTTGTTTACAGAGAACACAAAGATAACACAATATAGTAACCAAATAAAAAGTTGTGTTAAATTTAGTTACAGTTTTTATCATTGTAATGTATAATACGTAATATGTATACTTTTTTTATTAACCAGTAATAGTTATGACTAAAACTCAAATGACAAATAATAAACATAGAACAAATTTACTAAGTTTAAATATTTTATTACAGCAATTTTAGTTGAGGATATATTAATTAAAGTAACGTTGAATGCTTCTTAATCCTTCTTATTTTAATAAAACTAAGCAAGAGACGGTATAATATCCTTTATTTCAAATTCAGATGG
Source organism: Neoaliturus tenellus (assembly GCA_030545055.2). NCBI lineage: Eukaryota > Metazoa > Arthropoda > Insecta > Hemiptera > Cicadellidae > Neoaliturus > Neoaliturus tenellus. The sequence continues at coordinate 106,156,867 of CM061533.1, forward strand.
GAATAAAAAGAGGGTGTGTCGCCGTCTTTGTTTTCTGTGTCAGCGTTACTTTCTTCTACTCCACTTTATCGCCTTAGCTCTGAACTCTTTATAACATCGCCTTTTTGAATTGGTGGTTTCTTACGGGAATATTATTTTCAAGCACCAGGCGTTTTTATCCTTTCACTAAGATTAACCAATTTCAAAATCTTTTTGGATATATTTTTCACCTAAGGGGTATCCACACCGATAATAAAGGCTAAGTTGGTTCCTGTTACATTTCACGTTTAATTCGTTAAACTTGTTAACACATTAAAAATATATCTGGCTATGTTACACGAGATAATGTGTTTACGATTTGGAACGTTAATGTGATATAATTAACTTTAATCGTGTAAAAAATATATAAAACTATTTCTTGATTCATTTCGAAAGGTTTTTAATATGTTCGTTTATCTTCAAATACAAATGGGTGCTAATATTTTACCTAAAAAAATAAATATTTTACATATTTATCCGTGTTTTGATAAATTTTATTGATAAATTAACCAAACTTACAATACATTCTTTTTTAACCCCCAAACTTTTTATTTCAAGGGAATTTACTATAAAAGACTATGCCGACAAAGATATTTATTAATAAATTAATATCATGTTTTGAAACATTTTAATACCAAACGAAGTAAAAATAAATATTTTACCATAGGAACTTTATAAACTTTTTCATACATTTTATACACTATGTTCCAATATAAAATTTAGTAAAAATAAAATTAAAAAAAAATACTTGTAGTAAGAATTTGAGACTAAAATATATGTTATGTATTACTCAATTTTTATATTTTTCTTAGTTTTTTTCTTGACCAAATAAAAACAAATTGACTAAATTGTCATATATTAAAACCATTTGTAGAATAATTAAATCTATATTTGGTTTAAGGTAATTATTTTTAAATACTTCCGAAATTTAATGTTGTAAATAGTTACAACTGGAAATTTTCCGGCTCTTCTGCTTTTTTAATCACTATGAAGGACATGAACCATAGCTTAAACCTACCTCCATGCTATAAGTTTCCATCATGAGTGATAAACGAGCCCGCTTTCTGCCCAACTAACAACAAATGTGACGCCCAAACTGATTTATAACGTATGTTAATTTTTCATATATATATATATATATATATATATATATATATATATATATATATATATATATATGATTATTGCATATATAAACATTTTTCTGCACAAATTAATATTAAATATTAAATTTTAATACATTTTTAGTGTAAATTACTTTTTATTGTATTTAAATTAACATAACATTTATTCATAAAACAAGTTACACATAAATGTAATAAATAACATAGAATTAATATGAATCCAAAACAATTAAACACTACCGAATTTACGATCCAAAGAGAAACTTCATTACATGTAAATAAAATATATCAATTGAAAATATATAATTACGAGGTGGCCCGTGCGCAAATTGTGCATTTTATGATTCTGTATGAGTGAAACTCGCCTACAGTACGTGAATGTTGATTATGAAGTGACAGAGATCTATTTTTGTTTACTATCTGGCTTTTAAAATTCATCTGCAGATAATCTGCAGCTGTTAAATTGCAATCCACAATAAAGAACTTGCAATAAAAGTTGGTCAACATTTTAAAGGGCCCTTTAGAAATAAATCAAAGACGACGGGGGCGAAGCCCGAAACAATATGACCTTTTAAATTACGATTCGTCACTGCGGTACATCCTAAGCTTTAAAATGACACCTCAATCTTGAAAATCGGTTCAGTAGATCGAGAGAAAAGGGACGTAACAGACGAAACCCTTATAGAAATAAGAAGATAGATTTATTTATTTACTATCAAAGCTTTTTAATTCAGTTTGAATAATAGTGTAATTTTTTATTGGCATACATCTAGAATTTTGTGTTTCCTATTGAGAGTACAATCAAAATCAATTTAAAATCCAAAACATTTTTCTCCTTTCAAAAAGGATATATTAAGCTGTGCATCACTCTCTTACAATGTAAAGTAATTTTTCACCTAAAAAAAAAAAAAACATAGAAAAACCTTAAAATCATCTGAAGCTTTTACACGGATGTAACTCAAGTATAAAATATAATATTTACCTGCAAGTTACACTTCTTAAGTCAATCACAATGTTTCAATAGGATAAGTTTCGCATAAAACGTTTGAAGAAGTAAAGATAATTTAGAATACTAGGGTTTCTTGAGCAGAAAAATGCATGATTTCCAGCACATTGTTTTGGCAAATCAGTAGTTCTATTGTTTAAATATTCTGACTTACGTCTCTCTATTACTAAATATTTTACTACAAACAAAATAAAAACTCACCAAAGTCATTGGCCTTGTTAATCTTTTGGGTAAAAACAATGTAAATCACTATCCATGCCCTTCACATTAATATCTATAACTTAATAATATATATTATACGGATATATAAAATAAAATAAAACTATATAGTACATATTGTAAATTATATATTATACGGACTAAGACACACTTTTGTAGTTACCTCAAACAATAAAATTGTGTTGAGATAAATTTACACAAACAGATTTCGTATTAATCTAGATAACTTCTTGATTAGCATTATACGTGCTGGTACTGATATTCAGGTCGAAATAATAAAACGTCTTCCAACACTACTCGATATATTTACACTTATACTGTAATTGTTTACAAGACGGTATATATATATATATATAAAAGATCTTATAATGGCCATCGATTTCGACCAGTCACACCGGTGGTGTGAGTCTCCCGGATTGGGCCTGATGATGACCGGTGTGACTGGTCGAAATCGATCGCCATTATAAATCTTTTATATATATTTACCTTCTTGTAAACAATTACAGTATAAGTGTAAATATATCGAGTAGTGTTGGAAGACGTTTTATTATTTCGACCTGAATATTAATCTAGGACATACAAAGACAGTTAATTTACTTAACATGTATTTTATTATTTTTATTTCATTTTTCCTTGAATTAAAAAAAAAACTTTTCCTAAAGGTAAAACACGGTGTAATGCTGTTACGCCCTGTACATACTGGCTCAGTGCCGGAAAGTGCAAAGTTTATGAGGGTAGTGCAAATAAAAACCGCCTATGTGACAAAGTTTAGCTTTATGGCGAGATTGTGATGTATAATTTTTAATAATCCCTTAACTCTTGACCTTGTAATATCCAAGAATGGCCATTTATCGTGATACAGTTAAATACTGTGAATAATCACACATCACTTCAATACTATATACATTATAAAATATATTATGGTGTATTATATAAAAGTTACTAATCCATAATTATAATTAAATTGTACAATTGATTACGGTAGTTGTTTCGTTGATAATAGATAGATTGAATAAAATCAATGTTTATTTATAATACAAATTGGGCTAAACCTTTATTTAATTTACAACATCAAATTTGTTTACTACACGATTTTATAGTAGAATGCCTAAATTGACCTTATCTCACAACTAACGTTGCATCATACATTGTCATACCATTCAAATCTTAGTTTATAAAGAAATTAGTAAACCAAAACAAATTTGACTGTGCCTTTTAATTTGAAATATGTTACATGTTTGGTTAACTCTAAGCCAAAATATTTTGACCTGCTCTGTTTACCTGGAATGGTATACATCTAGATGATGGAGGTGGCGGCTTCCTGTTTGAGATGTGGAGACAAGCTTCCGGTGTGACATACCGTGGCCACTTCCTGCGCGGAATATGTCTGTGAAGCTATATTTTTAATCAAATCCAATCCAAAAAATTCATGGACTTAAGAAGTTATGTGATGCACGATTCATCTCTACAATATCTACCTAAAAACTACCATTATTGCTTTCACGGATTTATTTGTTTTTAAATTTTTACATGATATTTAAAATTCTTAAATTAGTGCTAAAAAGTTTTTTTACTTTCTTCAAAGTCATACATTTGTACTAAACAACTTCGTTATTAATTAGTCAAAATACCGATTACACAATTTATAATGCATATTAATTTATATCGTATTTTTTATATTCAAATATTGAAATATTACTTGTTTCATGTTACAAAATAAAAATAAATTTAAAAAATGTGTAACTTATAACTGGCATAAACTAAATCTCATTTATCTTTGTCGTTAATGGATAGACTTATGAACAATCTACTATTACTTTACTGTTTTTTGTTGCCAGTTACTTGTAATAGGCTACTACTCCTCCAATGTCACGTATTAAGTAAACGCCAACTTATTACCATTTCTGAATTTGTATATATTTTTAACAAATACCTTGAAAAGGTGTACATTTACCAAAATAATAAATATTATCAGTGGGAAGTTTATATTTAATTATAAATATCAATGCTACTTTCATTTACACTTATACAACCTTAAAACATGATACTCTACAAATAAGTGTTTCATTACTACACCATTTCACTACAAGCTTCAAAATATTTAGTCTATTAATTTGATTTAATTATAAATGTTTGAAGTTATTATGAAATAAAATATAAAAAATTATAGTTTTTATTACAGGCTGTAAAAAATTGTATGTAACTAATTCAGGTCAAATAATTAATTGGAATATTTTACTATAAATTCATATATTCAAAACATTCAACATTATATATTCCCTTTTACATAATTTCGTTTTATTGTAAATATAGTGGAGGTATAGTAGTATAAGTAAAGGTGAGAAATGTTGCAATGGAGGTAAAAAAGAAGGAGCTTCAGAAGGTTCGCCTCCACCTGCAGCTCATAAGTTTCCATCGTCAATGATAAATGGCCTCGATTTCTGTTGAAGCTGTAACAAATGCGATTTCCGACCAAACACATCACTCTTATTTTTATCCTGATATCATACCGTAAACCAAGAAAACTTGAATAAGTGGAATAATACTTTGGATCCTTTTTGCACTCTTTATGTATGTGTGTGTTTAACTTATACCACCACTAAAAGTGTTATATTTATATCGCTTGCGTTAAGTAGGAAAATAAAGATAAATTTACCACAAACATCATTGTCACTACAACCTTTAAATAGCTCTCTATGAGTATTTATTTTTTAAGACCAAAGAACGTTTATTCCCATGCAAATGGGTCATCTCACTTTAATTCATGTTTATTTTCGCCACGATAGATTTTAGGCATAAATAAATATTGAAATGTATAAGGATTTTTTACCGTCACAACATACTATATGAACATCATACTATATGATTGCAAACTAAGCTCAAGTTTTCAAAGTAATGATGTTTAAAAGTAACTACTCTGAAAAGATGCACAAAAAATACTCTGAATTGAAGAAAGCACCGATATTTTGTAACATATCAGGAAAAATTATGTATTAGTGACAGTTTAACTTTTGTGGATGTTATGGCTACGATGGACTATAATCAGCCACATATTTTTAAAGCTTTAGATTTGATTTTCTGTCCAAAATATTCATGAAAGCTAACTTTCAGAGGTTGGCTCTCAATTAAACTGTTTCGAAATTTGAAAACAAATCACAATTTGACTAACTAGATTGTAGGCCTCTTCTCTTAACACCAAATAGGTTAGTGGTTTTTATTTAGACTTCAGAGGCAAAGTATGATACACCTAACCATCTATTCTTTTTACAAATCATTTCTATACCTCGTGACGGTCTATGATCTCCAATTTACATTGGGCGTGATGGTCTGTGGGCTTAAACAATATAAATTCTGTATTTAAACTTATGATTTAATCTAGCGACAAGTCTTTTTGATCATGTAAATATAAACATTTTACTGAAAAATCTCAGAAGGAAAAAATAAATACATGGAAAAAGTGAGTTTACAGTTTTCTATTAAAGGAATTGTAGGATAGATTTAATAGCTCAGAAATTGACAACCAAATATTATTATAAAATAAGGGCCGGAATGAAGATTGTACTTGATATAAGTAATGTGGTGTAGTATATAGAAGAAACGCTTGATTCACGCCGTTCAGTTTTGATGGATGAAACTTGAAGATAACAAAAACGTCATCTGTATGCAAGGGGGTCATTTTTTTTAATTTAGACACAAACAAAACTTAAATAATCCATTATTGGTTAATTTAAATGTTAAATCTCAATTTTCATTCATGAGTACCATGGCAACTGGTCCTGTTTTAAGTAAGTAATTTTAGTTCACGATTCGTTTTAACAAGAGATATGGTTATGTTCACCTATTAACAACAATACTCTCCCTTTGTGATGTTTTGTGCCCGCCGCTGCACGGAGTATGATGGAAGCCAGCCAACTGTGTGATGAAAACCGCAGTTGCTCCTTTCAGGTCCTGACTGACATGCTGTTGTTCTCGCTTGGCTTTTTATAATGCCACAATTTTTTTTATTGCAACAAAACGCAGTTGGTATTAATTTGATATATATTTTTTTTTTGTTCTTACGATAGCTAATAATTAAATTATATATATTTTATTTTAAAACATAAATATCATTTTTAGTTTTGCCTAAAGCAAAAGTTTCTTGCTACTTATTACCCGTGGTTCGTCGTGGAAAAACAAATGAAAGAATACGTAAATCATTTACATTATTAAATTATAGTGGGATTATTTTTTACCATCAACCCATTGAATTGGCTCATTCACTTCCTTCAGCCTACTTGAGGAAAAGCTCGTTCATTACTGTCACTCAATGCTCAGAAATGGACCTTTGGTTCATTTGTGTAATACTAAAGGTCATTCTATTATATACTTGTCCGTCTAAATTGTATTATAATTATGACTTGTATTATATTTATTTATCAAAATAATTTACCAAACCGTCTTAAAAAATTTAGAACAAAATTTTAAAACAATTTCTTAGAAAATTGTATTTAAAGGAGTTTTAGTTTCAAGTTTATAATTTACCCTTTTTAAAACTTTATTAGAAATAACCATCTTTTAGTTCCTTTTAGAAATAAAAATCTTTCAGTTATTTAGAAATAACAAGCTAGGTTCCTTTGTTGACTTACCAACATTGCTTTAGTTTGCTAATATGATATTTTTATGCTAAGTACAATTTTACCCAAGACATTGTTAGCCAATTGTGGCCGACTTACAAATTAAAGACGTATAAAATAAATAGCATAAATAAAATCCATAAACATTTTCTTCCTTAAAAATTGAACTTTCAATATCCTGTAGGTGGCACCATGAAGAAATTCAGGATTCACTAAGGATCATTTCTTAGTGAACACCTCTGAAGAAGGAGGGATATAGTTAACGAGATTCGGCAAATAGATGACTTAGTTAAGGTGTGTAACGTCCACTCAAAAAATACGACGGTGACTACTGGGCACGAGAGGAACTGACATACTAACAGGAGTAAACTGATGGAGAGAATCAGTGTCAAGCAGAGGTCGCCATGTCCTATGGGAATGGACAAGAATCTCAGAGAAACTATCAGAAGACTGACGATGAACAGAAAAGAAATTGGGAGGTGCCTTTGGCCCATCAGCTACTACTGTATTTAGTGCAATCTCTCCTTTAAAATTGTTGAAAATACTTTTATATTCACGCTTCATGTTTTAATATTGATATCACTATAAACAGTCAATAGTCCATTAAAACAGAGGGTAAGTAACAAATTTCTCAATTTCTGTGTTTATAACTAGTACATCATTTTCTTGAAATCAAGCTGTTTAGTTTCGCTAGGTATTGATTGATCATTAGTATTTTTAACAAAGAAATTTTCGTTCAGTTTACTAACTATTGTAAACATTAATTTTTGTGTAAATTTGAAATTTGTACCAAGATGACCTTTGTCTTTTCTTTTATAGTGGCTTAACCCCTAAAGGCTTAGAGGGCCCGAAGCCCCTCATTAGCTTTCATTAGAAACTATTCAAATAGTAAAAGTTAGACCAATGCTGCACTCCCATGCTTCGCCGTATATTATAAAGTGATTATTTATTTATTTATTTATTTATTTAAAAAAAATACAGACACCGGCCTCGATAAGTTAGATACTTAAATTTTAAAACAGTTGTGAATTAGTAGGACATTTTTTTGTAAATTAAATTAACCTGTTCAAAAAGTTAATTTAAATTTAAGTTATGGAGAAGTTAAAGATGTTTTTTTTCTATTTGCAGTTTATAGAGCAACATTATCTTAATCTTACTTGTGATAAAAGTTTTAACCACACAAAAACAAATGCGTCTATTGAAAAAGATGCTTACTTAACTCAGTTCGGCAGTTTTAACAAGTGTATAGTTAAAGGCTTACGTATACCGGGCCAAAAAGCTGTAATGAAATTTATCTTTTCTCGGTGATCCTGTACATTGTTTATTATAAAATCTATTTATATCTTAAGATATATGAATATATATTCCAACTACTCCAAGTACTCTAGACGTATTGGCATAAGAACAATCATGGAATACTAATTTCGACCTCAAATAAATACCACAAAGTTCAACATTTAAGTTTAAGAATTAACTTTGTTCTATAACACAAATTATACAAAAGAGATTATTTGACAACAATTTGGAAGTATATAATCCGGTTTTATTTATTTCCTTTAAGGTTCATTACAATCGGATTGCCAGCAACGGAAACAAGGTTAACGTGGGAGAGGAGGAGTCGATAGTTGAGCTGGGCCCCGCCCTGCGATGATGACTAGCTGACGACGCAATTTACGCTCGCTACTTCGATCCAGTTTCCTCCTCAAATCTTGGTTTAGATCTATAATGTGACACCAAACAATTAATGTGTAGTCAAAAGACACTTATATACATTTCCCGGTTATTAAATATATTATAATGTATGTATACAGTATTTTACTGTCTACTCTTATGTAATGTTTAAAACAATACAAAAAAATAACAAAATAAAAATAAATTTTTATTAAATATTTTTTAGCCATGAAAAAGGACTAAAAGCCATTATTCTCTTATAGCTAGTTTAATTATAAACCATGCTTGCTTTAACTAATTAAATATAATAACTTAAATGATATATAAAGTCATCGTTGATCATAATCGACAACGAACGCTCCAAATAATGGCCATAAAACTATTTTGCTTTGATGAAAAATTTTATAATTTATATTTTTTATGGCCAGCTTGACATTTATTTTAAGGGAGTTATTTAAAATTGTTCCATTAAAAGCATTGTTAAGAAACATATTACCTTTATGAAAAACCTGGTTTAAATTATTACAGTTGTCAATCTACTTTTCATTAGTGTGAAAGATTAAAGTCTAGGCTTTGATTTGCGCTCCGATAAACTCTGTTGCGAAAACGATCTATTTAATTTGATCAGAAGTGAATCATCCTTCCTCTGAGATCATAATATTTTCATTAGGTATTTCTTACAGATTGTGAAACAAATTTTATATTTATTATTAGAAAGTTCAAAAAGTTATCATAAAGTTGTAATATAGGAATAAATCATCTGTATATACAGTGTGTAAATAAAGTAGGCCTATGGAAAAATCTGTATTTTAAGATCAAAATTGATAGAAATATTTTGTTTGTGGCATTAATAATTTACAAAGATTGCGGACTTTTTCGCATAAAAATATTCAACCCAGTACCAGAAGGGGGGGGGAGGGGGGGAGGTTAGTGATAGCTTTTTTCAAATAGCAAATCCTATCGAGTGACCTCTCATTTTGGATGGTTTGTCAAAAGAAACACAATGGCACAAATCCGATGTCGATATATCATCCATAACCAGAATGGCAGCCATTTTAAATTTTGCTACGGGTATATGAAATAAATGAGGTATGAGTTTCCAGATCTACGTTTTAAAAAGGTTAAAGTGGGTAAGCCAAATCCTGAATACTGTTATTAAGTGAAAAGTAATACTTCATAATATTCGTATATTCGTAATTTTCCCCCAGCTCCCGAAGTTTTTGGGATATTTTGCTACAACTCTAAATTTTCAAATTCAAAACCATATTGAGTTACCCCTTATTTTGAAGAGTTTGTCAAGGCCAAATTATTCAAAGTGCACACTTGAGGTCAATATGACAAACATTTTGATTGGTGGAGTTGATGTTATTCACACATTAAATTTTGAATAGTTTTTTATTATTTATTTATTATTATTATTATTATTTTTTTTTTTAAGGATGTCATTTTGACCTTAGGTTGCAACATTTTTTTGGTCCATTGCCGGTACATCCATCGTAAATACTTCATTATACAACATTATTAATGGGCTAATAACTTTTTTGTCGTGTTGTATTGAACTGTTTTATTTACTTGAATGACGTACTCATAATGTACTCATAACTCATAATGTAGATGTTTAAAATTAAAACTATTTTTATTACGTTCGGCAGTATAAAATGACTTTTTCCCACAAAATACCCTACTGTGTTTCTAATACTCAGAGATATTGTTCGTTAATTACTGAAATTATATAGCAAAAGGTTTTATCAAGATTCTCTAATGTTTTATAAGAAAATCTAAAGGTGTAAGTAACAGTACTGTTTCAGATGGAATACAGTTGTTGTGCAAGGAGATGATGAATTGAAACTTATTTATGTAGATATCATCACCATTTGGATTTTTAGGGACCTTTGCCCCTACATGCCCAAGGCATTTATACTATATTTATTATTTATGTGATTATAATGTGCACCTACCATCATAAAAAACATGTGGTTATTTTTTATGTAATATATTTTAAAGAGTAAAATAAGTTTAAACTAAAAACCTTTATAAATATTTCTTTGTTTTAATATTAGAACAAGTTTTGTTGAATGATAGAAGTTATGGCGTAAAAATAAAATAAATTTAAATTTCGCATATAACAAGCACTTTTTTTATCATTTCACAGGTACAATGCCAAAATACAACATTGCTGTAAATTTTGATAAATAATTTTTATTCATTAACTGGTTTCGGCGTTGATTTGTCTGATTTAGTTTATTTATTTTATTCAATATCACAGTTGAGCTTAAATAGATCGTGTTAAATATGATCGTGTTAAATTAGATAATTAAATAGATCGTGTTTATAAAATAGAATATAAATTATTTTTACAGTCACTATAACTAAACAAACCACGTGTATGGTTTTACAGTAAATTTTATTTTTTAACCCAAAATTTATTTGAAAATAAGCATTACAATAAGAAATTCTAATTTTTTAAATTAAAAATAAAATGACGTAGTTTCCTATAACATTAGTACGACTTGAAATTACTTAAATAACTGTTTTAATGAAGAATACAAATTAAATTCAGTAATCTTAATGTTGTAAATCCATATTTACATGATTTAATTTGTTAATTGAATAAATGAAATAGTAAATACATTTTTGAATGTATTCAAACACTTATACCGTTATGAATTAGTTTACAGTTTATTTATAAAGACAACATATTGAAGACGTAATGGTTTATCCCTTGAACAGGTAGACCGGGGATGTTCCTCCTGAGTTAATAACATGAACAAACAAGAACATTACCCAGAAACCCCTGCAGCAGGATTATATAAATACAAAACTTCCTTTCGACTAATGACTAGATTACTCGGTGTGCTTTGAAATAAAACTTACAAAACGGAATTATAAATTTTATTTTTTTTATTGGTATTATTGCAAACCTACTTGTTTTTATGGGATTATTTTTCACGTAAATTTTACCATTGAGAATTAAGCTAAAAAGGTGATTGGTTATTTCCAAAGATATTCAGAAAACAACATTTACCCGCAATTGAGACGTTTTCTGATTTTATTTTTCCCCTCGATCAACTACGGATATTTATGAAAATCTGTAGGCTTTTAAGGTCATACAACTAATACATACACAATTATAGCTTACTCCAAACTCATTCTTGTGTGCATTTTAAGTTCAAACCAGGTTTAAATATAGCAAAGAGTAAATTTTACAAGTTTATTATAAATACAACATTGATTTTTTTAGTTTCTGACCAAATAATTGAATGATGAATAGTTATTTTGATTTGCCAGATACATAAAAAATCTATATTTATAATAAAGTTTTACGGTATTTATTAGAAATTTCTATACGGTTCAAAGTAGATTAGAGTATGTTATAATTTCTTGTGAGGGGAAGCGAGGGAACTATTTCTTGAACCTTACAACGATACCTAACACTGAACATAACTAACTACATTATACACATTTTAAATGCATTTCACAGATAATAATTCTATCAGAATTTCTTTGAAGAAACCCAAAAGGGACATGGGGTGGAGCTTCCATCGAGAATTAGGCAATTTTATTAGTATAAGATGTTAAAATAAACAGCATATTGCAAGATAATTTTATAGTTGTAACACAATTAAAGTTGCATTGAGTTATTGCAAGTTTGGACACTGGTGTTAAACGTAGGCACACCTAGACAGAAAACATTCCCACAGTAGTCCCAACTCAAGGATCAATCAAGAATCGCTTCTGGCGGATCAAACGTCGGATCGAGGATAACTGGGTTATACGCAAAAATACCATAGGCTTGTTTCCAAGTAAATTAGTACTACCTAATGAATGTAAATGGAAATTTTTCATAGGAAAATTGTGTTTACTCCGTTATTTGTTGTTTGATATTTACAACCTTTTTATGATTGTTCAGATTGCTAAATTTAGTAACTTTTTGTAGGTATCTTGTAAACTGTTGTTAAATTTAACAGTTTTTAGGATATGAAATTTTAAAAATTTTAATGACCATTATCTTAAAAATACTGATTGAAATTTGTGTGTGGAAATGTATAGTCTACATATATATATATAATTTCGTAAGCAAATCGGTCCCCAAAAAATATCTCAAGGTAGAAGAAATATATAGGGTAACGTACTATGCTTAATTTAAAGCTTGAGTTCGAAGGACGCAAGGAAAAATATCAGAATCATAGAAAGTTACGCGGGCTTCGCTCCATTGGATCAGAAAATCCAATGTTAATATTATGGGAAGAAGATTTTAGATCTAAACGTGTTGCTAAGCAGATGTTCCATTGAATATTTTTATCATAAACTCAGCTAGTTATTGAGCACATATTTTGAGTTATGATAACCATTTGATTATAAATTTGTAAAATTTGCAATGCACTATAAAAAGGTAAACACCAATAGTCATGGAAAAATTACGGATACACAGTAGATTTCTTCTTCGTGACCCCATCTATGTCATTAGGATTTTGTGTGCTGAATATACCACGGTTAAAGTGACGTAGCTATGGTACGGTTGATATAATAGTTATTGTTTTTACTCAGTGCGTGTCGTTTAGATATTATGTTACTGCTTTATATATTGGCTATTTATTGTTAAGAGTTGAATCGTTTTACTAAGTAGTTTTTAATAATAACTATATTATGTAAACTACTAACATATGAGAAATATTTTGACTTATGCTTATACAAAAGAAATATGCCGACTTATATGAAAACAAAAAGTGCCCTTTATTCCATAAGTAGGGGAGCTTTCCATGTATAAATAACAGTGTAAGAAAACAAAAAAATATGTCAATCAGTATTCTACTTCATTGAACAAACAAACAAAATAGACTACAATCATAGCACAAGGAACATCGGTAGACATAAGTGACGTAGGTAGACACAAGGGACAGGTGGGGGTGTTATGGGGGCATAGGGAGGCATGGGGGAAAAAGGTGGCACGGGGGCACAGAAGGGCACGGGAAGGAACGGCGGGCATAGGGTCACAGGAGCACAGAGGGTGCGGGTTTTTAGGGGGCACGAGGGATGTCGGTGGCACCGGGGGTATGGGGCATGGGGGCCTCGGTTGAGGCATGGGGGACATACTGAGCACGAGGAGGATGGCAGGCATAATGGCAAGGGGGTATGGGAGGCACGGAGGCATGGACTTGATTCACAAGAGGCACTAGAGACGTCGTTGTCACGGGGGGTAGTTAAGCAAGGGGAACACGGGGTAGGAATGGGGCAAATGGAAAGCACAGGGTCTCCAACGAAGAACAACGGAAATGTGGGGACGGGAGAATAGAGGGCACAGAAACATGGGGGCACGGGGGCATTGGGGAGGATTGAGGGACATAAGGGGACATATGTAACAGGGGAGAATGACGTTCATGGAGAAACGGGGGTATGGGAGGCACAGGGGCATGGGCATGGGGGCACAAGTGGCACTAGAGTCGTCGGTGGCAAGGGTATAGTTGGGCATGGGGGCGGGCATGGGAAAGGAATTGGGGACATAGGGAACATGTTGGTCTCGGGGGAGAACGGCAGGCATATGGGCAGGGGAGAATGGGGAGCACAGTGGCATGGGGGGCGTGGGGGTACAGGGGCATGGGGGTACTCGGGACACGGGGGCATAATATGCCTCCCCCTCATATTATGGGGAACAGGAAGCACGTATCAGGAAAGTAGAACCAGGGGCACAGGGGGGCTTGCGAGCGTGGGGGCGCTGGGGCAAGGAGAGAGGGGCACAGAGGTAAAGGATAAGCAGTGTACGGTATTTATGGGCAATAACCATTTTTTCATTTTTTATTGAACTATTGTATTTACTTGAGTTACGATCTTATTATTTGTACATGTTTAAGGTTAAAACAAATTTTATTGCCCACGTCAGTTCAACAGTACAATAATTTTTTTTCTTTTTTTCACAAAATAGACTACCTACTGTATTGTAATACAGGGGAAAAACTGGCTAATTACTGATTTTATTCCTTCAAGAAGATTAGTCACGATTAGGTAATATGTTGTAAAAAATCCAACCGAGTAAATTCACAATAGAGCTTGAGAAGAAATACGGTAATTGTGTAACTGGGTGATGAATTGAAACTTAGTTTTAGTGATAACATCACAATTTGGATTTTTAGTGACCTTTGCACCTACACGCAAATAGTATTTTTATAAAGGTCCATGGGAAATATGAGCTTTTTATAACAATCTGTAATTGAAATAAAGAATAAAAAGTGGAAAAACAAAATGGCTTGTTTTATGTTAATATTTATATTAGGACATACCTTTATATGACTTATAGGTAATACTTTTATATTTGACCCCCTCATTGTTCTCATTAATAGCAGTTGCCACATTGTTCATACTGTTCTCATTTAAATTTATTTTGTCAATTGTGTACATTTAATAATTGGCGGTGGTCTTAAAATTTATAATATGTCAATGCCTCAAAAAATATTTTGTAACTAAGCGAATTGAAACTAGCAAGTGAATTGGTATAACCCTAATCAACAGATAATCGGCTTATCAGAGACTCTGAGCACTTCCATTGTTGTAACTTGACCTATTTAAAAGACGATTCTCATCCTAATGAATTGTTTCTTTTTAATGTGAACATCTACGTTTTGTAATAGAACTTATTTAAAGAGTACACTTTTGATCTACATAAATGTTAAAATTACAACTTTTTATTAATAATTTGAACAAACAGTTAATTTGTATAGTGATATGAGTTATTAAAATCTAACAAGTAATATTAGTTGTTATAATATTACAACTAATCTTGTTCAAAGACCAAACGTTAATTTAACAACAAAAAATAAAAATAAAATAAAATAAAGAAATACTTAGGATGAAATAGTATGGATATTCTTAATATTGATTATGTTGTATTAAAATGAAATAAATTATACAAATATAAGAAAATAAAATGAAAATATCAATAAAAAGTTGTCTTAATGCTTATATGTTTGTCTCTTTAGAATTGTTATTTACAATACAGTTTCTATAATTATATCAAAGCAATATAAGTATTAAAATAAAACCAGTTTTGGCGATTTCTAACTTGGAAATTTACACAAATGTAAACAAAAAAATACTACATATAATTTTATATTGTTGTCGGCATTATAATTCACTATTAATTGTTACTGTTATGATTTCATGGGCTTCCTAGTTATTTTTTATTATTGTTTAAGAGTGTTTAAATAATTAGCGTCCTAATGTTAGCTTTAGTAATATGCTGAATTATATTTTGTTTTGTTCTTGTTTGTTCTTCATTTTGAAAATTTGGGTTGTAGCATTGAAAGAAATAAATAAAAGAAAAACAGTAAAACAACATTTTAGTATAATTACTTTCATATAAATAACGTAAGGAACTACGTTAATCATGAAATGATGACGTTTTCATTAATTATACAGATCATTAATTCAGTGCTTGAATTTTATTTTTTTGTTCAATGATTAATGTTTTAACTCATAAACTTTTTATCATTTAAAAAAAATAAAATCAATATTAATGTAATTATTGTTTGCATGTTCTGTCGTATATTTAAAACGTTGATAATTTTACTAGTTTTATTTTTTGCAGGTAATGAGGAAATGTCATTCCACATTCTAAAATGTAAGTATTTGAATATTAATGTTTTAAATTGTAATTACCTGAAACTTTAACTGTACTTTAAATATGAGAGGAATAAATAAAATATTTTACAATTCCATTTCAAATATAAAAGTAACACAGCAATCAATTATTTTTTCATTTTACTCATATATGATGAAGTTGTGAATATTTATTTCTATGATAAAAAAAGTGAATTCATACATTTTTCATGAATTATTTTCATATGCATATAAATCACATCGAGGGCCTTATAAAAATAGAGCTTTTTAGAATGTTTATATTATATAGTAGTTAAGCCGCGCGATATAGAACCTAACATGGGCTCTTATGGGGGAATAAATTATATGGGCTCTTATGGGGAATAAATGAGGGTGCTAGTGTTGCTAAATAATTTTCTACTACCTTAGACTTATAACTTCACCTTAGAGGCCATTTTTAACCTAACAAGCCTTATAGTCCACCATTAATTAAATTTTTATGAATAAAATTTACACATGGCAAGGTCAGGATTCGAACCCGGCCCGCTGGCGCGTGAGTTGCGAGCTTTACCTCTTAGCCATCGAGGTACTTGTTTGATGGTGGCGGAAATGTGTCTGATAACGCAGTGTTTGCGATGGTGCGTTATTTAATAAATTAATGAAAAGAATGAAATAGTGCTATCAACAAAGTATTCGTTAACCTCTGTAACCTTTGATAGCGGCAATCGCTAAACAATGGGAAAACTGTCTGCCCTTTATGACCTCAGATAAAGATAGTGCAAAGTGTTTGTCAGTTTATTCAGTTGAACTTTCCTGGTATACTGTACGTTCCGCAACCAACTTGCGCCTACAGTCCGTTCATGTTTCTATTGGACACTTTCGGTTTTTGTATCTTCCCCATTTATGCTTCCACAGGGTTGTAACTTGGTATAGGGGTGTACATACAACATATAATTTTTATAAACTACCCTCTGAGGGTGAACCACCCCTGGAACAACCCCTAACTTAAAAAGTGCAAAATATCATCATAATCGTTTGAGACCCTTATTCTAGCGTTATTAACATTGAATCGCATGAAAATACCCAGTTTTTTGATTGGGGCTCATTTCAACCCTTAACTGTTTTACACCTATTGCTCAGGTGTTTGAAGGCTGAGGTAAACCAGATTTGGGTTGTAGGTATGTGTACTCTGTGTAACTCTTGCAACCAAGTTTAATCATCATCCCTTATATTTTCTTAAATCAACCCCTATAGGTTTTCTCCCATAACATGCTTACCATTAGAGCAAAACTTCTGAAAAATGGTATGTAGTTAGATACTAATGTCTAGTATTTTATACAATCTGATTCCGGCCTCCAAGGTCAATGTTACATAATAAATCACGTTAGAATTAAGCGTGGGAAACATCTCTGACTGGTTTAAAAAGGCGACCCTGGATCAAACCAAGTGAAAATTTTGCAAAAACTATCTTGACTCACGTAGTCAAACACATTGTAAAAGTGGGGTTAGAGTTAAGTTATTTTTATTTACCAGAGCACAGTGGCTCATACTTAGAGTTTTCTCTACTAGATCAACAAATGTGTTATTTGCCATCAGTCTTCTTCACTGCAATTTTAAAACACCATATGATACATTTAACTTTTGAAACAACCCATTGGACTGCAGCACCTGTGTAGTTTGCCAGATTACTCTTTACCAGAGTGGAGTAATGTTGTTCTATTATACTTTATGGTACATAAAAATTAAACTGGGATGGTGGTAACGTCCTGTAATTCAGCTACAGGTCAGGTCATGAATTGTGGATAGTTAAAAGCGATGGCTTGTGGATGCGATATTCTCTGGTGGGGATTAACGTCTACACTTTTGAAGGTCATCCATAAAGACCATCCTTATAGTTAGACCAATTTGTACCATTATAAATTGGTTTAAATTTAGGTTTAAATTGTGGTTCGGATCCCACGGTAAAATATAGGTCCCTAGATACCATTGGCTGTTGGGCTAAAAATAACAGTCCTGCCTAAGGAGAATGTCGGTCTTAGTCAGTAACAAGACTATAAGGTTGTGCCACAATCATCCTTCACTCATCACTCATTCATATTGGGGTTAAAATACTCACTATGTGAGGTCCCTGTCTTAAAATAGTGATACATATAAAACTAATGCAGTCTAAATACAGAAATCTTAATTATTTTATATATATATATATATATATATATATATATAAGTGAAATCCCACTCACTGACTCATCACGAGATCTTAGGAACTACCTAACGGATTTTTCATGGAAATTGCAGGGTAATTGGGGGAATTCATTCAACACATGCTTACGTACACGTGATACACTCTGGTGACAAAGCTACAGGTAAGGCCGTATTCGTACGCGCAGTACACTCTAGTGAGATAACAGGAAACTAGCCACATCTTAAAAATACCAATCACAACTGTGTGGCCTATTGCGTCACTCGGTCCCGAAATGGAAAACGCGTCAATCAACCCATGTAGAGCTGTTATATGGGCAACCATATTGGTGTATACCGTTAAATAATTACAACCAGTACCTCCATATATCATATACACATTACTAATAATATACTTGGTTTTGGTTGACCAACTTTCTGGTAGTGTTGCACTCTGGTGGGGAAAAATCAAACTAACGAACCTCAGCTCTGTCAACAAGTGTAGAAATATAAAACTTCCATGACTACAAAATTTTTTGATGTAGCAAAAACAGTACACTCTAGTGGAAGATCGTCAAACAACATACTGTATGCTCTGCATACAGCTACACTCTGAAAAATCATTAAACTATACGGTAAGGTTCGATGATGGGAAACATAACAAATGTCACACCATAGTGGAGCTATTGCCCAGGTTTTAATCCCAGCACAGTGAAAATTTTGCAAACACTATCTTGACTCAAGTAGTCAAACACATGGTAAAAGTGAGGTTAAGCCATCATCTTGATTTACGAGGTCAAACACGTGGTAAAGGTAGGTTAGAGCACATGGTCAAAAGTTTGGAAATTTCCCGCCAGATGTCATCTTGACTCATGTGGTCAAACACGTGGTAAAAGTGAGGTTAGAACATGTAAACAAAAGTTAGGAAATTTCCCATCATCTTGACTCACGTGGTCAAACATGTGGTAAAAGAGAGGTTAGAGTTCTTTAGCAATGCAGATATTTTGTAAGTTGGCAACAGTACCAATACACTATAGTATATACTTTGTACGTAGTATATAACATACCTTATAGACTATGTTTTTAGTAAATAACATAAGTTGGTAACACTGCAGAGAATTTACATGGAAATTGCCGGGTAATTGGGGGAATTCATTCAACACATGCTTACGTACATGTCATACACTCTGGTGACAAAGCAACAGGTAAGGCGGTATTTGTACGCGCAGTACACTCTAGTGGGATAACAGGAAACTAGCCACATCTCAAAATTACCAATCGCAGCTGTGTAGCCTATTGTGTTCCTTGGTCCCGAAATGGAAAACACGGCAATCAACCCACGTAGAGCTGTCATAGGGGCTACCATATTGGTGTATGCCACTAAATAATCATATACAGTACCACCATATATCATATACACGTTACTAATAATGTACTTGGTTGCTATTGGCCAACTTTCTAGTAGTGTTGCACTCTGGTTGGGAAAGTTAAACTAACGTACCTTAGCTCTGCAGACAAGTGTAGAAACATCAAACTTCCATGACTACAAAATGACTAAAGCAATAAAACTACGTAATAACTATAACTTTATAGAAAATCACTAAGGGATCACTCTGGTATTACTTATATACTTTTATAGTAAAAGTACAGTAAAAAGTGAGTTTATGTTACTTAAGACCGGTACGTCTTACAGTACCACATGTGAGACTAAAGCAATAGAGTTGATTATATGACTTTATAGCGTCTCACTCATTACTCACTCGGTATCACTCTCACTAGTATATAGATAGATAAGTAATACAAAAAAGTGAGGTTATGTTATGCTAGTGCAACATGTCTGTACAGTACCACGTCTGGAAAGACAATGGAGCAATAGAGCTGATAGCTCTGGTTTTATAGTGGTTCACCAGGGACTCAGTCTGATTTTACTAATATGTATGTACAGTAAAAGTACAATTAAAAGTGAGGTTATGTTACGCAGGGCCAACACATCTGAACAGTAACGTCTGAAACAAAACTGAACCAATAAAGCCGATAGCTCTGGTTTTATAGAGGCTCACTAGTGGGTCACTAGTTTTACTAATATATATAGACATTAAAAGTACAGTAAAAAAGTGAGGTTATGTTAATACCACGTCTGGAAAGACAATGAAGCAAAAGAGCTGATAGCTCTGGTTTTATAGAGCCTCACTAGGGACTTGCTCTAATTTTATTAATATATTTGATACAGTAAAAGTGAGGTTATGTTACATAAGACCAATACGTCTGAACAGTATCATGTCTAAACCCAAACTAAACCAATAAAGCTGGGGGTTCTAGTTTTATAGAAAATCACTAAGGAACCACTCTGGTATTACTAATATACTTTTACAGTAAAAGTACAGTAAAAAGTAAGGTTATATTACTCAAGACCAGTAAATCTGTACGGTACCACACCCAATACCAAACTAAACCAATAAAGCTGGGGTTCTAGTTTTATAGAAAATCACTAAAGGCTCACTCTGGTATTACTATTGTATTTCTACAGTAAAAGTACAGTAAAAAGTAAGGTTATATTACTCAAGACCAGTACATCTGTACGGTACCACGTCTAATACCAAAATAAACCAATAAAGCTGGGGGTTCTAGTTTTATAGAAAATCACTAAGGAACCACTCTGGTATTACTAATATACTTTTACAGTAAAAGTGCAGTAAAAAGTAAGGTTATATTACTCAAGACCAGTACATCTGTACGGTACCACACCCAATACCAAACTAAACCAATAAAGCTGGGGGTTCTAGTTTTATAGAAAATCACTAAAGGCTCACTCTGGTATTACTATTGTATTTCTACAGTAAAAGTACAGAAAAAGTAAGGTTATATTACTCAAGACCAGTACAACTGTACGGTACAACACCTAATACCAAACTAAACCAATAAAGCTGGGGGTTCTAATTTTATAGAAAATCACTAAAGGCTTACTCTGGTATTACTATTGTATTTCTACAGTAAAAGTACAGTAAAAAGTAAGGTTATATTACTCAAGACCAGTACATCTGTACGGTACCACACCAAATACCAAACTAAACCAATAAAGCTGGAGGTTCTAGTTTTATAGAAAATCACTAAAGGCTCACTCTGGTATTACTATTGTATTTCTACAGTAAAAGTACAGTAAAAAGTAAGGTTATATTACTCAAGACCAGTACATCTGTACGGTACCACACCTAATACCAAACTAGGCCATTAAAGCTGGGGGTTCTAGTTGTATAGAAAATCACTAAAGGCTCACTCTGGTATTACTATTGTATTTCAACAGTAAAAGTACAGTAAAAAGTAAAGTTATATTACTCAAGACCAGTAAATCTGTACGGTACCACACCTAATACCAAACTAAACCAATAAAGCTGGGGGTTCTAGTTTTATAGAAAATAACTAAAGGCTCACTCTGGTATTACTATTGTATTTCTACAGTAAAAGTACAGTAAAAAGTAAGGTTATATTACTCAAGACCAGTACATTTGTACGGTACCACACCTAATACCAAACTAAACCAATAAAGCTGGGGGTTCTAGTTTTATAGAAAATCACTAAAGGATCACTCTGGTATTACTATTGTATTTCTACAGTAAAAGTACAGTAAAAAGTAAGGTTATATTACTCAAGACCAGTACATCTGTACGGTACAACACCTAATACCAAACTAAGATAATAAAGCTGGGGGTTCTAGTTTTATAGAAAATCAGTAAAGGCTCACTCTGGTATTACTATTGTATTTCTACAGTAAAAGTACAGTAAAAAGTAAGGTTATATTACTCAAGACCAGTAAATCTGTACGGTACCACACCTAATACCAAACTAAACCAATAAAGCTGGGGGTTCTAATTTTATAGAAAATAACTAAAGGCTCACTCTGGTATTACTATTGTATTTCTACAGTAAAAGTACAGTAAAAAGTAAGGTTATATTACTCAAGACCAGTACATTTGTACGGTACCACACCTAATACCAAACTAAACCAATAAAGCTGGGGTTTCTAGTTTTATAGAAAATCACTAAAGGCTCACTCTGGTATTACTATTGTATTTCTACAGTAAAAGTACAGTAAAAAGTAAGGTTATATTACTCAAGACCAGTACATCTGTATGGTACCACACCTAATACTAAACTAAACCAATAAAGTTGGGGGTTCTAGTTTTATAGAAAATCACTAAAGGCTCACTCTGGTATTACTATTGTATTTCTACAGTAAAAGTACAGTAAAAAGTAAGGTTATATTACTTAAGACCAGTACATCTGTACGGTACCACACCTAATACCAATTTAAACCAATAAAGCTGGGGGTTCTATTTTTATAGAAAATCACTAAGGGACCACTCTGGTATTACTAATACACTTTTACAGTAAAAGTGCAGTAAAAAGTAAGGTTATATTACTCAAGACTAGTACATCTGTATGGTACCGCACCTAATACCAAACTAAACCAATAAAGCGGGGTTTTCTAGTTTTATAGAAAATCACTAAATTCTCACTCTGGTATTACTATTGTATTTCTACAGTAAAAGTACAGTAAATATAAGGTTATATTACTCAAGACCAGTACATCTGTACGGTACCACACCTAATACCAATTTAAACCAATAAAGCTGGGGTTCTATTTTTATAGAAAATCACTAAGGGACCACTCTAGTATTACTAATATACTTTTACAGTAAAAGTACGGTAAAAAGTAAGGTTATATTACTCAAGACCAGTACATCTGTACGTTACCACACCTAATACCAAACTAAACCAATAAAGCTGGGGGTTCTAGTTTTATAGAAAATCACTAAAGGCTCACTCTGGTATTACTATTGTATTTCTACAGTAAAAGTACAGTAGAAAGTAAGGTTATATTACTCAAGACCAGTACATTTGTACGGTACCACGTCTAATATCAAACTAAACCAATAAAGCTGGGGGTTCTAGTTTTATAGAAAATCACTAAGGAACCACTCTGGTATTACTAATATACTTTTACAGTAAAAGTGCAGTAAAAAGTAAGGTTATATTACTCAAGACCAGTACATCTGTACGGTACCACACCCAATACCAAACTAAACCAATAAAGCTGGGGGTTCTAGTTTTATAGAAAATCACTAAAGGCTCTCTCTGGTATTACTATTGTATTTCTACAGTAAAAGTACAGTAAAAAGTAAGGTTATATTACTCAAAACCAGTACGTCTGTACGGTACAACACCTAATACCAAACTAAACCAATAAAGCTGGGGGTTCTAGTTTTATAGAAAATCACTAAAGGCTTACTCTGGTATTATAGTTGAGTAGCCTCCAAAATTAAAGACTAGTAAACATCATGCGGGAGAATAAAACTAAGCTATGTCAAAAGACGGAATTTGAAAGACATCCTGGGTCAAAGTGAGGTTAGAACACGTGGTCAAAAGTTTGGAATTTCCCGCCAAAACAGCCGCCATCTTGGAAAAGGGGCGTGGCCTACATCACGTGACTGATGACGTCATCGGTCACGTGACCAACATTTCCCGCCATAAACAATAGAAAAAAGCAAAGGGAATCAGAAAAAGTAAATTCTGATTTACTTTGCTAGATTTACTTTGAATTTACTTTGATTTACTTTGCTCCGCAAAATTTACTTTGCTCCGCAAAATTTACTTTTTCTGAATTTTAAGATAAGATAAGATAAGAAAGATAAGATAAGATAAGATAAGATAAGAAAGATAAGATAAGATAAGATAAGAAAAAGTTCAGAATTTAATATACTTTTTCAGAATTTTTTCTGTTTTCTTTTGTTTTTTTAATTTTTTCTTTTTTTCCCTTTGCTTTTTTCTATTGTTTATGGCGGGAAATGTTGGTCACGTGACCGATGACGTCATCAGTCACGTGATGTAGGCCACGCCCCTTTTCCAAGATGGCGGCTGTTTTGGCGGGAAATTCCAAACTTTTGACCACGTGTTCTAACCTCACTTTGACCCAGGATGTCTTTCAAATTCCGTCTTTTGACATAGCTTAGTTTTATTCTCCCGCATGATGTTTACTAGTCTTTAATTTTGGAGGCTACTCAACTATAATACCAGAGTGAGCCTTTAGTGATTTTCTATAAAACTAGAAACCCAGCTTTATTGGTTTAGTTTGGTATTAGGTGTGGTACCGTACAGATATACTGGTCTTGAGTAATATAACCTTACTTTTTACTGTACTTTTACTGTAGAAATACAATAGTAATACCAGAGTGAGAATTTAGTGATTTTCTATAAAACTAGAACCCCCAGCTTTATTGGTTTAGTTTGGCATTAGGTGCGGTACCGTACAGATGTACTAGTCTTAAGTAATATAACCTTACTTTTTACTGCACTTTTAATGTAAAAGTGTATTAGTAATACCAGAGTGGTCCCTTAGTGATTTTCTATAAAAATAGAACCCCCAGCTTTATTGGTTTAAATTGGTATTAGGTGTGGTACCGTACAGATGTACTGGTCTTGAGTAATATAACCTTACTTTTTACTGTACTTTTACTGTAGAAATACAATAGTAATACCAGAGTGAGCCTTTAGTGATTTTCTATAAAACTAGAACCCCCCACTTTATTTGTTAAGTTTGGTATTAGGTGTGGTACCGTACAGATGTACTAGTCTTAAGTAATATAACCTTACTTTTTACTGCACTTTTAATGTAAAAGTGTATAAGTAATACCAGAGTGGTCCCTTAGTGATTTTCTATAAAAATAGAACCCCCAGCTTTATTGGTTTAAATTGGTATTAGGTGTGGTACGGTACAGATGTACTGGTCTTGAGTAATATAACCTTACTTTTTACTGTACTTTTACTGTAGAAATACAATAGTAATACCAGAGTGAGCCTTTAGTTAATTTCTATAAAACTAGAACCCCCAGCTTTATTGGTTTAGTTAGGTATTAGGTGTGGTACCGTACAGATTTACTGGTCTTGAGTAATATAACCTTACTTTTTACTGTACTTTTACTGTAGAAATACAATAGTAATACCAGAGTGAGCCTTTAGTGATTTTCTATAAAACTAGAACCCCCAGCTTTATTATCTTAGTTTGGTATTAGGTGTGGTACTGTACAGATGTACTGGTCTTGAGTAATATAACCTTACTTTTTACTGTACTTTTACTGTAGAAATACAATAGTAATACCAGAGTGAGCCTTTAGTGATTTTCTATAAAACTAGAACCTCCAGCTTTATTGGTTTAGTTTGGTATTAGGTGTGGTACCGTACAGATGTACTGGTCTTGAGTAATACAACCTTACTTTTTACTGTACTTTTACTGTAGAAATACAATAGTAATACCAGAGTGAGCCTTTAGTGATTTTCTATAAAACTAGAACCCCCAGCTTTATTGGTTTAGTTTGGTATTAGGTTTGGTACCGTACAGATGTACTGGTCTTGAGTAATATAACCTTACTTTTTACCGTACTTTTACTGTAAAAGTATATTAGTAATACCAGAGTGGTCCCTTAGTGATTTTCTATAAAAATAGAACCCCAGCTTTATTGGTTTAAATTGGTATTAGGTGTGGTACCGTACAGATGTACTGGTCTTGAGTAATATAACCTTATATTTACTGTACTTTTACTGTAGAAATACAATAGAAATACCAGAGTGAGAATTTAGTGATTTTCTATAAAACTAGAACCCCCAGCTTTAATGGCCTAGTTTGGTATTAGGTGTGGTACCGTACAGATGTACTGGTCTTGAGTAATATAACCTTACTTTTTACTGTACTTTTACTGTAGAAATACAATAGTAATACCAGAGTGAGCCTTTAGTGATTTTCTATAAAACTAGAACCTCCAGCTTTATTGGTTTAGTTTGGTATTAGGTGTGGTACCGTACAGATGTACTGGTCTTGAGTAATATAACCTTACTTTTTACTGTACTTTTACTGTAGAAATACAATAGTAATACCAGAGTGAGCCTTTAGTGATTTTCTATAAAACTAGAACCTCCAGCTTTATTGGTTTAGTTTGGTATTAGGTGTGGTACCGTACAGATGTACTGGTCTTGAGTAATATAACCTTACTTTTTACTGTACTTTTACTGTAGAAATACAATAGTAATACCAGAGTAAGCCTTTAGTGATTTTCTATAAAACTAGAACCCCCCAGCTTTATTGGTTTAGTTTGGTATTAGGTGTTGTACCGTACAGACGTACTGGTCTTGAGTAATATAACCTTACTTTTTACTGTACTTTTACTGTAGAAATACAATAGTAATACCAGAGTGAGCCTTTAGTGATTTTCTATAAAACTAGAACCCCCAGCTTTATTGGTTTAGTTTGGTATTGGGTGTGGTACCGTACAGATGTACTGGTCTTGAGTAATATAACCTTACTTTTTACTGCACTTTTACTGTAAAAGTATATTAGTAATACCAGAGTGGTTCCTTAGTGATTTTCTATAAAACTAGAACCCCCAGCTTTATTGGTTTAGTTTGGTATTAGACGTGGTACCGTACAGATGTACTGGTCTTGAGTAATATAACCTTGTTTTTTTACTGTACTTTTACTGTAGAAATACAATAGTAATACCAGAGTGAGCCTTTAGTGATTTTCTATAAAACTAGAACCCCCAGCTTTATTGGTTTAGTTTGGTATTAGGTTTGGTACCGTACAGATGTACTGGTCTTGAGTAATATAACCTTACTTTTTACCGTACTTTTACTGTAAAAGTATATTAGTAATACCAGAGTGGCCCTTAGTGATTTTCTATAAAAATAGAACCCCAGCTTTATTGGTTTAAATTGGTATTAGGTGTGGTACCGTACAGATGTACTGGTCTTGAGTAATATAACCTTATATTTACTGTACTTTTACTGTAGAAATACAATAGTAATACCAGAGTGAGAATTTAGTGATTTTCTATAAAACTAGAACCCCCAGCTTTAATGGCCTAGTTTGGTATTAGGTGTGGTACCGTACAGATGTACTGGTCTTGAGTAATATAACCTTACTTTTTACTGTACTTTTACTGTAGAAATACAATAGTAATACCAGAGTGAGCCTTTAGTGATTTTCTATAAAACTAGAACCTCCAGCTTTATTGGTTTAGTTTGGTATTAGGTGTGGTACCGTACAGATGTACTGGTCTTGAGTAATATAACCTTACTTTTTACTGTACTTTTACTGTAGAAATACAATAGTAATACCAGAGTGAGCCTTTAGTGATTTTCTATAAAACTAGAACCTCCAGCTTTATTGGTTTAGTTTGGTATTAGGTGTGGTACCGTACAGATGTACTGGTCTTGAGTAATATAACCTTACTTTTTCTGTACTTTTACTGTAGAAATACAATAATAATACCAGAGTGAGCCTTAAGTGATTTTCTATAAAACTAGAACCCCCAGCTTTATTGGTTTAGTTTGGTATTGGGTGTGGTACCGTACAGATGTACTGGTCTTGAGTAATATAACCTTACTTTTTACTGCACTTTTACTGTAAAAGTATATTAGTAATACCAGAGTGGTTCCTTAGTGATTTTCTATAAAACTAGAACCCCCAGCTTTATTGGTTTAGTTTGGTATTAGACGTGGTACCGTACAGATGTACTGGTCTTGAGTAATATAACCTTACTTTTTACTGTACTTTTACTGTAGAAATACAATAGTAATACGAGAGTGAGCCTTTAGTGATTTTCTATAAAACTAGAACCCCCAGCTTTATTGGTTTAGTTTGGTATTAGGTGTGGTACCGTACAGATGTACTGGTCTTGAGTAATATAACCTTACTTTTTACTGTACTTTTACTGTAGAAATACAATAGTAATACCAGAGTGAGAATTTAGTGATTTTCTATAAAACTAGAACCCCAGCTTTATTGTTTTAGTTTGGTATTAGGTGCGGTACCATACAGATGTACTAGTCTTAAGTAATATAACCTTACTTTTTACTGCACTTTTAATGTAAAAGTGTATTAGTAATACCAGAGTGGTCCCTTAGTGATTTTCTATATAAATAGAACCCCCAGCTTTATTGGTTTAAATTGGTATTAGGTTTGGTACCGTACAGATGTACTGGTCTTGAGTAATATAACCTTACTTTTTACTGTACTTTTACTGTAGAAATACAATAGTAATACCAGAGTGAGCCTTTAGTGATTTTCTATAAAACTAGAACCCCCAACTTTATTTGTTTAGTTTGGTATTAGGTGTGGTACCGTACAGATGTACTAGTCTTAAGTAATATAACCTTACTTTTTACTGCACTTTTAATGTAAAAGTGTATTAGTAATACCAGAGTGGTCCCTTAGTGATTTTCTATATAAATAGAACCCCCAGCTTTATTGGTTTAAATTGGTATTAGGTGTGGTAAGGTACAGATGTACTGGTCTTGAGTAATATAACCTTACTTTTTACTGTACTTTTACTGTAGAAAAACAATAGTAATACCAGAGTGAGCCTTTAGTGATTTTCTATAAAACTAGAACCCCCAGCTTTATTGGTTTAGTTTGGTATTAGGTGTGGTACCGTACAGATTTACTGGTCTTAAGTAATATAACCTTACTTTTACTGTACTTTTACTGTAGAAATACAATAGTAATACCAGAGTGAGCCTTTAGTGATTTTCTATAAAACTAGAACCTCCAGCTTTATTGGTTTAGTTTGGTATTAGGTGTGGTACCGTACAGATGTACTGGTCTTGAGTAATATAACCTTACTTTTTACTGTACTTTTACTGTAGAAATACAATAGTAATACCAGAGTGAGCCTTTAGTGATTTTCTATAAAACTAGAACCCCCAGCTTTATTGGTTTAGTTTGGTATTAGGTTTGGTACCGTACAGATGTACTGGTCTTGAGTAATATAACCTTACTTTTTACCGTACTTTTACTGTAAAAGTATATTAGTAATACCAGAGTGGCCCTTAGTGATTTTCTATAAAAATAGAACCCCAGCTTTATTGGTTTAAATTGGTATTAGGTGTGGTACCGTACAGATGTACTGGTCTTGAGTAATATAACCTTATATTTACTGTACTTTTACTGTAGAAATACAATAGTAATACCAGAGTGAGAATTTAGTGATTTTCTATAAAACTAGAACCCCCAGCTTTAATGGCCTAGTTTGGTATTAGGTGTGGTACCGTACAGATGTACTGGTCTTGAGTAATATAACCTTACTTTTTACTGTACTTTTACTGTAGAAATACAATAGTAATACCAGAGTGAGCCTTTAGTGATTTTCTATAAAACTAGAACCTCCAGCTTTATTGGTTTAGTTTGGTATTAGGTGTGGTACCGTACAGATGTACTGGTCTTGAGTAATATAACCTTACTTTTTACTGTACTTTTACTGTAGAAATACAATAGTAATACCAGAGTGAGCCTTTAGTGATTTTCTATAAAACTAGAACCTCCAGCTTTATTGGTTTAGTTTGGTATTAGGTGTGGTACCGTACAGATGTACTGGTCTTGAGTAATATAACCTTACTTTTTCTGTACTTTTACTGTAGAAATACAATAATAATACCAGAGTGAGCCTTAAGTGATTTTCTATAAAACTAGAACCCCCAGCTTTATTGGTTTAGTTTGGTATTGGGTGTGGTACCGTACAGATGTACTGGTCTTGAGTAATATAACCTTACTTTTTACTGCACTTTTACTGTAAAAGTATATTAGTAATACCAGAGTGGTTCCTTAGTGATTTTCTATAAAACTAGAACCCCCAGCTTTATTGGTTTAGTTTGGTATTAGACGTGGTACCGTACAGATGTACTGGTCTTGAGTAATATAACCTTACTTTTTACTGTACTTTTACTGTAGAAATACAATAGTAATACGAGAGTGAGCCTTTAGTGATTTTCTATAAAACTAGAACCCCCAGCTTTATTGGTTTAGTTTGGTATTAGGTGTGGTACCGTACAGATGTACTGGTCTTGAGTAATATAACCTTACTTTTTACTGTACTTTTACTGTAGAAATACAATAGTAATACCAGAGTGAGAATTTAGTGATTTTCTATAAAACTAGAACCCCAGCTTTATTGTTTTAGTTTGGTATTAGGTGCGGTACCATACAGATGTACTAGTCTTAAGTAATATAACCTTACTTTTTACTGCACTTTTAATGTAAAAGTGTATTAGTAATACCAGAGTGGTCCCTTAGTGATTTTCTATAAAAATAGAACCCCCAGCTTTATTGGTTTAAATTGGTATTAGGTTTGGTACCGTACAGATGTACTGGTCTTGAGTAATATAACCTTACTTTTTACTGTACTTTTACTGTAGAAATACAATAGTAATACCAGAGTGAGCCTTTAGTGATTTTCTATAAAACTAGAACCCCCAACTTTATTTGTTTAGTTTGGTATTAGGTGTGGTACCGTACAGATGTACTAGTCTTAAGTAATATAACCTTACTTTTTACTGCACTTTTAATGTAAAAGTGTATTAGTAATACCAGAGTGGTCCCTTAGTGATTTTCTATATAAATAGAACCCCCAGCTTTATTGGTTTAAATTGGTATTAGGTGTGGTACGGTACAGATGTACTGGTCTTGAGTAATATAACCTTACTTTTTACTGTACTTTTACTGTAGAAATACAATAGTAATACCAGAGTGAGCCTTTAGTGATTTTCTATAAAACTAGAACCCCCAGCTTTATTGGTTTAGTTTGGTATTAGGTGTGGTACCGTACAGATTTACTGGTCTTAAGTAATATAACCTTACTTTTACTGTACTTTTACTGTATAAATACAATAGTAATACCAGAGTGAGCCTTTAGTGATTTTCTATAAAACTAGAACCTCCAGCTTTATTGGTTTAGTTTGGTATTAGGTGTGGTACCGTACAGATGTACTGGTCTTGAGTAATATAACCTTACTTTTTACTGTACTTTTACTGTAGAAATACAATAGTAATACCAGAGTGTGCCTTTAGTGATTTTCTATAAAACTAGAACCTCCAGCTTTATTGGTTTAGTTTGGTATTAGGTGTGGTACCGTACAGATGTACTGGTCTTGAGTAATATAACCTTACTTTTTACTGTACTTTTACTGTAGAAATACAATAGTAATACCAGAGTGTGCCTTTAGTGATTTTCTATAAAACTAGAACCTCCAGCTTTATTGGTTTAGTTTGGTATTAGGTGTGGTACCGTACAGATGTACTGGTCTTGAGTAATATAACCTTACTTTTTACTGTACTTTTACTGTAGAAATACAATAGTAATACCAGAGTAAGCCTTTAGTGATTTTCTATAAAACTAGAACCCCAAGCTTTATTGGTTTAGTTTGGTATTAGGTGTTGTAACGTACAGACGTACTGGTTTTGAGTAATATAACCTTACTTTTTACTGTACTTTTACTGTAGAAATACAATAGTAATACCAGAGTGAGTCTTTAGTGATTTTTTATAAAACTAGAACCCCCAGCTTTATTGGTTTAGTTTGGTATTGGGTGTGGTACCGTACAGATGTACTGGTCTTGAGTAATATAACCTTACTTTTTACTGTACTTTTACTGTAGAAATACAATAGTAATACCAGAGTGAGCCTTTAGTGATTTTCTATAAAACTAGAACCCCCAGCTTTATTGGTTTAGTTTGGTATTAGGTGTGGTACCGTACAGATGTACTGGTCTTGAGTAATATAACCTTACTTTTTACCGTACTTTTACTGTAAAAGTATATTAGTAATACCAGAGTGGTCCCTTAGTGATTTTCTATAAAAATAGAACCCCAGCTTTATTGGTTTAAATTGGTATTAGGTGTGGTACCGTACAGATGTACTGGTCTTGAGTAATATAACCTTACTTTTTACTGTACTTTTACTGTAGAAATACAATAGTAATACCAGAGTGAGAATTTAGTGATTTTCTATAAAACTAGAAAACCCCGCTTTATTGGTTTAGTTTGGTATTAGGTGCGTTACCATACAGATGTACTAGTCTTGAGTAATATAACCTTACTTTTTACTGCACTTTTACTGTAAAAGTGTATTAGTAATACCAGAGTGGTCCCTTAGTGATTTTCTATAAAAATAGAACCCCCAGCTTTATTGGTTTAAATTGGTATTAGGTGTGGTACCGTACAGATGTACTGGTCTTAAGTAATATAACCTTACTTTTTACTGTACTTTTACTGTAGAAATACAATAGTAATACCAGAGTGAGCCTTTAGTGATTTTCTATAAAACTAGAACCCCCAACTTTATTGGTTTAGTTTAGTATTAGGTGTGGTACCATACAGATGTACTGGTCTTGAGTAATATAACCTTACTTTTTACTGTACTTTTACTGTAGAAATACAATAGTAATACCAGAGTGAGCCTTTAGTGATTTTCTATAAAACTAGAACCCCCAGCTTTATTGGTTTAGTTTGGTATTAGGTGTGGTACCGTACAAATGTACTGGTCTTGAGTAATATAACCTTACTTTTTACTGTCCTTTTACTGTAGAAATACAATAGTAATACCAGAGTGAGCCTTTAGTTATTTTCTATAAAATTAGAACCCCCAGCTTTATTGGTTTAGTTTGGTATTAGGTGTGGTACCGTACAGATTTACTGGTCTTGAGTAATATAACTTTACTTTTTACTGTACTTTTACTGTTGAAATACAATAGTAATACCAGAGTGAGCCTTTAGTTATTTTCTATAAAACTAGAACCCACAGCTTTAATGGCCTAGTTTGGTATTAGGTGTGGTACCGTACAGATGTACTGGTCTTGAGTAATATAACCTTACTTTTTACTGTACTTTTACTGTAGAAATACAATAGTAATACCAGAGTGAGTCTTTAGTGATTTTTTATAAAACTAGAACCCCCAGCTTTATTGGTTTAGTTTGGTATTGGGTGTGGTACCGTACAGATGTACTGGTCTTGAGTAATATAACCTTACTTTTTACTGTACTTTTACTGTAGAAATACAATAGTAATACCAGAGTGAGCCTTTAGTGATTTTCTATAAAACTAGAACCCCCAACTTTATTTGTTTAGTTTGGTATTAGGTGTGGTACCGTACAGATGTACTAGTCTTAAGTAATATAACCTTACTTTTTACTGCACTTTTAATGTAAAAGTGTATTAGTAATACCAGAGTGGTCCCTTAGTGATTTTCTATAAAAATAGAACCCCCAGCTTTATTGGTTTAAATTGGTATTAGGTGTGGTACGGTACAGATGTACTGGTCTTGAGTAATATAACCTTACTTTTTACTGTACTTTTACTGTAGAAATACAATAGTAATACCAGAGTGAGCCTTTAGTTAATTTCTATAAAACTAGAACCCCCAGCTTTATTGGTTTAGTTTGGTATTAGGTGTGGTACCGTACAGATTTACTGGTCTTGAGTAATATAACCTTACTTTTTACTGTACTTTTACTGTAGAAATACAATAGTAATACCAGAGTGAGCCTTTAGTGATTTTCTATAAAACTAGAACCCCCAGTTTTATTATCTTAGTTTGGTATTAGGTGTGGTACTGTACAGATGTACTGGTCTTGAGTAATATAACCTTACTTTTTACTGTACTTTTACTGTAGAAATACAATAGTAATACCAGAGTGAGCCTTTAGTGATTTTCTATAAAACTAGAACCTCCAGCTTTATTGGTTTAGTTTGGTATTAGATGTGGTACCGTACAGATGTACTGGTCTTGAGTAATATAACCTTACTTTTTACTGTACTTTTACTGTAGAAATACAATAGTAATACCAGAGTAAGCCTTTAGTGATTTTCTATAAAACTAGAACCCCAAGCTTTATTGATTTAGTTTGGTATTAGGTGTTGTACCGTACAGACGTACTGGTCTTGAGTAATATAACCTTACTTTTTACTGCACTTTTACTGTAAAAGTATATTAGTAATACCAGAGTGGTTCCTTAGTGATTTTCTATAAAACTAGAACCTCCAGCTTTATTGGTTTAGTTTGGTATTAGACGTGGTACCGTACAGATGTACTGGTCTTGAGTAATATAACCTTACTTTTTACTGTACTTTTACTGTAGAAATACAATAGTAATACCAGAGTGAGCCTTTAGTGATTTTCTATAAAACTAGAACCCCCAGCTTTATTGGTTTAGTTTGGTATTAGGTGTGGTACCGTCCAGATGTACTGGTCTTGAGTAATATAACCTTACTTTTTACCGTACTTTTACTGTAAAAGTATATTAGTAATACCAGAGTGGTCCCTTAGTGATTTTCTATAAAAATAGAACCCCAGCTTTATTGGTTTAAATTGGTATTAGGTGTGGTACCGTACAGATGTACTGGTCTTGAGTAATATAACCTTACTTTTTACTGTACTTTTACTGTAGAAATACAATAGTAATACCAGAGTGAGAATTTAGTGATTTTCTATAAAACTAGAAAACCCCGCTTTATTGGTTTAGTTTGGTATTAGGTGCGGTACCATACAGATGTACTAGTCTTGAGTAATATAACCTTACTTTTTACTGCACTTTTACTGTAAAAGTGTATTAGTAATACCAGAGTGGTCCCTTAGTGATTTTCTATAAAAATAGAACCCCCAGCTTTATTGGTTTAAATTGGTATTAGGTGTGGTACCGTACAGATGTACTGGTCTTAAGTAATATAACCTTACTTTTTACTGTACTTTTACTGTAGAAATACAATAGTAATACCAGAGTGAGCCTTTAGTGATTTTCTATAAAACTAGAACCCCCAACTTTATTGGTTTAGTTTAGTATTAGGTGTGGTACCATACAGATGTACTGGTCTTGAGTAATATAACCTTACTTTTTACTGTACTTTTACTGTAGAAATACAATAGTAATACCAGAGTGAGCCTTTAGTTATTTTCTATAAAATTAGAACCCCCAGCTTTATTGGTTTAGTTTGGTATTAGGTGTGGTACCGTACAGATTTACTGGTCTTGAGTAATATAACTTTACTTTTTACTGTACTTTTACTGTTGAAATACAATAGTAATACCAGAGTGAGCCTTTAGTTATTTTCTATAAAACTAGAACCCCCAGCTTTAATGGCCTAGTTTGGTATTAGGTGTGGTACCGTACAGATGTACTGGTCTTGAGTAATATAACCTTACTTTTTACTGTACTTTTACTGTAGAAATACAATAGTAATACCAGAGTAAGCCCTTAGTGATTTTCTATAAAATTAGAACCCCCAGCTTTATTGGTTTAGTTTGGTATTAGACGTGGTACCGTACAGATGTACTGGTCTTGAGTAATATAACCTTACTTTTTACTGTACTTTTACTGTAGAAATACAATAGTAATACCAGAGTGAGCCTTTAGTGATTTTCTATAAAACTAGAACCCCCAGCTTTATTGGTTTAGTTTGGTATTAGGTGTGGTACCGTACAGATGTACTGGTCTTGAGTAATATAACCTTACTTTTTACTGCACTTTTACTGTAAAAGTGTATTAGTAATACCAGAGTGGTCCCTTAGTGATTTTCTATAAAAATAGAACCCCCAGCTTTATTGGTTTAAATTGGTATTAGGTGTGGTACCGTACAGATGTACTGGTCTTGAGTAATATAACCTTACTTTTTACTGTACTTTTACTGTAGAAATACAATAGTAATACCAGAGTGAGCCTTTAGTGATTTTCTATAAAACTAGAACCCCCAGCTTTATTGGTTTAGTTTGGTATTAGGTGTGGTACCGTACAGATGTACTGGTCTTGAGTAATATAACCTTACTTTTTACCGTACTTTTACTGTAAAAGTATATTAGTAATACCAGAGTGGTCCCTTAGTGATTTTCTATAAAAATAGAACCCCAGCTTTATTGGTTTAAATTGGTATTAGGTGTGGTACCGTACAGATGTACTGGTCTTGAGTAATATAACCTTACTTTTTACTGTACTTTTACTGTAGAAATACAATAGTAATACCAGAGTGAGAATTTAGTGATTTTCTATAAAACTAGAAAACCCCGCTTTATTGGTTTAGTTTGGTATTAGGTGCGTTACCATACAGATGTACTAGTCTTGAGTAATATAACCTTACTTTTTACTGCACTTTTACTGTAAAAGTGTATTAGTAATACCAGAGTGGTCCCTTAGTGATTTTCTATAAAAATAGAACCCCCAGCTTTATTGGTTTAAATTGGTATTAGGTGTGGTACCGTACAGATGTACTGGTCTTAAGTAATATAACCTTACTTTTTACTGTACTTTTACTGTAGAAATACAATAGTAATACCAGAGTGAGCCTTTAGTGATTTTCTATAAAACTAGAACCCCCAACTTTATTGGTTTAGTTTAGTATTAGGTGTGGTACCGTACAGATGTACTGGTCTTGAGTAATATAACCTTACTTTTTACCGTACTTTTACTGTAAAAGTATATTAGTAATACCAGAGTGGTCCCTTAGTGATTTTCTATAAAAATAGAACCCCAGCTTTATTGGTTTAAATTGGTATTAGGTGTGGTACCGTACAGATGTACTGGTCTTGAGTAATATAACCTTACTTTTTACTGTACTTTTACTGTAGAAATACAATAGTAATACCAGAGTGAGAATTTAGTGATTTTCTATAAAACTAGAAAACCCCGCTTTATTGGTTTAGTTTGGTATTGGGTGCGTTACCATACAGATGTACTAGTCTTGAGTAATATAACCTTACTTTTTACTGCACTTTTACTGTAAAAGTGTATTAGTAATACCAGAGTGGTCCCTTAGTGATTTTCTATAAAAATAGAACCCCCAGCTTTATTGGTTTAAATTGGTATTAGGTGTGGTACCGTACAGATGTACTGGTCTTAAGTAATATAACCTTACTTTTTACTGTACTTTTACTGTAGAAATACAATAGTAATACCAGAGTGAGCCTTTAGTGATTTTCTATAAAACTAGAACCCCCAACTTTATTGGTTTAGTTTAGTATTAGGTGTGGTACCATACAGATGTACTGGTCTTGAGTAATATAACCTTACTTTTTACTGTACTTTTACTGTAGAAATACAATAATAATACCAGAGTGAGCCTTTAGTGATTTTCTATAAAACTAGAACCCCCAGCTTTATTGGTTTAGTTTGGTATTAGGTGTGGTACCGTACAAATGTACTGGTCTTGAGTAATATAACCTTACTTTTTACTGTACTTTTACTGTAGAAATACAATAGTAATACCAGAGTGAGCCTTTAGTTATTTTCTATAAAATTAGAACCCCCAGCTTTATTGGTTTAGTTTGTTATTAGGTGTGGTACCGTACAGATTTACTGGTCTTGAGTAATAAAACTTTACTTTTTACTGTACTTTTACTGTTGAAATACAATAGTAATACCAGAGTGAGCCTTTAGTTATTTTCTATAAAACTAGAACCCACAGCTTTAATGGCCTAGTTTGGTATTAGGTGTGGTACCGTACAGATGTACTGGTCTTGAGTAATATAACCTTACTTTTTACTGTACTTTTACTGTAGAAATACAATAGTAATACCAGAGTGAGTCTTTAGTGATTTTTTATAAAACTAGAACCCCCAGCTTTATTAGTTTAGTTTGGTATTGGGTGTGGTACCGTACAGATGTACTGGTCTTGAGTAATATAACCTTACTTTTTACTGTACTTTTACTGTAGAAATACAATAGTAATACCAGAGTGAGCCTTTAGTGATTTTCTATAAAACTAGAACCCCCAACTTTATTTGTTTAGTTTGGTATTAGGTGTGGTACCGTACAGATGTACTAGTCTTAAGTAATATAACCTTACTTTTTACTGCACTTTTAATGTAAAAGTGTATTAGTAATACCAGAGTGGTCCCTTAGTGATTTTCTATAAAAATATAACCCCCAGCTTTATTGGTTTAAATTGGTATTAGGTGTGGTACGGTACAGATGTACTGGTCTTGAGTAATATAACCTTACTTTTTACTGTACTTTTACTGTAGAAATACAATAGTAATACCAGAGTAAGCCTTTAGTGATTTTCTATAAAACTAGAACCCCAAGCTTTATTGATTTAGTTTGGTATTAGGTGTGGTACCGTACAGATTTACTGGTCTTGAGTAATATAACCTTACTTTTTACTGCACTTTTACTGTAAAAGTATATTAGTAATACCAGAGTGGTTCCTTAGTGATTTTCTATAAAACTAGAACCTCCAGCTTTATTGGTTTAGTTTGGTATTAGACGTGGTACCGTACAGATGTACTGGTCTTGAGTAATATAACCTTACTTTTTACTGTACTTTTACTGTAGAAATACAATAGTAATACCAGAGTGAGCCTTTAGTGATTTTCTATAAAACTAGAACCCCCAGCTTTATTGGTTTAGTTTGGTATTAGGTGTGGTACCGTCCAGATGTACTGGTCTTGAGTAATATAACCTTACTTTTTACCGTACTTTTACTGTAAAAGTATATTAGTAATACCAGAGTGGTCCCTTAGTGATTTTCTATAAAAATAGAACCCCAGCTTTATTGGTTTAAATTGGTATTAGGTGTGGTACCGTACAGATGTACTGGTCTTGAGTAATATAACCTTACTTTTTACTGTACTTTTACTGTAGAAATACAATAGTAATACCAGAGTGAGAATTTAGTGATTTTCTATAAAACTAGAAAACCCCGCTTTATTGGTTTAGTTTGGTATTAGGTGCGGTACCATACAGATGTACTAGTCTTGAGTAATATAACCTTACTTTTTACTGCACTTTTACTGTAAAAGTGTATTAGTAATACCAGAGTGGTCCCTTAGTGATTTTCTATAAAAATAGAACCCCCAGCTTTATTGGTTTAAATTGGTATTAGGTGTGGTACCGTACAGATGTACTGGTCTTAAGTAATATAACCTTACTTTTTACTGTACTTTTACTGTAGAAATACAATAGTAATACCAGAGTGAGCCTTTAGTGATTTTCTATAAAACTAGAACCCCCAACTTTATTGGTTTAGTTTAGTATTAGGTGTGGTACCATACAGATGTACTGGTCTTGAGTAATATAACCTTACTTTTTACTGTACTTTTACTGTAGAAATACAATAGTAATACCAGAGTGAGCCTTTAGTTATTTTCTATAAAATTAGAACCCCCAGCTTTATTGGTTTAGTTTGGTATTAGGTGTGGTACCGTACAGATTTACTGGTCTTGAGTAATATAACTTTACTTTTTACTGTACTTTTACTGTTGAAATACAATAGTAATACCAGAGTGAGCCTTTAGTTATTTTCTATAAAACTAGAACCCCCAGCTTTAATGGCCTAGTTTGGTATTAGGTGTGGTACCGTACAGATGTACTGGTCTTGAGTAATATAACCTTACTTTTTACTGTACTTTTACTGTAGAAATACAATAGTAATACCAGAGTAAGCCCTTAGTGATTTTCTATAAAATTAGAACCCCCAGCTTTATTGGTTTAGTTTGGTATTAGACGTGGTACCGTACAGATGTACTGGTCTTGAGTAATATAACCTTACTTTTTACTGTACTTTTACTGTAGAAATACAATAGTAATACCAGAGTGAGCCTTTAGTGATTTTCTATAAAACTAGAACCCCCAGCTTTATTGGTTTAGTTTGGTATTAGGTGTGGTACCGTACAGATGTACTGGTCTTGAGTAATATAACCTTACTTTTTACTGCACTTTTACTGTAAAAGTGTATTAGTAATACCAGAGTGGTCCCTTAGTGATTTTCTATAAAAATAGAACCCCCAGCTTTATTGGTTTAAATTGGTATTAGGTGTGGTACCGTACAGATGTACTGGTCTTGAGTAATATAACCTTACTTTTTACTGTACTTTTACTGTAGAAATACAATAGTAATACCAGAGTGAGCCTTTAGTGATTTTCTATAAAACTAGAACCCCCAGCTTTATTGGTTTAGTTTGGTATTAGGTGTGGTACCGTACAGATGTACTGGTCTTGAGTAATATAACCTTACTTTTTACCGTACTTTTACTGTAAAAGTATATTAGTAATACCAGAGTGGTCCCTTAGTGATTTTCTATAAAAATAGAACCCCAGCTTTATTGGTTTAAATTGGTATTAGGTGTGGTACCGTACAGATGTACTGGTCTTGAGTAATATAACCTTACTTTTTACTGTACTTTTACTGTAGAAATACAATAGTAATACCAGAGTGAGAATTTAGTGATTTTCTATAAAACTAGAAAACCCCGCTTTATTGGTTTAGTTTGGTATTAGGTGCGTTACCATACAGATGTACTAGTCTTGAGTAATATAACCTTACTTTTTACTGCACTTTTACTGTAAAAGTGTATTAGTAATACCAGAGTGGTCCCTTAGTGATTTTCTATAAAAATAGAACCCCCAGCTTTATTGGTTTAAATTGGTATTAGGTGTGGTACCGTACAGATGTACTGGTCTTAAGTAATATAACCTTACTTTTTACTGTACTTTTACTGTAGAAATACAATAGTAATACCAGAGTGAGCCTTTAGTGATTTTCTATAAAACTAGAACCCCCAACTTTATTGGTTTAGTTTAGTATTAGGTGTGGTACCGTACAGATGTACTGGTCTTGAGTAATATAACCTTACTTTTTACCGTACTTTTACTGTAAAAGTATATT
Organism: Neoaliturus tenellus; assembly: GCA_030545055.2. NCBI lineage: Eukaryota > Metazoa > Arthropoda > Insecta > Hemiptera > Cicadellidae > Neoaliturus > Neoaliturus tenellus. The sequence goes on from CM061533.1 coordinate 106,197,758, forward strand.
AGTAATACCAGAGTGGTCCCTTAGTGATTTTCTATAAAAATAGAACCCCAGCTTTATTGGTTTAAATTGGTATTAGGTGTGGTACCGTACAGATGTACTGGTCTTGAGTAATATAACCTTACTTTTTACTGTACTTTTACTGTAGAAATACAATAGTAATACCAGAGTGAGAATTTAGTGATTTTCTATAAAACTAGAAAACCCCGCTTTATTGGTTTAGTTTGGTATTGGGTGCGTTACCATACAGATGTACTAGTCTTGAGTAATATAACCTTACTTTTTACTGCACTTTTACTGTAAAAGTGTATTAGTAATACCAGAGTGGTCCCTTAGTGATTTTCTATAAAAATAGAACCCCCAGCTTTATTGGTTTAAATTGGTATTAGGTGTGGTACCGTACAGATGTACTGGTCTTAAGTAATATAACCTTACTTTTTACTGTACTTTTACTGTAGAAATACAATAGTAATACCAGAGTGAGCCTTTAGTGATTTTCTATAAAACTAGAACCCCCAACTTTATTGGTTTAGTTTAGTATTAGGTGTGGTACCATACAGATGTACTGGTCTTGAGTAATATAACCTTACTTTTTACTGTACTTTTACTGTAGAAATACAATAATAATACCAGAGTGAGCCTTTAGTGATTTTCTATAAAACTAGAACCCCCAGCTTTATTGGTTTAGTTTGGTATTAGGTGTGGTACCGTACAAATGTACTGGTCTTGAGTAATATAACCTTACTTTTTACTGTACTTTTACTGTAGAAATACAATAGTAATACCAGAGTGAGCCTTTAGTTATTTTCTATAAAATTAGAACCCCCAGCTTTATTGGTTTAGTTTGTTATTAGGTGTGGTACCGTACAGATTTACTGGTCTTGAGTAATAAAACTTTACTTTTTACTGTACTTTTACTGTTGAAATACAATAGTAATACCAGAGTGAGCCTTTAGTTATTTTCTATAAAACTAGAACCCACAGCTTTAATGGCCTAGTTTGGTATTAGGTGTGGTACCGTACAGATGTACTGGTCTTGAGTAATATAACCTTACTTTTTACTGTACTTTTACTGTAGAAATACAATAGTAATACCAGAGTGAGTCTTTAGTGATTTTTTATAAAACTAGAACCCCCAGCTTTATTAGTTTAGTTTGGTATTGGGTGTGGTACCGTACAGATGTACTGGTCTTGAGTAATATAACCTTACTTTTTACTGTACTTTTACTGTAGAAATACAATAGTAATACCAGAGTGAGCCTTTAGTGATTTTCTATAAAACTAGAACCCCCAACTTTATTTGTTTAGTTTGGTATTAGGTGTGGTACCGTACAGATGTACTAGTCTTAAGTAATATAACCTTACTTTTTACTGCACTTTTAATGTAAAAGTGTATTAGTAATACCAGAGTGGTCCCTTAGTGATTTTCTATAAAAATATAACCCCCAGCTTTATTGGTTTAAATTGGTATTAGGTGTGGTACGGTACAGATGTACTGGTCTTGAGTAATATAACCTTACTTTTTACTGTACTTTTACTGTAGAAATACAATAGTAATACCAGAGTGAGCCTTTAGTTAATTTCTATAAAACTAGAACCCCCAGCTTTATTGGTTTAGTTTGGTATTAGGTGTGGTACCGTACAGATTTACTGGTCTTGAGTAATATAACCTTACTTTTTACTGTACTTTTACTGTAGAAATACAATAGTAATACCAGAGTGAGCCTTTAGTGATTTTCTATAAAACTAGAACCCCCAGTTTTATTATCTTAGTTTGGTATTAGGTGTGGTACTGTACAGATGTACTGGTCTTGAGTAATATAACCTTACTTTTTACTGTACTTTTACTGTAGAAATACAATAGTAATACCAGAGTGAGCCTTTAGTGATTTTCTATAAAACTAGAACCTCCAGCTTTATTGGTTTAGTTTGGTATTATGTGTGGTACCGTACAGATGTACTGGTCTTGAGTAATATAACCTTACTTTTTACTGTACTTTTACTGTAGAAATACAATAGTAATACCAGAGTAAGCCTTTAGTGATTTTCTATAAAACTAGAACCCCAAGCTTTATTGATTTAGTTTGGTATTAGGTGTTGTACCGTACAGACGTACTGGTCTTGAGTAATATAACCTTACTTTTTACTGCACTTTTACTGTAAAAGTATATTAGTAATACCAGAGTGGTTCCTTAGTGATTTTCTATAAAACTAGAACCTCCAGCTTTATTGGTTTAGTTTGGTATTAGACGTGGTACCGTACAGATGTACTGGTCTTGAGTAATATAACCTTACTTTTTACTGTACTTTTACTGTAGAAATACAATAGTAATACCAGAGTGAGCCTTTAGTGATTTTCTATAAAACTAGAACCCCCAGCTTTATTGGTTTAGTTTGGTATTAGGTGTGGTACCGTCCAGATGTACTGGTCTTGAGTAATATAACCTTACTTTTTACCGTACTTTTACTGTAAAAGTATATTAGTAATACCAGAGTGGTCCCTTAGTGATTTTCTATAAAAATAGAACCCCAGCTTTATTGGTTTAAATTGGTATTAGGTGTGGTACCGTACAGATGTACTGGTCTTGAGTAATATAACCTTACTTTTTACTGTACTTTTACTGTAGAAATACAATAGTAATACCAGAGTGAGAATTTAGTGATTTTCTATAAAACTAGAAAACCCCGCTTTATTGGTTTAGTTTGGTATTAGGTGCGGTACCATACAGATGTACTAGTCTTGAGTAATATAACCTTACTTTTTACTGCACTTTTACTGTAAAAGTGTATTAGTAATACCAGAGTGGTCCCTTAGTGATTTTCTATAAAAATAGAACCCCCAGCTTTATTGGTTTAAATTGGTATTAGGTGTGGTACCGTACAGATGTACTGGTCTTAAGTAATATAACCTTACTTTTTACTGTACTTTTACTGTAGAAATACAATAGTAATACCAGAGTGAGCCTTTAGTGATTTTCTATAAAACTAGAACCCCCAACTTTATTGGTTTAGTTTAGTATTAGGTGTGGTACCATACAGATGTACTGGTCTTGAGTAATATAACCTTACTTTTTACTGTACTTTTACTGTAGAAATACAATAGTAATACCAGAGTGAGCCTTTAGTGATTTTCTATAAAACTAGAACCCCCAGCTTTATTGGTTTAGTTTGGTATTAGGTGTGGTACCGTACAAATGTACTGGTCTTGAGTAATATAACCTTACTTTTTACTGTACTTTTACTGTAGAAATACAATAGTAATACCAGAGTGAGCCTTTAGTTATTTTCTATAAAATTAGAACCCCCAGCTTTATTGGTTTAGTTTGGTATTAGGTGTGGTACCGTACAGATTTACTGGTCTTGAGTAATATAACTTTACTTTTTACTGTACTTTTACTGTTGAAATACAATAGTAATACCAGAGTGAGCCTTTAGTTATTTTCTATAAAACTAGAACCCCCAGCTTTAATGGCCTAGTTTGGTATTAGGTGTGGTACCGTACAGATGTACTGGTCTTGAGTAATATAACCTTACTTTTTACTGTACTTTTACTGTAGAAATACAATAGTAATACCAGAGTAAGCCCTTAGTGATTTTCTATAAAATTAGAACCCCCAGCTTTATTGGTTTAGTTTGGTATTAGACGTGGTACCGTACAGATGTACTGGTCTTGAGTAATATAACCTTACTTTTTACTGTACTTTTACTGTAGAAATACAATAGTAATACCAGAGTGAGCCTTTAGTGATTTTCTATAAAACTAGAACCCCCAGCTTTATTGGTTTAGTTTGGTATTAGGTGTGGTACCGTACAGATGTACTGGTCTTGAGTAATATAACCTTACTTTTTACTGTACTTTTACTGTAAAAGTATATTAGTAATACCAGAGTGGTTCCTTAGTGATTTTCTATAAAACTAGAACCCCCAGCTTTATTGGTTTAGTTTGGTATTAGACGTGGTACCGTACAGATGTACTGGTCTTGAGTAATATAACCTTACTTTTTACTGTACTTTTACTGTAGAAATACAATAGTAATACCAGAGTGAGCCTTTAGTGATTTTCTATAAAACTAGAACCCCCAACTTTATTGGTTTAGTTTAGTATTAGGTGTGGTACCATACAGATGTACTGGTCTTGAGTAATATAACCTTACTTTTTACTGTAATTTTACTGTAGAAATACAATAGTAATACCAGAGTGAGCCTTTAGTGATTTTCTATAAAACTAGAACCCCCAGCTTTATTGGTTTAGTTTGGTATTAGGTGTGGTACCGTACAAATGTACTGGTCTTGAGTAATATAACCTTACTTTTTACTGTACTTTTACTGTAGAAATACAATAGTAATACCAGAGTGAGCCTTTAGTTATTTTCTATAAAATTAGAACCCCCAGCTTTATTGGTTTAGTTTGGTATTAGGTGTGGTACCGTACAGATTTACTGGTCTTGAGTAATATAACTTTACTTTTTACTGTACTTTTACTGTTGAAATACAATAGTAATACCAGAGTGAGCCTTTAGTTATTTTCTATAAAACTAGAACCCCCAGCTTTAATGGCCTAGTTTGGTATTAGGTGTGGTACCGTACAGATGTACTGGTCTTGAGTAATACAACCTTACTTTTTACTGTACTTTTACTGTAGAAATACAATAGTAATACCAGAGTAAGCCTTTAGTGATTTTCTATAAAATTAGAACCCCCAGCTTTATTGGTTTAGTTTGGTATTAGACGTGGTACCGTACAGATGTACTGGTCTTGAGTAATATAACCTTACTTTTTACTGTACTTTTACTGTAGAAATACAATAGTAATACCAGAGTGAGCCTTTAGTGATTTTCTATAAAACTAGAACCCCCAGCTTTATTGGTTTAGTTTGGTATTAGGTGTGGTACCGTACAGATGTACTGGTCTTGAGTAATATAACCTTACTTTTTACTGTACTTTTACTGTAAAAGTATATTAGTAATACCAGAGTGGTTCCTTTGTGATTTTCTATAAAACTAGAACCCCCAGCTTTATTGGTTTAGTTTGGGTTTAGACATGATACTGTTCAGACGTATTGGTCTTATGTAACATAACCTCACTTTTACTGTATCAAATATATTAATAAAATTAGAGCAAGTCCCTAGTGAGGCTCTATAAAACCAGAGCTATCAGCTCTTTTGCTTCATTGTCTTTCCAGACGTGGTAGTAACATAACCTCACTTTTTTACTGTACTTTTAATGTCTATATATATTAGTAAAACTAGTGACCCACTAGTGAGCCTCTATAAAACCAGAGCTATCGGCTTTATTGGTTCAGTTTTTTTTCAGACGTTACTGTTCAGATGTGTTGGCCCTGCGTAACATAACCTCACTTTTAATTGTACTTTTACTGTACATACATATTAGTAAAATCAGACTGAGTCCCTGGTGAACCACTATAAAACCAGAGCTATCAGCTCTATTGCTTCATTGTCTTTCCAGACGTGGTACTGTACAGACATGTTGCACTAGCATAACATAACCTCACTTTTTTGTATTACTTATCTATCTATATACTAGTGAGAGTGATACCGAGTGAGTAATGAGTGAGACGCTATAAAGTCATATAATCAACTCTATTGCTTTAGTCTCACATGTGGTACTGTAAGACGTACCGGTCTTAAGTAACATAAACTCACTTTTTACTGTACTTTTACTATAAAAGTATATAAGTAATACCAGAGTGATCCCTTAGTGATTTTCTATAAAGTTATAGTTATTACGTAGTTTTATTGCTTTAGTCATTTTGTAGTCATGGAAGTTTGATGTTTCTACACTTGTCTGCAGAGCTAAGGTACGTTAGTTTAACTTTCCCAACCAGAGTGCAACACTACTAGAAAGTTGGCCAATAGCAACCAAGTACATTATTAGTAACGTGTATATGATATATGGTGGTACTGTATATGATTATTTAGTGGCATACACCAATATGGTAGCCCCTATGACAGCTCTACGTGGGTTGATTGCCGTGTTTTCCATTTCGGGACCAAGGAACACAATAGGCTACACAGCTGCGATTGGTAATTTTGAGATGTGGCTAGTTTCCTGTTATCCCACTAGAGTGTACTGCGCGTACAAATACCGCCTTACCTGTTGCTTTGTCACCAGAGTGTATCACATGTACGTAAGCATGTGTTGAATGAATTCCCCTAATTACCCGGCAATTTCCATGTAAATTCTCTGCAGTGTTACCAACTTATGTTATTTACTAAAAACATAGTCTATAAGGTATGTTATATACTACGTACAAAGTATATACTATAGTGTATTGGTACTGTTGCCAACTTACAAAATATCTGCATTGCTAAAGAACTCTAACCTCTCATTTACCACATGTTTGACCACGTTAGTCAAGATGATGGGAAATTTCCTAACTTTTGTTCACATGTTCTAACCTCACTTTTACCACGTGTTTGACCACATGAGTCAAGATGACATCTGGCGGGAAATTTCCAAACTTTTGACCATGTGCTCTAACCTACCTTTACCACGTGTTTGACCTCGTAAATCAAGATGATGGCTTAACCTCACTTTTACCATGTGTTTGACTACTTGAGTCATGATAGTGTTTGCAAAATTTTCACTGTGCTGGGATTAAAACCTGGGCAATAGCTCCACTATGGTGTGACATTTGTTATGTTTCCCATCATCGAACCTTACCGTATAGTTTAATGATTTTTCAGAGTGTAGCTGTATGCAGAGCATACAGTATGTTGTTTGACGATCTTCCACTAGAGTGTACTGTTTTTGCTACATCAAAAACTTTTGTAGTCATGGAAGTTTTATATTTCTACACTTGTTGACAGAGCTGAGGTTCGTTAGTTTGATTTTTCCCCACCAGAGTGCAACACTACCAGAAAGTTGGTCAACCAAAACCAAGTATATTATTAGTAATGTGTATATGATATATGGAGGTACTGGTTGTAAATATTTAACGGTATACACCAATATGGTTGCCCATATAACAGCTCTACATGGGTTGATTGACGCGTTTTCCATTTCGGGACCGAGTGACGCAATAGGCCACACAGTTGTGATTGGTATTTTTAAGATGTGGCTAGTTTCCTGTTATCTCACTAGAGTGTACTGCGCGTACGAATACGGCCTTACCTGTAGCTTTGTCACCAGAGTGTATCACGTGTACGTAAGCATGTGTTGAATGAATTCCCCCAATTACCCTGCAATTTCCATGAAAAATCCGTTAGGTAGTTCCTAAGATCTCGTGATGAGTCAGTGAGTGGGATTTCACTTATATATATATATATATATATATATATATATATATATATATATATATATATATATATATATATATATATAATAATTAAGATTTCTATATTTAGACTGCATTAGTTTTATATGTATCACTATTTTAAGACAGGGACCTCACATAGTGAGTATTTTAACCCCAATATGAATGAGTGATGAGTGAAGGATGATTGTGGCACAACCTTATAGTCTTGTTACTGACTAAGACCGACATTCTCCTTAGGCAGGACTGTTATTTTTAGCCCAACAGCCAATGGTATCTAGGGACCTATATTTTACCGTGGGATCCGAACCACAATTTAAACCTCATATATACAAATTGGTCTAACTATAAGGATGGTCTTTATGGATGACCTTCAAAAGTGTAGACGTTAATCCCCACCAGAGAATATCGCATCCACAAGCCATCGCTTTTAACTATCCACAATTCATGACCTGACCTGTAGCTGAATTACAGGACGTTACCACCATCCCAGTTTAATTTTTATGTACCATAAAGTATAATAGAACAACATTACTCCACTCTGGTAAAGAGTAATCTGGCAAACTACACAGGTGCTGCAGTCCAATGGGTTGTTTCAAAAGTTAAATGTATCATATGGTGTTTTAAAATTGCAGTGAAGAAGACTGATGGCAAATAACACATTTGTTGATCTAGTAGAGAAAACTCTAAGTATGAGCCACTGTGCTCTGGTAAATAAAAATAACTTAACTCTAACCCCACTTTTACAATGTGTTTGACTACGTGAGTCAAGATAGTTTTTGCAAAATTTTCACTTGGTTTGATCCAGGGTCGCCTTTTTAAACCAGTCAGAGATGTTTCCCACGCTTAATTCTAACGTGATTTATTATGTAACATTGACCTTGGAGGCCGGAATCAGATTGTATAAAATACTAGACATTAGTATCTAACTACATACCATTTTTCAGAAGTTTTGCTCTAATGGTAAGCATGTTATGGGAGAAAACCTATAGGGGTTGATTTAAGAAAATATAAGGGATGATGATTAAACTTGGTTGCAAGAGTTACACAGAGTACACATACCTACAACCCAAATCTGGTTTACCTCAGCCTTCAAACACCTGAGCAATAGGTGTAAAACAGTTAAGGGTTGAAATGAGCCCCAATCAAAAAACTGGGTATTTTCATGCGATTCAATGTTAATAACGCTAGAATTAAGGGTCTCAAACGATTATGATGATATTTTGCACTTTTTAAGTTAGGGGTTGTTCCAGGGGTGGTTCACCCTCAGAGGGTAGTTTATAAAAATTATATGTTGTATGTACACCCCTATACCAAGTTACAACCCTGTGGAAGCATAAATGGGGAAGATACAAAAACCGAAAGTGTCCAATAGAAACATGAACGGACTGTAGGCGCAAGTTGGTTGCGGAACGTACAGTATACCAGGAAAGTTCAACTGAATAAACTGACAAACACTTTGCACACTTATCCATAGTTATCTTTATCTGAGGTCATAAAGGGCAGACAGTTTTCCCATTGTTTAGCGATTGCCGATATCAAAGGTTACAGAGGTTAACGAATACTTTGTTGATAGCACTATTTCATTCTTTTCATTAATTTATTAAATAACGCGCCATCGCAAACACTGCGTTATCAGACACATTTCCGCCACCATCAAACAAGTACCTCGATGGCTAAGAGATAAAGCTCGCAACTCACGCGCCAGCGGGCCGGGTTCGAATCCTGACCTCGCCATGTGTAAATTTTATTCATAAAAATTTAATTAATGGTGGACTATAAGGCTTGTTAGGTTAAAAATGGCCTCTAAGGTGAAGTTATAAGTCTAAGGTAGTAGAAAATTATTTAGCAACACTAGCACCCTCATTTATTCCCCCATAAGAGCCCATATAATTTATTCCCCCGTAAGAGCCCATGTTAGGTTCTATATCGCGCGGCTTAACTACTTTATATGTTTAATTTTGTTTAATCTACTATCATTTATAAAAATACTTCACTCATACAATATTATAAAACTTTCAACTGAAACTTCATTAGGGTTATTAAGAAAAGGTTTAAAAAATAACGAGATTGTTTAAAATTAATTTTAAATTGAAACCAAAGAGGAGAATCTTTTTAAAAAATTGAGTGCTACGGACCTGCCGGCGCGGCGGTCTTCACAGAATGGTGCCTGACCCGCCGTCGCCTGGATACAACACTCATCATAGTTACCAGCCTTACTATGATTCAGCCACCTGATTAAAGCTTTTGTTGAGGTTAGGTAGTCATGTGTGACTTTGTGTGCTACCCAGGGTGGGCTTAGTTTTCATCTGGACAAAAACTGGCAGGACGCACACTTGAAGAAATTGAGTTTCTCTACGGCGTTTCTTGACTTTTTTCTTTGGTATTTCAATAAATTATACGTGGAAATTGAAAAAGTCTAAAATTTGTTAAAATAAATTAATGTTAATAAAATATAAACTAATATTATTTTTTTAGAATTCATATGGTTGTAAAACCTAGTATTAAATTATTTCGAGCAAAAAAATATTATTTGATAAATTTTTTAATGCGATTTGAACACCTCAAGTGACCGCAGAACCAACGCACATGGCGGCTGATCTAACGGCTGCACGTTACATCCAGCCGTTTTTCCAGATAGAATATTTACTGAGATGGTGGGTAAGTACTAATATCTACAAACGTACAAGTCATTATACACCGCAATGTTACACTTTATGCAAAAAATAGCCACTAGGGGACTTCAAAGAATATTTTATCACTCAATGTGTTTTAGAAGGTTTCATGCATAATTTAAACAGGAAAAACAGACCAACTTATTGCTTTAAAATTAATTTATTTTATTTATTAAATGAAAAACCAAATCATTTCCGCAAGTTTTCAAACCTTAAAATAATTTTGTAATAAACTGGAATTTGAAATGGAATTCTTCAGCTAAGGATTATTTTCTTCGTCTGAAAATATTCCTTTGTTAAAGTCTTTGTTTTGTTTTCGTTCTTACAATACCACAAAGCTCTCCTCTTCTCCTGGGAGTAATTAAATCCTATATTTAAAATTCCAGAATTTTCTAGTTTTCTCTTGAGATGTATTGTTCTTAAGCATCCAGAGAGGTATTGACAAACAATTCATTACAAAATTATATTATTTATAATTGGATAGAAAAAAATCTAAAATGTAGTAAAAGAGTTAATGATTCGTAAATTATTTATAATTTTTGCAACTATGCTGCTTGAAATAAAATTGATACTTATACGACAGATAAATTTTAACTGAAATTTCAAAACACAATTTAAATTAAACATTAGAGTTCAAATGTGCTGATTAATGAGATGTTTTGTGGCTACTTTGTACATGGAGTAGTGAAGTTTTGTCGGGATTAACAGTCTAAATAAACAGGAACATCCAACACAAAGTTGGTAGCGGAATTAAACATACAAACTTAGGTTGGTTACAGTCTTTTGATTAACATTCTATTTGTAAGTAATTTTCAAAGATTCATTTATTCGAGTTTCACCTATGTATATATTTAATTTTTTATTTTTGAATATTAAGTACTATCTGACACGTGGTTTATTTACTCGTTTAACGGCATACAATTATTTACCAAAAGAAAAAAATCAATGCTGTGAAAAAGTGCAAAGAATAATCGTACAAATGCTTTTTTTAATTAATTGATTTAAGAAAAAAATTAATTACAATAAAATTGAAATTTGCCGTTTATTAATATATTTATTGCATTATGTGTTTGAATTTTGAAATTTCTACCTAGAAACATATATTAGTGTATAGTGCGATAAAAATGTCTTGGCCCATAAGAATGTAATTTTAACTGGCAAGGCTACTTTGCAGAGTCCTGAATCTTGTATAGAATGGAATATTGCCATCGTTCTCCCAGGTAAATATAGAATGCTTGTATATCCTTTAGTTTTAAAGTTTAAGACACAAAGGTTCATACATTCTTGTATATAGATGTATAGATTATTTATAGAAGACTGCATTATTTAAAACATATACATTTTAAGAATAAAGAAGTTTTCTGTATACCAATTGGCGAAACGTACACTCCTGGCTACATGACGATATAAGTTAAAAAGATGAGTTGGTTGTTGTGATGTCAGTAAATTGCTAATATGACAGAGAGTATAAAAAAATAAAGTAGTGAAAAAGGCTAGAAAATAGTCTCTACACTGGGGTTCAGGGCGCCTTATAATTTGCTTAATCAGCTCACCAGAGAACACTGTTTCAATCAGCAGCAGTTTGCAAAGCAGTTTTGAATCAGGACAATTTTTTTCCAGATTTCCAGATTTTCCAGATTTTCTTGATACAACCATTTTCAAATATAGGACTAAGAAAGAATTGCAAATGCGAAATCATGAATGTAGCCGAGGTTTGGATGGGGTTAGGTAGATAGACGAGACGGTTTTTAGTTGCTACCTCGCCCTCAACTAGGCTATCAAAGATTTAGTTTTTAGATTTAGATTTTTTTCTCAAACTAATTATTAACGATATTTAAAAGAGACATAATTTGTAAAAAAAGAGAGAGAGAGAGAGAGAGAGAGAGAGAGAGAGAGAGAGAGAGAGAGAGAGATAGAGAGAGAGAGAGAGAGAGAGAGAGAGAGAGAGAGAAAGAGAGTGAGAGAGAGAGAGAGAGAGAGAGAGAGAGAGAGAGAAGAGAGAGAGAGAGAGAGAGAGAGAGAGAGAGAGAGAGAGACTTCATAAACTTTAAACAAATACTTATCTTAGGATATACTATAGCCACACCAAAAATCTGCTCGTTTATCTTTGTTCTAATTTATGCCATTTTTTATATTGGAAGTCACTTTGCTAATAGATGCAATCGCAAAAAAGAACTATAACATCACACATTCAGATTTCGGCCGTATCCGTCGTGGCTCATTGGAGAATACCTGCGTATGAATGACGGACAGCGGATGTAAATGTTACATTTTGTGTTGTGTGGGGCTTAATTCAACGCCAGTTTACCGATCATTAGGAACGTTACCTACAACCTACCACACACAGTCTCCAAACATCCGAGATGCGGGACAATACATTTCTGGTTTGGTATGCCGATAACGTTGCAGCACTCATAGCTGCACTAATTATTGAGTTGGCCCTCCTGAAGCTGAATCAAATCATGTGCGATGCTAACGAATGGATGAGTTAACAAAAACGGGGAAAAATAACTAACCTACATATTGTTATAGGCTAATACATAGAAGTATTATAATTTGAGTTAAAAATCAATCAATATAGTTTAATAACACAAAGCATATTTGGCTCAATAAATCTCATATTTGTATTACAACGGATTATTTACCATGAAAATGTATTGTAATCTGTGGATAGATTAATTTAAAGACGGAAAACTATATTTAAGGTAACTTCTTTACGTTATTTTGATTTAAAAAAAAACAAGGTTTTTTAATACTTTTATCTAGCTTAAACATTTGCTTATGAAGTTCCAAATGCACAACAAGTGATATGTTAAACAAACTCTTTAAGGATAAAAGTACCTTTAGAAAAAGTAAGATAAAAGTAATTTTAGAAATGGAATTTTATACTAATAACCAAATAACAACTATACGAGACAGAGTACGCCAAAATATCATTTAAGTCAAAGGCCTGCTCAGTGGACCGGTTCGACTGATTTACAGTCTATTGACTTGATACATTTTCCTGTTGACCTCCCATGTACCTTAAGCAATAAGTTTCTGAACCTTTAAATTATTTATAAATAACAAACAAATAATGAGTCAGTTTTTTACATCACATTTTTCGTACAAATTTATTTTTATTGGCTTACGTGATTTTAAAAATAAAAGTTCAGAAAATACAGTTAACTGTTATTATTTCTAGGTTTATTTGATTCAGTCAATATGATTCGAACGATGAATCAAACAATATTTAGTTACTCAATAAGAGTTAAATTAAACTCGTGGCTTTAGTTAAAACATTACAGCATACAAGGTAACCAATTGAGGCTGACAAATATGTCGAAGCCAAAACACAAGATAGACTGTTACACATTGTAAAAGGTCATTTAGCAATTTGGGATGACTATTGGATCTGAAATACGTTTCTTTCGATGGCTAACCATTAATAAAATAGATCACTAAGATGGACCTGGAAAGAAAACGAAATTAGTAATCTATAAAATTTCAGCAGTTATTACAATATTTTTCTATACGAAATAAAATAATGAAATAATAATGACAATTAGGGACTAAAATAATGCTGACGATAAAATCAAATAAAAATTTAAGAAATAGTAAACAATATAATTAAAATAAAAGTCAGTGGATCAGACAATGTGTATAGGAACAAATTTTAATTCATTCTTACGTTTTAATATTTTTATTTTTTATCATAATATTAAATTAAAATAACAATTACTACAAAAATTTCCTCGAAAGATTAAAATAGGCAAAAATTAACTTAAAATTTACAATGTATTTTCTGTACTCATATTTTACTAACTTAACTGCATAAAATGTGAATATTTTTTCATTTCACTTTTCCACTACATAGAAAAGTGAACTGATCCTGGGTGTAGCCAGTGTGGGTGCTGGGACCAGAGCATTGTAATGAAATTTGTTTCATCAAACCCCCTAATTGCGTTTGAACGTGTGGCCACATACAATTCTCAACTCTTTCATTTAGTTTTTTTTTTCTAAAAAAATACAAATTTGACAGTTTAACTTGATACTAGACCTAATATAATTGTATGAAATTAATTATGATTTTTTTCAATTCATTTGACCGCATTCCGCCAAGAAGAGTTCTGAAATGATCAGAACACTGTTCTGTTGTTATCAAGACAACAGAATGACATGACGTGTATTTGACACGAGTCGGATGGATAATCACAGTTGTATTTGATTGTTTTATGATTCATTTTTTTATATTTAAGAGTTGTGTACATGATTGTAATTACATCTGTTTTGAGAAAGCAGTTCTCTCTAGAGCCCCCTTTTTAAGATCGACTCCACTTTAATGAATGATTATTCTTCTGTATTCTTATGTGTTCTTCTGTTAATATTTTGAATATTTTTAGATTTTTACATAGTCACTAACTTTATAGACTAAACAAAAAGTTCCAATTAAATTTTACACTTTCCATACATTTGAAATGCTTTCATATGGTATAGTATATTTGCCTTTCAATATTGATATTTTTGAAACTAAAATCTTAAGTTACAAAAATTAATTAAAATACAGCATATAAAGTATTGAAAAAATTAATAAATCATATTGTTTCAATAAACAAAGTAATGATTTGTTATTTTACAAGTAATAATAATGCACAAAGTTATGAAGTGTTATTTCGGCTTTATTCCTATGCTTGCCAGTGCTTTTTATTTATGTCTGTTAGTAAAATACAAATAACATATAAAAAAATTGGGAAAATCTTACATCAGACCCAAATAAATATAAAAAACAAACATAGAATTGAAGATTCTACGACTACATAACATGTTTTATTTAATTTAAAACTGATCACAGTTTATAATGGAATGATCAATCAGAAACTGTATTCATACAATAATGCATAACTAAACGTAATATCAACCTATTCCATGTAAACTTTTAGTCTACTGAATATTTTGTTACTCTTTAAGTTTATAGTGTAAATGAACATTAATTTTAATAATTAATTTAACATTAAAATCATCTAATCTCACCATTATAAGAAAGCAGATCTACCGATCTGCTTTCTTTAATGATCATTCAAACGAATAGTTTTAATGTAATATAATATAATATAAAACAAACCTAATAACATAAATCGGTTTTAATGTTTGTCATTAAATTGATTTTCAATTCTGTGGGTAAAGGTAGAATTTTCAAAGTGACTTTGTATCAAAGGAAATGTTGAATACGTTAAATTAATTTAGCGACAACATCAAAGAACGGAATGATTTGAAAGCCATTACTTGCAGTCTTTCAAAAATTTTAAATAGAAAAAGGAACTTTAAAAATTACAGCTTTACTATAATAATTAACAATATAATTTTTTATAAAGGAGTTTGGTAAAAAATATAAAAAATGTATGGGTAAAATATTTGTAAAATGTTACAAAAAAAAATTGTAATTATGTTGACATGTTTACTTACAGGAAATTATAGAATGATTTTTTTTTTTCACGCAAGTGTTTTATAAAATATTTAAATATATAATTATGGTATTTTGAGCCAGTGTGATGACTTATGCTTCGTTTAAATTGATGCAGCTCCAAATAAAAATCACCATCAGCGCTAAACGGTTGTAAGTGACATCCTGCCATTCTGGCAGCGGGACATCGCCTACATGTTTGATTCTGTTCGCTTCTAACCCACATCAGTTACATTCGTGATGAATTGAAAACTTGATTTTCTATTTGTTTTAGTATAGCGTATACAGTTTGAATATGTGTTTAAAATAAAAACAACAGAGTTGCTGAAAACATCTGACTCAACTGTCAAAGCACGAACTAGTCTCAAAGCGGCTACGAAGCTTAACGTCAAATTTTCGAAGCAACAAAGACATGAGAACAGGGTTTTCTTCTTGTATGTTAACAGCCAAACTGTGTAACGCTGAACTGTGTTCATTGAACTGAAAGATAAAATGCCGTAGATGCTATGAAATAAATCCTAAAATCTTTACAATTTCAAGTCAAGATTATAACGAAATCAGATTGTTTATAGCATAGAGACTTATATAATTTTTTATCCTAGCACTAAATATTTTAAAAAGTATAGAGAATAGTATGGGTCTTTTTCGAGATTTATTTACATTCATACTTACATATGAAAATTATACCTTAGAGAAGTATATATGATCTTAGAAATGTTCCAATATCAATCACTAGCTGTAAAAGACAATCTATAATTAATTGATATAAGAAGGATGATTTACAAATAAAAAATAATTAAGTTTAATGGGGGTAACAGCCTTATCTATTTAATTTCCTACTAAATATATTAATATTATTGCCGTACAACTAGTCGTATTCTCTCATACGGAATTTTTTCTTATGATCATTATACATGATTTTTATATGATCGTTTTAGAGATTTATTTTTTAAGAGACAAATAAACATGTTGTTTTAAGTAGAAAATTAAAAAGTCTCAAACACTTATAAGTAAATATTTTATATAACCCAATTCCTTTTTTAAATGAAAGAAAGTTTTCTTTGAGTTCAGCCAATACAAAGTCATGTATTATTATTATTTTTTTTATAAACTGCAATGTTTAATATATATGGATCAGACAATGGATCAGATGTTGGTTTTTGGCCTTTTACCAAGAAAACACCAAAGAAGAAGCCTGACTTGCATATTGAGTATTTAATAATTTGCATTGATTTTTATGGTATTCACGTACCTCATAATAGATTATAATTCACTGTATTAAAGCTTGTATGTTATGAATAATTGTTCCTGGCGAGAATTACTTTTCAATGGTAGAGTGGTTAAATATAGTTTATTTTTTCTTATTTATTTATTTATTAGTGGTTTTTAGTACATATATATGTATAATTAAAAATAATATATAAAAACGAATTTGTAACTATAAATATTAATACATTATTCCATTTCTTAACAAAGTTTCTTTCATTTTTTTACTGGTAATCGATGGGACATACTGTAATTAAGACATAAAATTACAAAAATTGTAATCAACAATAAATAATTAAAAAAACAATATTTAAGTTCAAATTGGCTTATTAATAAAAATAAACAAACACAATCGTATATGTTATTTATGCACCCAATCACTTATTTTCATTAGAAAATCAAACAATGTATTACAAGTTAATAAACGTATTATTATAATATAACTTTTATTTTCAGCATTGTTTAATGCTATTATACCAGATTTAGCTTTCCTTGAAATTTAACATTTACAGCATATACCCTTGATGTGGTAATGTTAAGACAAAATCATAATGAAACCGCCAACACAAAAGCCGTTAACACTACACGTGTAGCTAAATTATTGCGGGAAAGTTGTATCCTTACAGCATAATGGTGGTGTTCTGCCTACTGGTCTCTTACACTGAAAAATTAAAATCGCTTATATTAGTAAAAAATAATATAAATCATGAAGTGGTTGTATAGGCTTATTTATTTTGTTTATAATTTAATGTAATAATAATAGTGTTAAAATATTTTCAATGATGAAAATGCAATAAACTTTATTGTTTATAAAGTATCTTTTATAATTAATTAGTTCACAAACGTTAAGTAAAATACTGCCAAGAATTACAATAAAATCTTGTGTAAGACTCATTTTCATAGCGATGATTTTGCCCAAATGTATTAAATTCGCAATTTCTATTCTTATACAGGGTGTCCAGCTTCCACCTTTACAATCTTTTCTAGGTTATTAAGCATGTCAAAACAAACAGAAAAATCATATAAACATATGTCCTAAAATGCTTCGTTAAGCCACTAGACGTATTTTTTTTTTTTTTAACTTGATAATTTTTATTTACGTAACGGCTTGTTGTATTGAGTTTATGTTTGGCATGGAAATTAATCACAGCAATGCTCATTTTTAGAAAAAAAAACAAATTATTTTTTCGATGTATATTTTCAAAATGGCGGTTATTTAAAATATTTGAACTCAATTACCTTGAAAACGGTAAATTTTATAAAAATGTTACAAGAGACAAAAAAGTTGGCACATTAGATTATCTAAATATTTATATCAAGTTTGTAAGGATCTAAAAACAAAAAACTGTGTTATTACAGTTTTGCTGTAGAAAAATACTGATTTTGCACAATGATTAGTGCAAATTTAGGTTATTTTAATAGAATAATCGCAATAACTCCATTAATCGCTGTCAGATCTTTACAAACATTTTATCACTATTCATATCATTTAATTTGTCAACTTTTTGTCTCTTGTAACATTTTTATAAAATTTGCCATTTTTGAGGTATTTTAGTTTAAACATTTAAAATTGCCGCCATTTTGAAAGTATACATAAGAAAAAATAATATTTTTTTCTGAAAATGAGCATTGATGTGATTAAGGTACACGCTAAATATAAACTTAATACAACAAGCCGTTACGGAAATACAAATTCTTAAGTGTTAAAAACAAAATGGGGGCTAGCGGTTTACATTTTACGACATATGTTTACATGATTTTGCTGTTTGTTTTTACATGCATAACAACCTAGAAAAGTTTGTATAGACGGAAGCTGAATACCCTGTATATAAAGGTCAATAAGTACACACAATTTAGCGTTTAGTATTAAAGTAAATATAATATTTTTATGAAACAAATTTGAAATCCTAATATCCTGTGTTTATTATTATTATTTTTACTTTGTGGAATCGGCATTATTATTTCAATTGATTAAGTTTATAAAATAAGAAAATCATTAAATACAACCGCATTGATATATACATTTAGCAATACTCCAATATCCCAATACACTTTAAATAACCAAACAGTATTAAATTAAAATATTGTAGGCTATTGTTATCTACACTGTAAGCATTATTATTACATATATACATTTTTAACGTAATTTGATATATAATTATAATATGTATAATCAAAATAAAAACAATTAGGGTTCAACAATCTATATTCAAAATTTTAGAGGAATAAATCTTAATTTTACGATTATTTACAAAATGTTAGATTTTTTATTTACAAAAATAACGACTCAGGATGATGTTGAATTCAGGTTGTTGGTAGAGAGTCCAACTTCTTTTACAAACAATACTTTGTTCTGTGGAAGTTTAATGGACCAACAGTGTTTAAAAACAATACAAGTTGTATTTATTTTGCAGTATCAACAAATAATACAACAATAACTAAGAAAATAACAAGGTTACTTGTTTTGATATTTTATTATTGTAAAAGTATAATCTTATTCATTTTTAAATGATGAATTTTACTAAACATCGTAATTATATACAAACATAATTATATAATGCCGTTAAAAATCTCCTATACTAATAATAATTCTAACAACGTGAATAATGTTAATAATAGATACATTATAAAAAAAATAATTTATAGATTCCGGTTGTTATCTGGATTTTTAATGACAATTTGTACTTTATTAACCATCAAAAGCTACTATTTTAATATAAAAGTTCAACTGCTACTATGGCAGATTCTTTAAAACTTAACATTAATGTTTAAATTTATTATTTATAATATGAAATTAAGATAAAAAAATGATTGCAGACGAATGATATTTAAATTATATATAATCTAACAATTTTGCTATATCTGCAATAAACTGATATTTATTTCTGAGTATATTTGAAAGTTTTCAGAAAGGTGGGATAACCATTCTCTAAGCAGGTGGATTTGTCTGCCAAGAGCTCATCAGTTACTCGCGTTCCTGAAACGATTTCCCATCTATATCAAAGAAAATGTTGTATGTAAAAGTGAGTTGCGTGTGTTATTTTATTTTAATACATAGTTTATTTTAAGTATTTAAACTTTTATTTACGTTTGTTTTGCTTTGAACTAGTATTTGATAAGTAAAACTTATACACACAAATAATTAAAAAATTAGCTTGTTGGTTTGAACATTGTTGATTTTGTTTTAAATTATAAGTCTTGTAAATACCAAAATATTACCACCGAATTAAAATAAACAAAACAACCGTTTTAGAGGTGAATATTTTGCCACTATCTGGGCATTTATTTGTGAAACGTTATTTTATAATTACAATCCCAAATTATTAAAGCTTTTGGTCTGCTTGCACTTTCCAACAAACATACTTAGGTGAGGTTTATGAAATGAATTACACATGAAAATGTTTTTGTGTGTTTTTATCATTCATTTTTTTCGCCTCCACTCATACATCCCAATATAAGAACAAATTCTCGCTCACCATGAACCATAACTTAATTTGAAGAATGTTTGTTATTGTTGATTCTTAGAGTCTGTCCTAAAGATATTTAACAAATCCCATAGAGAAATTACTAAGAATCTCACCATAACGTTTTTGTTTTGAAAGAGATATACATTAATATCCTATTATAAAACATATATGTGTTAAAAATTTACTTAAAAATTACTAACCATTAAACTTTGAAGTATTTGTTTTCCAAAAGAAGAAACAGCTAACAAATGTTCCACAAAATTATATTGAAATTATATTAAGTTGAAAAGATTGGTAATAGTGAATAATCTTTTATTTACATCGCTTAATACTTCTGCGCTGTCGTTTAATGTCTTAGGCGCATTCAGAAGTTTTTTTTTAAATTTAAAACGATTAAGTTATAAATTTGTGGTAATTTTTTTCAAATTTAAGATAGTTTTTGCACTTATACTAAGCTATACTAACCGATTTACTATGGTTTTCAATGTATATTGAAAAATGTAACGTTTAAAGATGCCAAAAAATCGTTCAGCAAAATTTGTCAGAGTAAGCGAGTTTTGCGTTTTACGAGACACACCACTTTGCTGGAGTATCTTGTTTACAGGCTGGAAATGTAAGCATCCTTGACATAAGTGAGAGAATTCGGTCCTCTTAACCTGCCAGCCCGGCAGGCAGCTCTCAACAAAATTATTAACAAGCAGATATTGTGTTTACAAAGGTTGAACACATTCAGTAGGCATTTAAACCAATTAATGGTGTTTTATTGTATGTTATACGTTCATCCAATGAATCATTATTATAATAGATTAAACTTTGGATTCATGAAGATTTCTTTATGAGCATATTTAAAGAGAGTCTTTTATAAGATTAAATATTATTTGGTGGTCATAAAATGCTTGTCATTGGTCTTGGATCAGTAGACGGATAGTGTTGAATATACTGAAGTTTTGGGATTGTATACTGATCAAAATAATTTGAAGGTTAATAAGTAAAACTATAATTGATTCTTTTGCGTTACTAACTTGATGACACATTAAAATACGGTAAATTTATTGATGGCATTAATAATGCTAGTTTCATTTAAAATGGAGAAAAGAACAATAATGAAAATATCTTATAATCAGTTATGATGAGGATTTTTTTCAAAATAATTCAATAAATGATTTATTTTATACCAATCTATAAAAAATCTATGGAAATATGATAATTATAATTCTAAAACAAGGTTTGTAAATATGTTTTCAACAAGTAAATTTATTTGCAATTTCAATAAATTAAACAACATTAAGGGCCATGTCATACAAGCACTATTGCCGTCGCGCAGATGCTGTCAAGATAGTGCCCCAAAAAGTCCATGTCATACGTGGCGGCAAATGAGTCGAGTTGATGTCGTTTCGCCAACGCAGGGTTCCCTGTCATACCTGGCGTCTTCCGGGCGCGTTTGCTGTGGCGGCACTTTTCCAATATGGACACCATCCAGTCAAGTTGTGTCAGCTAGTTTCACATTTTAGATATTATCGAAGAGTATTATGGGAAGAATTCAAGACGATGGGGAACCCATCCTGTGCTTTATTCACTTGGTCTCCCCAACCTCGTCCCAACATTGTGCCTTCATTTGCCTGTTGCTATAATCACTCGAATTTACGTCGTAACACAGATAATCTATAGATAGATCTATAGGTTATCTGTGGAAGTAGAGAGAAGGATTTTTCAACTGTATAGACAATTTTTTGTGTCAAACATGATGTTCACTCCAAAGTTCTTCCAATTGTTCTGCCAGTAGTCGCGCAAATGCGTCACGCTGATGATAGCGTTTCGTATGATAGGGTCCAGGTGTCACGTGCCCTGCATTACTAATGAGTCTGTTCGCGTTGGCAGCTCTCAGCGTCCGGCGTAACGCCGCGCCGGGGTGTATGACTAGCTCCATAAGAACCCAATTGCCGAGTTGGAGGGGCATCTACGCGATGGCATCTATGGGGCGGCAGTAGCGCTCATATTACATGGCCCTAAATGGGGAAAGGGGAAATACATTAATAAGCCGTGCGGAAAGGTTTATAACAACGAAACTCCCCTCAAGGTGTGATATGATCTTAAATGAATCAATAATTGAATATTCCTAGCCTAAAATCTAAAGTCACAACAGAAAGTTCATTCGTAGTTTTCCTCGCAACTGAAAAATATTGACAAGAGCCTAAATCTAAATACACATCTGGTGGGGGGAGGGGTTTATGAAGTAGTTAAAACTAGTAGGGTATTATTTGATACACATTCATGAAGAACATACCTAAATAATGGAAGAATCGTTAATATTATGGAGTATATTAGTATTCCAAAAGTCCTGATTTTTCATAACAAAAATAAGATTTATCAAAGGATAAAACTTTCTCTTTTACATTTATGAAGTTTATATATTTCTAAAGTCATGTAATTTCTAAAAAGTGGATTTTTATAAAGTTAACATTATTGCATGTGCAAATAAAACAATATATTAAAATTTTACACTATTTACAACTTATTTGGTAACTAATGGTTTACATGTTTTAAAATCAAATTAATGTTGGTTTTTTAAAGTAATTAAAATAATGTGTGAAACATTAAATAAATACATAACCAGTTTTAGGCTGTAAAAAAGCCATATTTTAGGGTTTATTGAATGGAAATAATGAAACTAATACTTAGGAAAACTAATGAGTAATAATAGGCGAACTTCATTCAACAAACTCAAAATAATATTATCAATTTGTTAAACACAAACAGCCATTATTATTCACTTTAAAGGCTATCCTTAATTAAGATCTTGAAGGAAAGGAACATTATTTACGTTAACCTCCCATTACTCTTCTTTGAAGAACCAAGTTTACACTAAGAGAACTTTATAATGAAACCGCCAAACAAATTTCTTCATCAAAGTGTATAATTTAAGAGTTGAATTTAGTAAACTCTGTACTTAACAAAACCGTGTTAGTTTATTTAAAGATACAATGAAAAGTTTGTGGTTACAGCATGTGAAAATATTTTAGTCAATTTAAACTCAATAAACATATGGATACTGGGCAATAAACGCGTCATTAATATTTTAGATGTCATTGCAGTGCGACGGTACAATCATATCGTCACAATAATTTTTATATGTAAATTAAATTTCCTTTTTGTATCGGTTTTATTTATTTCATTACTAGTTTTTCGGTTTTATTTGGTTTAATGATTCAATTGGACCTGGTAATTTCATAGTTAAAATTAATCATATTACCCACGTCATTTAATTATGATTTTTTGTGAACTAAAAAAGTTGTAATTAAAATTGTTTATAAAGTAAATGTTTAATATTTATTTATTTGTATTTCTTTTAGTAAAGAGAATTGATTAATCAAACTAATTTACTAATTAATCAAACTAAAAAAGAGATAAATAGTAATGAAATCATGTAAGGAAGGTGTCTCATCAGTTTCCTTAAAATATTATAGTCCAATTTCATGTTAGATACTCATCGTACAATAATTTTAAAGTCTCAAGAACTAATTCCGTTTTAGTCGACCTTGGTGCTTTCAAAACCGAACTAATTGGAATTTTTTTACTGATACCTAAAACTCAACCATGTAAACTTAAACATTGGAGATAATTTGAAAATTGAAACATACATTTCATATAATATGGTCTTCGTTCAAGCTTCTAGCAAATGTATAGGCCCTACACAGAACACATGTGGTTACTTAAACATAGAATGCTGACTCAAACAATACAAGACAGTCAAAAACGGTCCACTGTATTACCTACAGCATAGGTAACAACAAAAAAAAGCTAACATGCAAAATAAATTAGCAGCAAATAAATACTACCCATTGACTGATGTTCACAAATAAAACCTCTACGAAGCAAAAGCGACGGTATTGGATGGCCGTTCACTGGACAGTAGTCACTCACCAATCGGAGGGAGCACTCTTATCCTCCACTTGAATTGCTAGGAGTGTAGGTTGAAGAGGTCGATCTCAAATGAAAGGCTGTTTCCAAACCATTCTGGATTCTGACCACATTGCTGTGTTGCTCATAGGATGTAGCGTGGTGCAATCGAGCAAACAGTTCTCTGGAGCATGTAATTGATATGGACATGGAATACTCAATCAGTGACAAAAGCTCAGAATGAATTTCACCACCATCCAACTTTAAAAAGAAGATCACTTCGGATATCATACTTCTTTTTTGAGGGGCAGAAGATTCAGTTCCGTTGCGAAGACGTCTACCGGCACGTCCGCGAAGAAGTAACCAACAGACGGATGATTTTGATGGACTGCAGCCTTTCTCTGAAATATTACCAATGGTTAAGTCAAGTAAGAAGTAGAAGGAAAAGATTTCTGAGATGAATTATATAGACCTTTTCATATAAGTTCAAGATATTTAATCAACACAATAAAAATACTAATAGGTTATAAGATACATTTCTGAAATATAGTCGACATAACATGAACTAGTTTCATTTTCACAGAAACAAAATCTAGAATGACACTTCAAACATTTTAGAGAATAATTGATAGTTTCAAAAATTGAAAGTTATGACTAAGGGTAATGCGTATATTCACTTCGGGATTTGTTTATTCAAGGGGAAAAAAGCCTCATCAGTAGTGTCAAATTGTTGGTGCTGGCTCAGTTCAAGGTCACCTGAGGGATGACGTCATCGAGGTCAATGACCTCACCGATGACGTCATCGATTGCGTCATCGATGACGTCATCACTAATGACGTCATTTCTATGACGTCACACCCATGACGTCACAGAAATGACGTGCTGATGACGTCATCACCCCTTACGTCATCAAAATGACGTCACCGACGCCACTGAGGTCAAGGTCACGCCGAAACTTAAAATTTTTTGGCACTTTTGCCGTTTCTCGCACTACGCTCCGAGTTTCAGTCCGAGTCCCCGTGACCTTGACCACTTGGAGCGAATTTTCGACGAGAAACGGCAAAAGTGCCAAGTTAAACACGAGTTTCTGACATGACTCTGCCTAAATGGGCAATCGGGTATCCCTCAGGTGACCTTGAACCAGCACAACACCAACAATTTGATATTACTGTGACCTTGAAAACTTAACAACGGAGCGCCGACACCGATGCGCACCCCACGACAGCCACCGAGCGACTGACTGTCAGGCCCTGTGTACTCTAGGTATATGGGCTTGAGAGACTAAGACTCTAAACTGTCAGGAATGGGAGTAACTAACTGAACTTTGCAAGGAAAAGTCATTTCATCCAATATTCTAAACAAATCTTCATCAGTAAAACTTACATTAGTCTGTTTGGTATAAAACTTAGGGTGTCCGCGCAACAGTTTGCGCCACTTAGCTAAAGTCGAAACCCTTTTAACTTTGACTGGTGGACAGTGAGCAACTAATAAAGTCTTAACACGGCTAAGCTTCTTACCTAAAGCGTCCCGCGACATGGCTTCCCCTCACAAAAGTCCGCGCAATACTGAGAGACTGCTTGTAGCGCATGAGTGAAGGGAAAAGAGGTGGGGGAAACAGCAGGAGTGGGGGAAGGTCACAGTGGTGGGGGAAGGTGAGGTTGTACGCTGGAGTATCGCATCACTTCACCATGAGCTGTCCTACAGTCAACACGCTGTTCTCTTGGCCCGAGTTGGCACTAGAAGAAACATTCCTGTACAGCTTAGGCTGTGAGGGGCGAGGAAGTAAAGTCAAAGTGGAAGTTTTGTTTAACTCTAAGATAAAGAGTCTTCTAAATAAACTAATTGTATCCCTGCAATCCCCAATAACTTTAGAGAAATACTACTTTATAAAGCGACACCTCACTCTTTGGCAAAACGAATTGGAAATGGAAAAGATCACAGTAGAACTAATCTAACTTAAAATCTGGACTGGACACTCATGGTAATACTACGTGGCGTGAAAACGCCACCCAAAACATTACAAGTTAGGTTAGTGAGGACCTCTGGTACGATAATTCGACGCCGGAGTTAAAGTGCGATGACCTTGAGTCAAAACACAGAAATACTACAAGTCGATATCGTCCCAGAGCACCTCTAGTACGATAATTCGACGCCGCAGTTAAAGTGTGATGACCTTGAGTCAAAACACAGAAATACTACAAGTCGATATCGTCCCAGAGTTAAAGTGCAGTGACCTTGGGGAAAATCAGAGAAAAAAATCCAAACCAAGTTTGTCCAGAGTCCAAATGTAATGACCTTGAGGCAAAAATCTGTAAAACACTTACAGGAACAGAGTAGAAAAGTAGCGATGCTTACCGCATGCAAGCCTGAGACATACTGGTTGAGCGCCGTCGCGTAGCTTAGGGACTCGAATATGGTGGGGGTATTGTCAACACTTAGAGTAGAAGTGTAGTGGGTGACCTTGAACCAGACTTAGAGTAGAAGTGTAGTCGGTGACCTTGAACCACCCCTGAGGGGTGGACCTTCCCCCCCCCCTTCCGGGGTGGACCCCCCCACCTCCACCTCCACCCCCCCCCACCTCCACCTCCACCTCCCCCCCCCACCTCCACCCCCACCCCCCCCCACCTCCACCCCCCCCCACCTCCACCTCCCCCCCCATGGGGGTGGACCTCCACCCCAGGGGTGGACCTCCGCCCCATGCCGCCCCTTCGGGGGAGACCGGTGGGGATATAAGGCGGCCCGGCCACAGCCGGCTCGCAGTCCGCTCCCGAGCGTTGAACGTGAACGATCGGGACGGACCGCCATAGGCCTCACTAAACACTGAAAGGCGCCTTCACTGTTTAGCGAAGTCTACTCTAACTTTAAGACTTGTATTATTTTTAAGACATTGCGCTTGCGTTTGGGTATTAGGAATTGTTTTATATGTGAGTGTTTTACTTGTACCCCATGTCTCCTATGTGTCTTGTTTGTGTTTTATCCTGTGTGTCTTGTTTTGTCTTTTATGTCATATGTGTTTAATGTGTATATGCTTGTTCCAGCACTTACCATGTTGAGCTCAACCTATTTTGTAAGTGTGTGTTATATCTATCTAAAGTGTATACGCTTGTTTTAGCACTCCCCCTTGAGCCTTTTTCACAGCTCAAAGTAAATTGTAATGATAGGGACGGGAGTAGGCCCCCGTGTAAAATTATTTTTTACCAACGTTAGCATGGGTCCTCTCAGGCATGCAATATTGCGGCTGGGTTGGGAACCGGTCCGTTTGTACGCTGGCATGCAGACCACAGCTGTGGCCAATTTGCGGCGGCCTCTGCACTCGGACCGAGGGCGTAAGCCACTAGGGCTGTCCTCAACCTCTCTCAAAATTACGTAAATGAAACTTTGTTAGCTATTTGTGTTTTTTGTCCCCAAGGCCCCCGAACATTCGTGGTTCGCCATGGATGTACGGGGGCCGAAATTTTTTAATGTTTGTATGGCCTTGACCTAGTAACGACTTATACAAATTTAATGCATTGCTAAACTTAAATATTAAAGATAGGGAACGGGAGTAGGCCCCCGTGTAAAATCATTTTATACCAATGTTAGCATGGGTCCTCTCAGGCAGGCAATATTGCGGCTGGGTTGGGAACCGGTCCGTTTGTACGCTGGCATGCAGACCACAGCTGTGGCCAATTTGCGGCGGCCTCTGCACTCGGACCGAGGACGTAAGCCACTAGGGTTGTCCTCAACCTCTCTCAAAATTATGTAAATGACCTTTGTTAGCTTTTGAAAAAGTTATTTGTTAGCAATGCAGTAAATGTGTAAAAGTCTTGCGTGGTGAAGGACAGACAACATTGGAATGTTTGCTGTTGTCCATAGTTGAGTCTCTTTGGAGGCTACAGCGATGGCAACCTAAATGCCCTAGGTGGGGCTTTATTTTTTTAAAAATTTTTCCGTGACCTTGACCTAAATACAGTAGTTTTCTAAATCCTTAATGGTTAGGTATTACTAACATACAAGTCTGCTGTTGTCCATAGTTGGGTCTCTTTGGAGGCTACAGCGATGGCAACCTAAATGCCCCAGGTGGGGCTTTATTTTTTAAAGTTATTTCGTGATCTTGACCTAATTATAGGAAAGACTGCTCCAGCATCCCCCCCCCCAACCTCCACCCCACACCTCCACCCCACACCTCCACCCCACACCTCCACCCCACACCTCCACCCCACACCTCCACCCCACACCTCCACCCCACACCTCCACCCCACACCTCCACCCCACACCTCCACCCCACACCTCCACCCCACACCTCCACCCCACACCTCCACCCCACACCTCCTACCCACACCTCCACCCCACACCTCCACCCCACACCTCCACCCCACACCTCCACCCCACACCTACCCCTACCCCTACCTCTATACCCTAGGGTGGGGCTCACCCATGGTCGGTGGGGATATAAGGCGGCCGGGTTGCATGCACCTCTCATTGGACCACCAACACTCGTGTTGACCGGTGCTCCTGCTCTTTGCATCTTTATATTGCATCTTTATATTACATATTTTCACTTCACTTCTTCACTTTTAAAATGGGTTTGAAATTGAAGAATTACCCTCCAGCTTCTGCTTCTTCTGCTAACCCCACTTCGGCTGTCCAGTCTACTCCGCCTTCTTCGTCTGGGACCACTACGATGCAGTACTCGGTCCTGCGGCAAGCGCTGGCTGTAATCACGACTGTGACCAGCCTTCTGCCATCGATGCCAGCGCTAACCAATACAACTGCCGCTGGGACCAGCCGAGGATTGATTTGTTCTCCAGCTGTCTCCCTTTCCTCGGACTCCAACTCGGATGCTGCCGTTTTCCAGACGGAGGAGGACGACAAGAAGAAGAAGAAGACTTCAAAGCCGAAGTACACCCCATACTCCCGTTCACAAAAAATCCTTTCATACACCAAATCCCAATGCCCTCTACCTCTATCCCCTATCCCACCAACACCTGTTAAACCACCCCGTCGATCCATCTTTTCTCCTGATGCTCCCTATCCTACTATTGATATGACATCCAAATTTACCTTACCAACCATCGACCTAACACGTTCTCCTACCCCACCCAAAATTGTTTGCTCCCTTCCTCTTCACCGCGTAAAGCGTTCTACCCCTATTCCTTCTAGCCAGCCTAAACCGGACAAGCTCCAAAACACTCCAGTAAAGCGTCCAACACAAAAACGTAAGCGTGTTAAAGTCCCTGCTGGCAAGGGTAATATATGCGATTACGTGTATATGTCAAAAGACTTTGGGGTTCTTTGCTGTCAGAAGTTTGCTGTTTTAGATGAAGACCGTTGCCAAACGCACTTGAACAAAAATATCAATCTTCCGAGAGTAAGACCCTACAGTCTTAACAACATTAGGTCTAAAACATCCCAACCCAGACATCCCTACAGTCCGCAACCGCTTGATATTAGAAGACTTAAAGTGGATGAAAAATATTATTTTATTGTTCAAACTTATGGAGCTTTCGATGCCAAAGTAGAAATCATTGTAAAAGGTGATGGCAGCCTTCATACAATGAAAGTACCCGTTCGGATGGTACAAAGACAATTTTTCATCCATAAAAAAGGCTATCTAATACGAAGGGAAGGATGCCAATCTGTGTGGGAAATGGATTAGGATGTAGGCCTACCAAAAGAAATTCTAAATTGTTAGGTTGTGTTGGACGATATTTAAAAAACAAAAATTCTTCTTCCAAATTATTTTTTCCAAATTTAGTCCTAACCCTCTTAAAGTAAGGGAGAGGGGTATTATACAAGTCAACTAATAAAAAAAAATACTTGACTTGTATAATACTTTAACCTGGCGGTGGTGTAAAATCACTGGGACAATCTCAAACCGTGTCCTTGAGGGTAAAGACCAAGTGTTAATCTTTAACAAAAACCTCCAAACACTTGTGGTAAGCCACAAGTGTTTGGAGGTAAAAATTTTTCAAATTTTGAATGGCCTTGACCTATATTAACTATTCTGAAAAGTAAAGAGCTAACCTGGCAACCAAGGTTGTGTATCATGTGATACCCCCACTCTAACGTTTTGCTTAGCTTGTATGAGCTGTTCATTTTGCTTCAGTCTATTTCTGCGCTTGATACTAAACATGGCACCGTTCTCCTACAAAGGTGGTAAATACAACTTAGATGAACACACTGCATGGGAACTTTTAAGCGGTTTGAGAAGGGATGTTGAGTTTTGGATAAGACTTGATAGGGCTATGTTTACTTTATGTGTTATAAACAGACAAACCTTAAACATTACACACTACACTAAAATTGAATACAAAAATATAGACGAACTGTTCTCCTGGGTGTTTGAAGTAAGCAAGTTTATTGAAGAGAAAAAGATTGAGGCCAAACTTATAATAACCAGGTTTGATACCAGGGAAGGTTGACCTTGAGCAACCCCCACCACAAAAATGGGTATATATAGGAGTGGTAATCCACTGTCCTCTCATTCTGCTTTACACTGTTAAGCCGAACGCTTCGCACCATGTCTGGCAACGCTTCAGCTTCTTCTTCTAACTCCACCTCAGGTGTTGGGCCAATCCGATCGGGGCCTTCATCAAGGAGTCGTGTCCGGTTCTCTGGCTTTGGTCCTGTGAGGAAGGAGTTGCGAAGCAGCGGAGCCTCTCAACCAACCACGACGGATGCATCAACTCAGACTTCACCAAGCATCATCGAGTGGTACAACGAAGTCATAGAGCAAAGGGACAGAATGCTAGAGAATACTCGCAGTGAGCTACTTCATATCCGGAGTAAATGGGAAAAACTAATTAGGAAGTGTGAAAGCCTGTTGGACAGTGATGATAGTGAGGATGAGAGTGGATAGGTGTGTGGGGTAAAGACTTGGACTGGGACTTGTGTGTTTGTATGAATGTGTGCGTGAATGTGAAATACAGAGCGGGGGATAGATCACTCTGTGGCAATGGACTAACATGCCACTTAGTGATCTATCCCCAGTTCTGGTAATGTTTTCGGATGGCCTTGACCCACTTTACCAAGGTTAGCTAGTACCCCCACCACTGATAAGTGTATATATACGGGTATTGATGTGCAGTTTGGTTATTCTGCTTTGTATCGCTTAGCTGAATACCGCACTTCAACATGGCTTCCAACTGCAAAACTTCTCGGGCTTCTTCTTCAAGAAGGCGTGCTGCCAACGTCCTGCCTTCTACTCGTGGACCTGCTCGACCATTCCATAGCATAACTGTTGCTCGGGCAAATGCTTGCAAAGCTCCGATGCTACGGACCTTGCTGGAGGTGAGCCAAGACGGGCAAGGCTTGCTCAGTCCTGGTCAACGGCAGGAGCAAGAAAGGCGTATGGCGTACTTCAGGCTGCAGGGTGTAGTTCCCAGCTTGAAGTTAGGCGATCCCAGAGTAGCAAGCATCAACGAGGCAGCAGACTACATATCACACCTTCACAGTGTTTTAGAAGTAAAGGATCAACAAATTGAAAACTTAAAAGAACAATTGAAACAATTTAACTTTAATCCGGTGGAGTTTGTAGAAACGGAGATGAGTGATAGTGACGATGAAGGTAGTGAATATATATTAGGTATGTAATGAAAAGACAGGGACATGTGTATGTGTGTGTATAGAATACAGAGCGGGGGATAGACTACTTTGCGGCAATGGACTAACATGCTGCTTAGTGGTCTATCCCCCGCTCAAAGGGTAGCATTGAATGACCTTGACCCACTTATAAGCAAGGACAACCGGTTAACTGGTATAAAAGAGGGGGGTCTGTACATCTTAATTTCATTCTGCTTTGGACTTTCCAGTAGAACGCTAGAAAAATGAGTGGATCTCTTCTTGGTGCCAACTTGGACAGGTATACTGTGATGGTGCATTATGAAAACTGTAGAGACATGTTGACGGCTGTGTATGAGTGTTTGGTGAGAAGGATTTTTCAAGAAAACTGCGAATTTATGTTAGCGTGGAAAAGAAACTTGTTTGTTGATGGTCATGCTACAATGCAAAGCATGAACCACCTCCATGTATTAAAGGTAGGACATCATAATTTGGACGAACTGGACGATATGTTTAGGGAGCTGGAGTGTTTGATACATCAGGAATATAAACCTTGTGAAATTGAAATTTTTAAATTGGATATGGAATTAGAATGAAATGTGTTAAACAGGACTCGAACTTGGACTTGATGAAGGTTGTGTAGAACAGAGCGGGGGATAGATCACTTTGCGGCAATGGACTAGCATGCTGCTTAGTGGTCTATCCCCCGCTCAAAGGGTATTTTTACGTGACCTTGACCCACATAAATTGTATAGTTGGTGGGGGTATAAAAAGGGCAAACCAATTGGATAGATACACCACTTTCATACCATGGCTCCACTTGACAACACCGTGTTCCATCGCGACAGAATTCTTTCAATTCTGGAGGTAATACCTGTAGAAGTTATAGAAGCAGAGGACCAACTACCTGCGGTTGATCAGGAAGAGGAGGAGGAAGAAATAATGGATATTGAAACGGACTCTGACGAAGCTGGTTCAACGGACAATGAAGTGGACTTGCACGCCTACGAAACATTAGAGTCATCATCTGAGTCGGAAATGGAATTCCAATTGGAAATTGAAGAAGAAGAAGAAGAACAAGACACTCCTCATCGTCCAATGGATAGGATGTTAGTTGCCAGAAGAATTATGTATTGTCATCGCTGCCTATTCCGTGATGAGGATGATTCAGACTCTGATGGTGATGTTTCACCTTTGTAAAAGCTTAAACAAAAAGTTAAAAAAAAGAATGTGAGCGGGGGATAGAGCACTTTGTAGTAAATGATGCTGCTTAGTGCTCTATCCCCCGCTCAAAATAATAATTCCAAATGGCCTTGACCTATATAAATTTTGCTCAAACAGACGTCTTTAAAAAACTTGTACAAATTATTGAATCTAGACCAAATATCATCAATTTATCAAGCCTACTGATAAATTTATTACAAACGGTTGTGTAAAGGCTAAATTTAGCACATGATTGATAACCTGTTTTATATGACGTCACTTTCCCCACCTATCTGCCTCGGATATAAAGGGTCCCGGTCGAGCGCGCTGCTCATTATTGCGTGGACATTCACAGAGTGTGCATTCAAAGCCAAACTGTTTGAAATGGCTCTTTGCGACATTTGTGGGGAAATCTTTCAAGACGAAGATCTTTTCACCCTACACAGAGAATTACATGAAGACGAAGATAGAAAAGAAGATATTACCATGGATGAAATAGACTTAGACTTAATTGACCGGTTTTTGGAAGAGCACCAGAAGCAGACGAACTACTGGGACAGCTATCTACAGCAAATGCAAAGAAGAAGACCTAGTGTGATACAATTTGCTGGTGCTGGACCATCTACTGCTACAAGACCTATTGAAGAAGAGGACACCGAAGAAGAGGACACCGAAGAAGAGGATATGGAAGAAGAAGAACTGGAAGATGTAAGACAACTGCGCACCACGGCCTTGCCAGGACGAGTTGTAACACATTTCAAAATTAATAACGTTCAATTGGAATTGGAAACATTCATAACCCAGGCTAAGGAACTTGTTGGTCAAACGTTGAGGGAAGAATTACAAAGGCTAAATTTTATTAAATTTGGAATGGTGTTAGAGGCTATGTTTAACAATACTGATGGTGAAACAGCATTGAGAGCATTCATTACCAAAAATCGAACCCTTACCTTCACCTCCGACATTGATGATATTATTGAAGAATGCTTGGAGGAACTTATAACCAAACTCCAAGAACATGAAGGAAGAGGATCTGGATGGACTTTGTCATCAATCGAAGGTATGGATGTTAGGGTTCATAAACATGGATATGGTTTAAGAGGTAGTAGTTTTATCCCTCTACCAAAGAAAATCCAAAACACTAACTCGTGTAGAAATGTTCAAAATGAGGGTAATGAATGTTTCAAGTATGCAATGTTAACCAAGTATGTTAAAAACAATCCTTGTAGAGTTGGTAGAGAATACTACGAAAATGAACACCGCTACAACTTTCAAGGTCTTACTTACCCAGTTACTTTAAAAGATATTGACAAATTTGAAAAGAAAAATCCTGGCGTTTCAGTCAATGTTTTTAGTCTGGATGATTCCAACAACGTTTATCCTTTGCGGGTAGTAAAGGTTGAGCAAAGAAACCACACGGATTTGCTATTTTAACTAAGGGTGAAATTTCCCATTATGTATGGATAAAAGACTTTGAAGCGTTAGTTGTAAAACAATTGACCAAAAGAGTAAATAGGATTACAGTTTGCAAGAGATGTTTCTGCTTTTCTTGGAAAGATTCAAGACGTGGAGGATTGGACTGGTTATTGGAACATAAAAGACTTTGCAACGAGAACTATGAAGTAAAGATAAGTCTTCCACCGCCTACCCGAGCTTCAATACAATTAACAAGACAGTTCACCAATACCGAATTCCACTAGTGGTCTACGCAGATTTTGAATCAACGTTAGTACCACAGGAGCTGCCGGACGGCGAAGTGACTAGAAGAACAAAATATCAGTTGCATCAGCCCAACAGTTTTTGTTTACTAGTTAAATCAACCTTGTCTGAAAACCAATTGCAAGACTATGGTTTAACATCCACTCCAATACTCTACCGTGGTGAAGAAGCCGCTAAGTATTTTGTAGACCAACTGTACGATATTGCTGGAAAGGTTCAACGCTTGTTCGGTAATATTGTACCTATGGAACCTTTAAACCAAAATCAACAAGAAGAATACAACTTAGCGACAAGATGCTATTTATGCAAGAAGATGTTCAGTGAAGAAAATCCAAAAGTAAGAGATCACGATCACCTGACAGGGTTATACAGAGGAGCTGCTTGTAATTCATGCAATATAAATTACAAACTGCCAAACTTTATTCCTGTCGTTTTACACAATCTTAGCGGCTACGACTCCCACTTTATTATTCCAGAGTTAGGAAGAGATGATGGTAAAATTGATGTTCTTGCTACAACATTGGAAAAGTACATCAGCTTTTCAAAAACAGTAGGTAAAATTAAACTTCGCTTCGTAGACTCTTACAGATTTATGCCATCTAGTTTAGCCAAATTGTCAGAGAACCTAAGAAGAGAAGACTTAAAAGAAACCAGCAAAATTGTATCTGAGGATAAATTGGACCTAGTATTACGGAAAGGAGTTTTCCCCTATGATTATATAACATCTACAGAAAAGTTTAAAGAAACCAGTCTGCCACCGATTGAAGCCTTCAACAGTAAATTAAACGAAAGTGAAATCTCCGTTGAAGACTACAATCATGCTTGTAATGTTTGGAACCAACTAAACATTCAAACCTTAGGGGAATATTCCGACTTTTATATAAAATTGGACGTAACTCTGCTGTGCGATGTGATGGAAGAATTTCGAAACACCTGCTTCTCCGCCTATGGACTGGACCCTCTACACTCGTACACATCTCCAGGATTAGCATGGCAAGCTATGCTTAAGTCAACCAACTGTCGATTGGAACTTCTAACAGATATAGATATGGTGCTCATGATGGAATCTGGTGTACGGGGCGGTTTGACACAAGCTGTAACACGTCATGTCAAAGCCAACAACAAGTACATCCCGGCTTCGACGAGCAACAACCATCGGTCTACCTTGGCTACTTTGACGCAAACAACCTTTATGGTTGGGCAATGTCAAATCCGCTTCCCTACGCTGACTTCAAATGGATCGACCCGGCCACCATCGGAGACATCTCACAGATTCCAAAGGATGGTCCAAAAGGCTATATTTTGGACTGTGATTTTGAATACCCGGAGCACCTTCATGACCATCACTACGACTTACCTCTCCTAGCCAAGACTGAAGTTTCACCGACAGGAAGATGGCCAAAATTGATGATGACCTTGGAGAATAAAGATCGGTATGTGGCTCACTACTGGGTAGTTCAACAGGCTCTTGAATTGGGTCTACGTATAGTGAGAATTCATAGAGCAATTGAATTCACCCAGTCTTGTTGGTTGAAACCATATATTGATTCCAACACTACAAGAAGAGCTGCAGCGACAACAGCATTTGAAAAGGACTTCTATAAATTAATGAACAACGCCATCTTTGGAAAAACCTTGGAGAACAAAAGAAAACACAAAAATGTAAAATTAGTAAGTGATCCTAGGAAATTGTAAAAATTAGTGCAAAAACCAAATTTTGGAACATCCATGATTATAAACGAAAATCTAGTCGCTGTCAGTATGAAGAAAACAACAATAGTCATGGACCGTCCGTTATACATAGGTATGTCGATTTTGGACATCAGTAAAACCCTGATGTATGATTTCCATTATAACAAAATGGTTAAACACTACGGAAGGGAAAACATTGGAGTCGCATACATGGATACGGACGCGTTTATCTACTGGATAAAAACTTTGGACATGTATGAAGACCTAAGGACTTTTCCATACAAAGAAGATTTCGACTTTTCTGACTATCCGAAGAACCATCCAAATTTTAATGAAAGAAATAAAAAAGTAATTGGAAAATTCAAAGATGAAGCAAATGGAATGCCTTTAGAAGAAATAGTGGCGCTGATGGCGAAATTGTATTCATTTAAGATGTACCACGAGAACAACACACCGACAGTCAAAAAAGCAAAAGGAGTGAAGACATCTTATTTGAAAAAACACGTGACATTTGACCACTACAAGACTTGTTTGTTTGAAGATACTACGATATCAGCAACATTCAACAATATCCGAAGCTTCAAGCATCAAGTCTACAGTGTCACCGAAATTAAAAAAGCACTGTCAGCCCGGGATGATAAAAGACATATTTTGCCCGACAAAATCCATACTCTTCCTTTCGGCCATTACTCCCTAAACCCTATCAACTAGTAACCTATTCTTCGTCCTTCTACAACTTCGACCTTATTCCTTTCTCCTTCCGTAAAAAATGGGGAACACGGCAAGTCCAACGCCGTGTTCCCCATTTTTTTACACAAGTTTGGATGACCTTGACCCATATAAATGATGTGAATATTTAAAACAACATTCATTGTGATTATACATGTGATACAACAAACATTGAAACCTGCAATATGAAGGACTTGAAGCAACAAATTGTCAACGAACTTCATAAACCTGCAAGAAGAAAGTTTCCACGAAGAAATACGGTGATAAAAGGAATTAATGATTTATATCAAGCGGATTTAATCGAAATGATTCCTTATAGCAAACAAAATAAAGGATATAAATACATATTGACTGTTATTAACTGTTTTTCAAAAATGGCAGATGCTTTACCACTAAAAGATAAAAGTGGCAAAAGTGTTACAAAAGCAATGGAAACAGCTATACAAAGAGACAAACATACTATTAAACATTTACAAACAGATGATGGAAAAGAATATTTTAATAAGGAATTTGCAAATTTAATGAAAAAACAC
The DNA here is from genome assembly GCA_030545055.2 of Neoaliturus tenellus. Lineage (NCBI taxonomy): Eukaryota > Metazoa > Arthropoda > Insecta > Hemiptera > Cicadellidae > Neoaliturus > Neoaliturus tenellus. The sequence continues at coordinate 106,235,194 of CM061533.1, forward strand.
AATATAAACCATTACTCAACCAATTCAGAAGTAAAAGCCTCAATAATCGAAAGATTCAACAGAACTTTAAAAAGTGCAATGTATAAAATGTTTTCCAACAGAGGATCGCACATATGGATTGATATGTTACCAAAACTTATAAACGATTACAATAACAAATTTCATAGGACTATCGGGATGAAACCAAACCAAGTAACTAGTAAAAATGAAAACCTTGTATTAAAACGTATAAAAACGAATACTAAACCAAAAGTTGAAAAACTAAAGCCTAAAAAATTTAATGTGAATGATAAAGTGCGAATAAGTAAATATAAAGGTGTATTCAGTAAAAGATATCTGCCAAATTGGACCAATGAGGTTTTTACTGTATTCAAAGTACAACCTACAGTACCTGAGACATATATTTTAAAAGATAATAAAGGACAATTGCTTGAAGGAGGGTTTTATGGACATGAAATGTTAAAATCAACAGTAGGCGATGTATATTTAGTTGAAAAGGTGTTGCAACGGAAAAAAGATAAGGTCAAAGTACGATGGTTAGGATTTAATAAGACGGAAGATTCTTGGATACCTAAAAAGGATTTGATATAACGATAGAGAATCATTTTAGGTTGAACCATTACAAAGGATGGAGATAGTACCACAAAAAGAGAGTTTTACTATTAATAATATAGATGAACTCACAGTGGATAATTCAGAATTCAATAGTGGGAAACATTTGTTACCAAACACCGTTCGTTGTCTGGTTACGGGACCTTCCAACTGTGGAAAAACTAATGTAGTATTCAATTTGATTACAAACCCTAAAGGATTACGTTTTAACAATCTATATGTATTTTCAAAATCACTACAACAACCAAAGTATCAATTATTGGAAAAGATACTGACTAATGTGCCTGAAGTTAAATATTTAAAGTTTAATGCAAGCGAGAGTGTCATGCAACCACAAGAAGCTAAACCATTCTCCGTGTTCATATTCGACGATGTATTTTGTGAAAACCAAAACACAATAAGAAATTACTTCGCTATGGGTCGACATAACAACATAGATAGCATTTATATTGGTCAAACTTACAGCAAAATACCAAAACAACTCATTAGAGACAATGCAAACATGTTAATTGTATTTAAACAGGACGAAACCAACCTAAAACATATATATTTTGATCATGTAAATGCGGATATGACATTTGAACGATTTAAAGAGTTATGTGGAAAGGCTTGGGCTGAAAAGTATGGGTTCCTAACAATTATGAAGGAACAACCGCTAAACAATGGTCGATACAGGATAGGATTTGATAAATTTATATTAATACATTGAACATGGTATAAAACATTCATTGTTGTACAACACGTCTTGCTACAAACATGGTTAACCAAGAAAAATTAGTAAAAGAAATAAAATCACTTAGTGATTCTATTCGGGCTAAAAACAGAGCGTTAAAACTAGGTATTAGCGAGAGGGAGAAATTCCTTGAATCTACTTTTAAACCTATTACTGAACCTTTAAAACAATTAAACAAAAAATTCGCTAAACCTGTATTGGAAGGAGATGCGATTGCACCTATCACAAAGTGTGAAAGAGAAAGTGTAAAATATGAAGGTTTTAGTGATGAAGACCCGGAATCCTCTACATATAGTGGCTTTACCGGAGCAGAATCTGAAAGAGAGCTAGAATCACCAGGATATAGTGAAAGGGGACCTGAAGAAGCACCAACTGCTAGTGAAGAGGAAAAAAGAGAAGAGGCAAGAGAAGGAACGTCAAACATAAGCTTGTTGGGTGAAAACATTCATAACAAAGGACCTTTAGGAAGGAAATACATGGTAAAAATGTTACTCGGAACAATTCCTAATAAGAATTACCATAGTTATGGAGCGAGATTAACAGAAGATGGTTTAATGATAGGTAATAGCCCGTTAAACGTTGACGAACATGATAATATTGTTGTTGGTGATCAAAGATATAAGGGCACAAAAGGATTATTTAAATTATTATTTGAAAATAAGCCTTCAGTATCGTTAGTAAAGGAAAAAGACATGGAAGCATATAAAAAGATTTTGGAACAGACAAATGCATATAGGAGAAAGTATTTACCTGACCAGCTTCCTTTTAGATCTAAGTCTTTAAAATATAGAGAATTTGTATCCAAGTTAATACCAACTAGAAGACAAACAATGCCATTAACACAAAGAAAACCTGTAAAACGAAGATTTATGGCATCCACTTTGGATGTAAGTGCTCAGGAACGAAGAAAAAGAAGTAAGTCTGTTACAGGTACAGGTTTAATGAAGAAACTATATAACACAAATGTGATTTATTACAATAATATCAATAAATTGGTGGATAGAATGAAACTAATACATGAAGCTAAAGAAGCGGGTCATACAGGATTGGAAAACGAATGGGTGGCTTTGGTGGATGAACTCCGAAACCGTAGGGTAATCTTTTAAAAATGCGTTACTCCTTAGAGTACTATTCAGTTGCACCATGAGTGTTGACAAGTTCGGACGTTACTCCTCGGATGGGTTATATTATGCGAATAGTTTAAAAAGAAGTGCTGGTTTACCACAAACACCTGATGGAGATTATGATATGAGTAATAAAAGGTTAAAAAACATAAAAGATCCTTCGGATGAAAACGATGCAATAAACTTAAAAATATTAAAGGAAAAGATATCGCCAACATTAAAACTACAAAATAACACATATGACGCAGAAGATCATAGAATTATCAACGTTGGTAAACCAAATCAAAACGGTGATGCGATAAACAAAGGTTATTTGTCATCTGAATTAAAAAATACGTTAAAATTCAATGGGAAAACGTATAGTGCCAACAATAAACGTATATCCAACGTAGATGACCCTAAAGATGCAAAAGACAGCGTAAATAGACGCTATTTACATTCTTTGATACCTGAAAAGACAAAAGATGGATTTTCTTTTTATAAATTTGTTATTAATGATATAGGTTATCCAAAAACTGAAAACGATGCTGTAAATCTAAAATATATTAAAGATCATTGCATCATACGTGATGTAGGGGTTATAGATTGTTTTAATAATTGTTTAGCAAATGTTAAAGATGGTTCGGCGCCATCAGATGGTGCAACAGTAGGTCAAATGATGGAAACCTTAAAACAAGAAACAACCTCTTTTGTAAAACAAGATCAAGTAGTATCGAAGCAAGGGGATGAATTTGTTCAAGGTAATGAAAAATTTAATTTATTAACATACAAAAATAATGCTTGGGATTGCATGGATAAAAAGTTATCAAATATGGGATGGGGTTATGAAAAATATGATGCAGCTGCTTTATCACAAACCGTACATCTAGATCCAGATCGATATTTTAGATGGTTTACATGTAATAATAGAGTGATAAGAGACTTGGCACAAGGAAGAGAAGCAAATGATGCTGCAACTGTAGGACAGACCATTACAACATCATTAAAGGATAGTAAAGTGTATAATTGTAATAATAAACGTATAACAAACCTTAAAGACCCTGAACATGTAGATAATGCTGTCACTGTTAATTTTCTTGTAAAAGTTTTAGGTAATGCGATATTTGATTTACACAATCATTTTACACCAGATATTCTTCAAGGAAAATCAGGTCATAATACTTATGATGAATCCATGAGAGGTGAGTATATTAAACGAGAAATTTATAATAAATACTTTATTAACCCTAAAACGAAACAGTTTAGATCATCAGATTGGGGTGATATTGATATTTAAGTAAATAACTCAATAAATGACTTCATTTATGTGCAACCTGTCATAGAGTTACCACATGAGTTGCACATTGCCATTATAAAAGGACAATAATGACGTTCAAGTACATCAGTCCATATCGAGACACTGCAAGAAAAGGAGGTGGGATCACGTCCACAGCGGTTTCTCTGTTAAGTAAAGCTTTAAAACAAATTCCAGTAGGATCCATAGTAAATAGAGCAATAGACGCATTACCATACGAATTTCATATACCAGGAGGTTATCAGTATTGCGGACCAGGAACTAAATTGAAAAAACGACTGGAAAGAGGCGATCCTGGCATAAACAAGTTAGATCAGGCTTGTAAAGAACACGATATCGCATATTCCACGTTTGCCGATTCAAAAAATAGATCAATAGCTGACAAAAAGCTTGCGGACATAGCTTGGCAACGAGTAAAATCAAGTGACGCTAGCATAGCAGAAAAAGCAGCAGCTTTAGCAGTAACAGCAGGTATGAAGGCTAAAACAGCAGTAGGAGGTGGAAGAAGGAGGAGAAGGAGAGTAAAAAGGAGGTCAACCACAAGAAAACATGGAGGAAATATAAAAAGAAGACGACGATCTACAAGAAAAGGCAGGAAGAAGCCCACCGTGTGGTCAATGGTAAAAAACGGGGCAGGTCTTTACCTAAGACCTTATCGTGCATATTAAATGAAAGAAATCAATTGGTCATACCACATAAAGCATTAACCAATATTGAATTATTTAAATATATTTCCTAGTTAAAAATACCATTTTTCCGCGGTGTGTTTATGAAAGACAGTTTACCAAAGAAAATGTGGCAAAATGAGACTGGAATTGTAAATTTGGATAATACTGAAGGGCCTGGCACCCATTGGGTTTGTTATAAGAAACTAAATAACAATGTATATTATTTTGATAGTTTCGGTAATTTGCCACCACCAAAAGAACTTCAAAATTACTTTAAATCTGCTAAAAACATATATTATAACTATAAAAGAGAACAACCTGATAATACTTCAATATGCGGCCATTTATGTTTGGAATTTCTAGCTAAAAGTATCAGTCACTATTGAGATGTCTTCCTATACGGTATCATTAACAGGAAAATCGTCCACTTTACGAAGTATCCTTTTTCCAGCGTTACGCTTGCAAAAAGGAAGGTTTTGGGAGGCGGCACTATTGGATTTTACAACTTACAACTCTATTCCCAATGTTACGGAAGGTAAAAATAACGTATTGCATTATTATAAGGGAAAAGATGCCAGTGGAAAATTTACAGACTTACAAGAGTGCAGGTTACCCACAGGTTCTTATGAAATTGATCATATAAATGAATTTTTGCAAACTAAAATGGGAAAAGACAATATAACATTAAAAGGTAATAATAATACGATGAAAGCTGAAATTACTTCCAAATATTATATAGATTTTACTCAACCAAACTCAATTGGTGATTTATTAGGATTTTCCAACGATGAGCCTGTTTTAGAACCAGATGTAACACATTCCGGTAAGAAAACAGTAACAATATTAAAAGTCAATAGTATAGACATAACTTGCAACATTATACAAGGAGCTTACAGGGATGGGGCTAACACCCATATCATACATACATTTTACCCAAGTGTACCACCTGGATTTAAAATTGTTGAAAAGCCACAAAACCTGGTATATCTACCGTTGAACACCACTTTCATTTCAGACATCGTGTTGAGCGTATTGGATCAAGACGGTAACTTGGTAGACTTCAGAGAAGAGCCTATTACGATTAGATTACATTTAAAATCGACACTTTAATACAAAACCATGGGTTTAACATTTAAAAGCGAACAACCTACAGGAAACCGCATTAGTAGCTCTTCAGCTGTGGAGGAGTTAACACGCGAGAACATTCGTTTCTTAGAGAGAGTTGGATTAAAATTAACCGATTATGGATATACTGGATATAGCGCAGGGTCCAACATTCGACGAAACCCTATGGGAAAAAGAATATCACACCCACAACCCTTACACTTCATCGAAATTAAACAATAACGATGAAATTCGTATTCCCATACAACATCAAGACATTTACACACTACCATGTGAAAGTTACTTGTATATTGAAGGAAAAGTTACTAAAAAGGACGGTACTACTACTGGTACAACAGTTCCATTTATAAATAATCCTATAGCTTTCCTTTTTGATGAAATTAGATATGAAATATCAGGTGTAACAGTTGATTCTACTAAAAAAGTAGGTATCACAACAACTTTAAAAGGGATAACATCTATATCACCTAATGAAACCAATTTACTTCAACCTGCCGGATGGGTTTTACCTGAACATGATACAATCACTCCAAATACAAATGGATATTTTGATTTTCATATCCCATTACGTTTGTTGCTTGGATTTGCTGAAGACTATAGAAAAATAATATTAAATGTTAAACAAGAATTAGTTTTATTGAGATCTTCTAACGATAAAGACATTATTAAAGCTCCAGATGGTACAACAGATGCAAACTTAGAATGGAAATTAACATTAGACAAAATTGTATGGAGAGTTCCACATGTTAAATTAGCTGACGAGCATAGAATGCTACTATTAAGGAAGTTAAAGGCTGATCGTGATATTGTAATTCCTTTTAGAAGTTGGGAATTCCATGAACATCCAAGCTTGCCAGCTACGGATCGTCACACTTGGACTGTTAAAACATCTAATTACGTAGAACGAGCCAGGTATATTATATTTGGTTTACAAACAGGTAGGAGGGACAGCATCACAAAACATGCAGGCAAGTTTGATCATTGCAACTTAAAGAATATTAAAGTTTATTTGAATTCACAATTTTTCCCCTATGACAATTTGAATGTGTCATTCGCTAATAAAAAGTACAGTATATTATACGATATGTAATCGAGATTCCAAAATTCATATTACGGTAAAACAAATACACCTTTACTATCACCAGAAGAATACTTAGATGGTTACACAATAGTTGTAATTGATTGTTCTAAACAAAATGAATCAGTAAAATCATCAAGTGTTGACATAAAGATTGAAATGGAGTTTACTGCAACTATACCTGCAAATACAACTGCATACTGTTTAATTCTACATGATAAAATTGTAACATACACACCTTTAACTGGAATTGTTAAGAATGTACTGTAAAAACCGGTTTTGTTTCATTCCGCGAGTATAAAAGCAGAGCGTACAGGCCGCTCCTCATCAGTTTGTTGCCTACTGTTGTATGGGTAGCATCGTATTCAATATGGCTTCTCCTAGTGGTACACCTGAAAATGTGGTAGATATTGAGAAGGAGATATCTGAGTTTTTAGATCCTCAAGGTCACCAGGAAGGAGGTGAACAAAACGTTTGCGGACAACTTCACGCCAGTAATAATGTTGAAGAAAAAGGTAAAAGAAGAAAGAATATACAAAAGAGAAAAAGGGATATTGAAGATAATATTTCTCCAAACATATTGAGTGAGGTATTTTTGCGAATATTTTACCCAATCTCTTCCAGTTTGGACAAAAGTGTTTTAATCGGTGTTATGAAATCGACAGATTATTCCCCTACTGTAATTTTAACTCATGGACCCAAAATGATTTTGTTTACGGACAGTGCTTGGGAATCGTTTATGAAACACTTGCATCTGCTAGAATGCTATTTAAGTAGTAACATGTTTGGAAGAAAGACAAGAGTAGGACTTTTGGATTCAAATGTGGAAATCGATATTATTAAGCATCGTGGTGATCATCAGCTGCGGTTTAGAGACACAACAAGACATGATAACAAAATTCAACTTAATCGAGAGGAGTTTTTCATTTTAACTTGTGCTACTGAACCAATAACAAGATATTTGAGACAACTGGTGTTTTCAAGTTCGATTATTAAAGATTATCTGGAAGACACTTTGGACAAACAACCGGACGCACCTATATTATATGGACCTGTGGATACTTCTATATTTAATAGAGTTCCTCATGAAGTACAGATGTGGAGACAATTGGAAAAGTACGCTCAACTACATAAGAAATCAGTAAAACAGGAAGAAGAGGAAGATGGAGGAGAAGAATCAAGTGTTAGTGATGAAAATGAAAACAAGGAAAATATAAAGATGGAAACTTAAATGACAATGGTTAGTTTTTAAAACAATAACCAACATTTTGTGGGGTTAGGCCTATTGGGGACGGTGCCCACGTTAAATATACACCAACGCGCCAACAACTGTACGGCCTGGTATAAAAGTAGTACCTACCGTGGTGTGGAAATCAGTTGACCTCCTGACTTCGTAATGAGCAGACGTGTGACCTTCAAAATGGACAAGGGAGAAGAAGAACAAGTAAAGTCCAAGCCTGGTATTATTGAGTTTCAAGCGTTTCGTGGTAATGATGATAGATTCATTATAAAAGAACTTGTGTTTTTGGACATGAATACAAGTGTTCCTTATTCGTTTTTATTTAAACCACCATGTTCTTATTCGTCTTTAACTAGTAAAGCCGCTACTACCAACAGATGGATTTCAAAACACTTCCATCATATCGATTGGTATGATGGTTTTACAAGTTACACGGACTTGTATCACATTATGCATCACTTTTCAGACAAGTTTACCAATATTTACACAAAGGGGCTGGAAAAGAAAAGATGGATCGAAGGATTTACTTATGTTCCGGTTAATGATGTGGAATTGGATAAGAATTATCAATACATGCTGGAAACCATATGTATTTGTACAAAAAGCCCAGAACATGATAAAGATAGACATTGCGCTTTGAAAAATGCCTATAAACTCGCCTCTTACCTTCAAAGTGGGGAATTGGGGAGTGGTGGGGGTAACGGAGAGTATATAAGTGGGGAGCAGACAGGGACCTGGCATGAGTATTACTCGAGATTCCGAGACGACAACATCTCCGAGCAAGAAGACGATCTGTAACCTGACCATGGCATCTCACCAGTTCCTTCAGACTTTGGTCGAGCAGTTCAATGCTCACTCCAAGTCAACAATATTACCTGTAAAGAAGTGCTCGGAACTAAAAGACGAGAAGCACTACATAATCCATGCTATGAAGAAGATGGAGACTACAGTTGGGGAGGCCATCTGCTGCAGTCTCAGCGAGGCACCGTTTACTCCGGGGGATGAACCAAAGTTCCAGGTGTACCTGCCCAAGAGATTCGTCCATCTTCTACAAAACGAGGATCTTCGCTCTATTCAACCCGGGTGTCTATACCTGGTGTCCCACGGTTGCACGGGTAGCAATTCTACAGAGTTGACCATCCACAACGCTGACAAGCAGCAGTGTTAGATTTAAGTTTTAATGTTGTACATATGTTGTTGTTGTAATGTTTTATAAATAAACGAATCATAAAAGACAAAAAAAATAAAAAAACAAAAAAATGCAACATATCAATATGTGACAAACTTCACGTATTGATATGTTGCATTTTTTTTTAAACTTCGCGGGTGACCTTGACCTTTGACCTTTGCATTTCACAACTACCCCCACTACCGTAATTACCCCCACTACCGCACTAGGATTCAAACCTGCTTGGATGCGAAAAACGGTCAGTCTGTTGCCAACTAGCAAACAATGAGCACCTTGTACGAGCTTTGCTTACAACGAGTTATAACTGACGCATCTTTATTCCAGACGGTTTTACGAGATAATATCCCTATAACAGTAAAACAGGATATTGAGGAGTACAAGAAAGATAATAGAGGGTATTCGGGATACTCCTGGTATAGGTTCCAAGACGGGGAAAAGTTTTGTAGGCCTTGTGGCAATGCTGCCGTCAGAGACCTTCGACGGTTCGTACAGGAAGGTGGTAGAAAACAGTTCGGATTTCTAGCACCGATGTTTAGATTTGAAAACTACAAGGACACCTGTGCTATTTGTTCCATCCCACTGTATCAATGGAAAAAGTTTAGAAGTGTTTAATTGGATCTTCCATACCCCCACCACCATTACCCCCACCACTTTTTCATGTACCTCTAAACGCTGTGCCTCGGCTTCATTTCTACTCCAGCAGCCGACCTAGCAACATCAGGATGTCTCTGAACGTCAGTTGCGCAAGTTACGAGGAGGTGAGCATCAAGACTCAGCAGGAGCTAAACGACTTGTACAAGGAGTTGCAGCTCATGGTGGCACGAGGCTACCGTATAAACGTGCAAGTTTACGCTTGCAACATACGGAACACCCGGCAGTCAAAAGAAGAGCCTGGACACTCCTCCACGGCTTCCTCACCGGCGTCGATGAAGACCGAGCCAGACAACTTGGACTACTTCAGCTGACTAGCAGTTGTCTTCCTTGTTCTTACAATAATAGAATATGTATATTTTTTCGTTATATTAAAGAAGTAAAAGAGCAAAAACACCTATCTTGTTACTGACATATGAGCTCAGTAACAAGATAGGTTTTTTTAAAACACAATTTGGATGACCTTGAAACTTCCCCCTCCACTGCTTTGCTACCCCCACCACTTGACTATTGATGTACATGGCACATCACAATTGGAAACCTCATTCCATCTTCAACAGCCAAACCGACAACATCAACAATGGCAAACCTACCAACGGATAAAACATGTCCTCACGTTTGCTGTGACTTCGTCCACGAGTTGGAGAAGAGGATGCAGGAGAGGGCGATACGAAGAAAGCAGATACACTCAGAAAATATCATGATAGTCAACGGCTATCTTTTATTGTTCGGCCTTATTATAGTTGTACTTTTCATACTGTATGGCATAGTCACATGTGTCGGCAAGGTTGCAGAAGAAAACGCTCGCCACCATCAATTGGAAAGTTTCAATGTTACTTTGTAGGTTTTCCTTTTTTTAAAAACTCCGTTTGGATGACCTTGAAAATTCCCCCACTACTCCACCACACCCCCACCAATTCACCATGTTCCTGCATGAGCATCACATCAACCGTCATTCCTTGTCCGACAAGCAACCATGGCAGACAACAACACCATCAGCCAAGCTGACTCCACTACTGATGTTGGTACAAGTACGGGTTGGACACTGTCGATCGATAGTGTACACTATTTGGAAACGATTTGCGAACGGATGAAGGAAATACTGCGGGACAACCCTGGGATCATAATACAAATGAATTTAAATTATGATTGGTCCCAAGTTAGAATGCAAGGGGACGATAACAACGGTCAACAATCTCCACAATATTCGCCCATGTCCCCGATCTACCCTTACGGCGAGTCTGACGTCGATGAAGATGAGGCTAATGAGGATGTGGGGGACAACGAGGCTGAAGAGGAGTAACCTTCATTCCTTTTTTTAAAACCCAAATTGGATGACCTTGAGAATTCCCCCTCCACTATTTCCTTTTTTTTTAAACCCAAATTAAATGACCTTGAAAATACCCCCTCTACTTTTCAATACTGTTACCACAGTCTGTAGCTCACATCATTCCTTGCTTAGCTATCATGGCGGACAGCACTCTTTCTCGAGTTGACTCCACTACGGATGAAGAATGGCCATTTTCCTGGAATGTTCATCTGCAAGACTCGGCAGAAGTGGATATGTTGCATGAGAAATTGGTGTATGTATTAAACGAAAACCCCAACATTGAATGTAGAATGACTATGGATTTCGATGCGACAGGGGTCCACACTCAACCTTCCACTTCCAGCCAGCCTGAGCCTCACCTACAGCCGAAGAACTTTACACATCTTTACACTCCAATACGGCCGGAGGATGTGGTTATCAGCGAGGCAGACTCTACTACAAGTTATATTGAGCCAACAAATTGGAAGCTTGTTGTTGACACCTTACACAAGGTCGACTTAGTATGTGACAAATTAAAGGAATTGATGATGCAAGATCCTGGTCTTCGTTTTAAAATTGATTTGTTTTTCATCTGGGGAGCACCTGCACGGGGCTCTTCGTCTGACAGCTCTCCAAGTACAACGGACGAGGAGGAGGAGGACGACTAGTTATCTTTTTTAAAACTCCGTTTGGATGGCCTTGACCTTTCCCCCTCCACTGTGTTTATTTAAGGTGCACTCTCAATGACTGCAGCATCATTTCATCGCGCACCTTCACCACAGCAACATGGAGAGTCAACTCAACTACTGTTGCGAACGGAAATGTTTTTCATGGCCAAATGACATTGATGTTGCGGATGGCCTGGCGTGTAGAAAATGTGAAGCTTTTGGTCAATGCATGTGTAAGTGCAAGTCTTGGAAGAAGCCGAAACCAGAGTTGAAGACATTCCATGTGTACCAGATGAGAGGGCATAAGTACACTTGTTGCCCTGAACATTGCATTGAATTCACACTAAAACAGCTAACTGGCTGCAAATTGTGCAACAATCATTTTGCAGGTTTTTGCAAACATTATTTAGGAGCCTGTCAGTACAGATCAACTTGGCATACAGAAGCACTCACTATCAATGAAATCGCTATAGATACACAAGAGTAGTCTTTCTACTCTTTTCTTTTTTTAAAACTCCATTTGGATGACCTTGACCTTTCCCCCTCCACTCACCTTAGTTTATATAAACCCCATTCCCACTGACCACAGCATCACTTCATCGTGCTCCCTCGTCAAAGCAGCATCAACTATGGAAAGTAAGCGCATCTCATGTTGCGAGCATAGGTGTTTGGAGATACAAGGCGTCACATATTGTGCAAAGAAGCGTTGGGAGGAAGAGACGGGGACAACCTATTGCTGTGAGGATAAGTGTTTCCTCTTACCAAAGTGGCAAGTGGATGGGCTGGCCTGCCGGCAATGTGAATGCTTCGGATGTTGCAGGTGTAGATGCAAGAACCAACAGCTGCCACCACCGGTACTACGAACTTTCAAAATCTACAAATCCAAATTCTTTTATACTTGTTGTCCGCAGCGGTGTATTAAGTTTCACTTCTCCAATCTTACCAATTGTTGGAAGTGCTACGGACAACCTGATGGGTGGTGCACCTGTTTTCTGGACTCCTGCCGCTACAGATCGGATTGGTTTACAGATCCGTTAGAAATTGATGAAGTCGCCCAGGAAGCACAAGAGTAGTCTTTCTACTCTTCAACTTTTTTAAAACTCCATTTGGATGACCTTGAGATTTCCCCCTCCACTTCCCCATATACCTAGAGTACACAGAGCCTGACAGTCAGTCACTCGGTGGCTGTCGTGGGGTGCTCATCGGTGTCGACGCTCCGTTGTTAGGTTTTCAAGGTCACAGTAATATCAAATTGTTGGTGTTGTGCTGGTTCAAGGTCACCTGAGGGATACCCGATTGCCCATTTAGGCAGAGTCATGTCAGAAACTCGTGTTTAACTTGGCACTTTTGCCGTTTCTCGTCGAAAATTCGCTCCAAGTGGTCAAGGTCACGGGGACTCGGACTGAAACTCGGAGCGTAGTGCGAGAAACGGCAAAAGTGCCAAAAAATTTTAAGTTTCGGCGTGACCTTGACCTCAGTGGCGTCGGTGACGTCATTTTGATGACGTAAGGGGTGATGACGTCATCAGCACGTCATTTCTGTGACGTCATGGGTGTGACGTCATAGAAATGACGTCATTAGTGATGACGTCATCGATGACGCAATCGATGACGTCATCGATGACGTCATCGGTGAGGTCATTGACCTCGATGACGTCATCCCTCAGGTGACCTTGAACTGAGCCAGCACCAACAATTTGACACTACTCTCATCAGCTCACTGTTAAAATTTCATACTCTGTCTTGATACATGTTTATCAAAGCAGTTTATTTTTGATGCTAAAAATAATTTTTTAACAACAGTAGGTTGTGTTTAACATTTTTACAAAATCAAATGTTATATATTTTTTTATTGAGGGTATCACACTTTTTTATCCTAACCTAAAGTGGAAATATGTAAGACGTAACTTTTGGTGATAAAACCTCCAATTTCCAATGACATAGGATTAATAAATAAACTACCAGTTTTGACTGTGGGATTGAATACAGTTACCTAAGCTTTTGGCTTATGAATTTTATAATATGATTAAAGGATCCTTATTATCTAAAACAGCTAAACGACCTTCTTATATTTGGTCATTGTACTGTACTTATCAGAACTCATACAATTAAGTAACAACAAGCAATGTTAAATCTTAAGGTTGGGGATCTAAACCGTTATTATTATTTAACCGTTATTATTAAACCGTTAACCGTCTAAACCGTTATTATTATTTATTACTTTGTTTCATCAAAGATTATAATTTTCATATCTTCAATAAAATTTTGCAAACACGATGGACACGTAATATGTAAGATTGCTATTCCATGTTTTACGCATTGAATTAATTTACGGTTTTCTGAACTCAGTTCAAAAATATACACTTTTTTCTGGTGACAATAAATGGCATACAAATTCGCATTAGTCTTGTTTTATGATCCCAAAACACACTGTGTTTCGTATCTTATTGGCATTGTTGCATCTGTGTTTGAGTTCAATATGTGGCCTGTCACTTTACATAAGATTGTATTTCTATTTTTAAATTAAACATAATCCTACAAATAGAAGAAACAGACTAAATTTGTATTTATATGAATGCATAATATTTATACACATTCGATTAAATTATATCATTGATAAAAAAATATAATAATACTCTTGCGTGGTAGCTTAAATATATAATTTTTTATTTATAATGAATTTATTCAGAGATACTGATTTTTAGAAAGGTTTTATTTGTTTTACAAAACATAAAATAACTGATAAAAATAACACTACGAGTCACACATGTCCTACGACTTTTCTGTTTATGTTTAAAAAATCTATTATTAAAATGATGAAACAAATAAGCATACTTAATTTGCAATTTTCGAATTGACAAGTGGTTTGAAATCTATAATGAAACTTGAAAATAATTTTAAATAAAAATAGTTGTGGAGTTCTTAAAGTTGTGGCTGTTTGTCGTCGTCGTCGTTGTTGCCGGATCAGCAGGCCGCATCAAGAACAGCGTCCTTTACAAGTACAAGATGGATGGCGCTCATATCTGACATCCAGGCCACACCTCACAAGCTGACAGCTCGGAGAAGATTTTTATACGGAAAAAATATTCCCTTCTTTTGATATTAATATATGATCAGTATTACAATTTATTTGGGTTTCTCAGAATCAATGAACATTTTTATCGCGATTTCTGCGAATCACACCAACCCACCTTTAGAAACATAGTATATTTTTATCAGTGTAAATTATTTGCCAGTATTTTTGGGCGACTAATTTTGCTGCATTAAGTAATAGTTGTGAATAATGCATCATGCCATGTAACTTGTAATCCTTGATTAATTAATGTCAATTTAAATAAGATAACTTTATATTATTTAGGAATACCCAGAATTTATCAAGTAATAGTAAAATTTAAGAATAGCTTGATTTTACTAAGGACAACATTATTCAACAAAGTAAAAATATTTTATGTTGATTGCTTTTTATTGACTGGCTGGCACTATAATTAATTACTGTAAAATTTTAGTCTGGATGAAAATGTTATCGTTCATTTTAGTAAAGCTGGGATTTCACTTACAATTGATACAAAGAATATCATTGATACTTGTATCAATTGTTATTGAAATGCCCTTAAGGTTAGTCAGTAGAAATTTTATAGTGTTAGCATGGGTTGATATACATAATATTAAAGATATTAATAGTCATGGACAGTCTTATTGGCAGGTGCCGCGATCAGCTTTTCAATTCAAAATGGGAGTTTTTAAATGTCCAGGACTTTAGTAGAAAACAGTGCTGCAAACAGACATTTAGTTAAAAAAAGGCTGATGATCACACGTTGTGTTTAAATCACATTAATAAAATATCTTTACACAACAATCAAATAACTTCCGCAATAATCAATCATTTCAGGCAAAATTTGTGGCGTAAAGTTTGGGATTTAGATACCTTTAAAATTATGAATGACATGGCATGGGCCAATGAAGTAGTTATCTCCATGACGTTGGTAACGACCCATGGAGGAAATCGTCAATGAAACAAATACCTAGTTATAAATATGTATGCTTTTTTTGTTGTTTAGTTGTCCTTTTGAGGCTAGGAAATATGTGCTTTCGACGAATAAATTCATATATTATATAGTAAAAATTAAATGTAAATTTGAGCTTAAACTTTACACTACATTACAAAAAAATTAACCCAAGCTCGTTAATAATCAATTCAGGACAGAGGCCACAGGAAGCTGTTCATACAATCAGAGAGATATTTCACCATCCATCACCGAAGCTTAAAGGCTGCCACTGTCGCCGGCTGGGACATCCAAAGCCACATGAGCAAACCTTACAATGTCATCTTAAAACTTTGAGTTAAAACAAAGTTTGTATTTCACTTAAACTTTTGTAAAAGATTTTTTTTTCAAAATTGATTCACATTTTATTATATATTTATTTTAAATATTCATTTTTCATTTGTATTCGTTTTATATATCTCTATGTAAAATGTTGTATTTTGCAATTTATAACACCACTTATTATCAAACTATTACGTAGGTGATTTACAAAACCTACTTGTTATAATCCCAGAACCATGTGCAAATCCACAAGATCGGAAGTAAGCAGGAAGTGCGGGGGCTTTGTTATCTCAGCTTCCGCATCATCTGCTGCCTTCCTGTCAAACACGTGTACGGCAACCGCCATCTGGATTTCTCATTTCATAACTACACTCTTTGGTTTGTTTGATATTACATGTTCAAAATTATAACTCAATATATATGATATATTTATAGTAAATGTATGCGTCCAGCCTAATTTAACCTAACTGAGATAATCTTTCATAAACTTAAAATAGGCCTACTAATATTATATGTATTTAAACTACGTTGATTAAAAAAAATAAATAAATAAAAAAAATACAAAGTAGTTTTATAATACGGTTCATACATGGCGTACACTAATAATAATCATGAATTATTGTTATAAATAACAGTATTTCTTTTAAACGATTGCCGATGAAACACTGTAATCCGCAACAAAGGAGCGATAAACTCCTCCCCACCAGAAGTGGAAGTTTTATCGATTTATCTGAGCGGATATTCGGTGGACTAGATCCGACGAAATACAAATATTCCCAATCGGAGGACGTGTTTAATACGCACAATTCTCGGAAAGAGCCTCTAGCTTAGTGTTTACATTTAAATATGTGACCAAATTTGAAATAATTGAAGCTTTAGCCATAAATAATACTATTGATGAATATTATACCAGATTTTCTTATTTGCTTGATGAAAATAATAGTTTTTGTTTCATTAAATGTAGTAAAAAAATATCACTATTACAATAAACAACATATATTTAAACATACATATTTTTTACATTTTTAACCTAGAATAATTTGTTAATTCTGTAACATCAATTTGATATTTCTCAATATACGGGAATGATATTGAGATGATATGCACATCAAGTCATAGGTCATTAAACAATAATAAATTGAAAAACCGACTCTAAAAGATGAATAGAACAAAATCAGTTAACTAATAAAACTGTGCATTAACATTTAATTATGGAATTATAAAATACAATATTTGACAAATTCGTAATTTTTGGCTTATTTGTGATTTGTTTGTGAAGTTTGTGGCATTTTGGAAATCAACGTCCCTTAACATTATTGAAAGGAAATTTCAATGATGTATACTTTACAAGTCAATTATGTAAAGCATGAAGAAAGATCTAGATTTACTTTGTCATATAATAAATATTGTTTTTTATTATAACTACAAATTTTATGCTATAAAAAATACCTTTAAAAAGTCAAATGTGTAAAGAATTATAGGATTTAAATATTATACAGATATACGGTTTTTAGCACAGTTTGATCACCACCATTTTCAAGTTGATCAAGGTTTCAAGGTGTGGTTTGTGGTATTTTCCTGTAAAACTGAGACCTTATATTTTTGGTAAATATGAACTTTCTTTGCAAATTAAAATTGTAATTAAGTACTGAGAAGGCGGTATTCTAGAAAAGAAAAAATAATCGTAGATCAGAAATTAATACTTTATTTTGAAATATAATAAGAAAATTTCTTAATATAATATTTTATTAATGAATTACAAAAATTTTTCATAACAGTTCTGTATTGTATTTACATTTGTTATGAAGAAAATGTTAATATTAACGTTCTTTTGCAGGTGAGATATGACTGATACAAATTGTGTTTTGCGACATATTAGGTAAGGTTATAATATATTTTTGTAAGTCAATCACTGTATATTGTTGTATGCAAGAAATAAGACGAGGCTTTACGAAAAGAAAGAAAAATATACGTGCTACGATTGTAAGAATACTCAAACTTAAAAGTAATGAAGAAGTCCGATATTATATGAACAAAGATTTTTTAAGCATATGAACAATATTTGCATTTTGTTTACCTTTCGTCTCAATGACCGTAATATTGCTCATTAAATTATATTAAAATGTGGTTGATTATAAAGGACAGTTATATTTCTGGTTAAAGAGAAATACGAATGCCTTACAACCTCATATTTACTTTATGACGTTCTTAACTTTGAAGACAATCATTATGTTTCTCGGAAATGTAATAAGAATAAATTGGTCTGCCTTAAAATATTGTTTTATATTGTTTGCTTTAATGTATTGTTAATATTTATTGTGATTATTATCGCCTAATTAGTTTTATTATATACGAAATTTACATTTTCACATCAAAGAAACAAATTATTTCTTATTCATGAATCTGTGTCCATGTGAGTTTATGTTATTTTTTTTACAAGGATGAATATTTTGCCGTATTTTTACAAAACCAAAACTTTGCCATAAACCTGAAGGTGGATACTGCCCAGTAACATTACGAAACATTGAAACAAAGTAAATATAATATTAATTTAAAAAACACACACACACAAAAACAGTGGACTATTGATATATGTGTAAATAATGCATTACTTAATTAATTTTTTTGTGTTTCTAACTGGTGGGTTTAATAAGTGATTATGGTTAATAAAATATACGGAAGCCTGGAGGTATTAAATTGTTGAAACGATTTAGCCGAACTTATTTCCTGTGAAATTACTACCCATCTTCAGCAGCAGTAGTGATCAGTTCATTAAAATAAAGCCCATACTCAAATGGTTGTCATAATCTTTAAAAGTAAATACACAGACAGTCACACACATTACATAAAAGACACAGAAGCACAAATAAAATACTGATATTGGCACACCAGGTACTATCACAGACATGTCACACTTCACCGGCCAGTTACCGTAGGCCTACTGATTGTGGAAGGGTCTCAAGGTCAAAGACACGTCACTGCCCTGGTTATCAGCTAACTTGATGGTGTGTTGCTTTATACAGTTATCAATCCGTTATATATTTTAAAAGTTACTTTAAGTTAAGGTCTTCTTTTTTTATAAATAAAATATTCTTCCGATATTTGACCTTTTCTTCAATCATTGCAG